>JADRCH010000160.1:1274348-1290879 GCA_019843965.1 Rhynchomys soricoides
AGAAAGAAAGAAAGAAAGAAAGAAAGAAAGAAAGAAAGAAAGAAAGAAAGAAAGAAAGAAAGAGAGAGAAGTGAGAGGAGGGAGGGAGGGAGGGAGGGAGGGAGGGAGGGAGGGAGAGAGGGAGGGAGGGAGGGAGAAAGACCAGCCAGCGGCCTGGTTGCCCACATCTGTTCTTTTTTGGCTTACAAAGAAAGCCTCAGTCATCTCCCTCTGTTTACATGGTGAGCCATAACCTTGCCCTGTAGTCATGCTGAGCTGTGGGCTGAAGGTGCCTAAGTCTGAGATGGGTCAGCCAGCAGACAGTGTCTGTCCATTCCTATAAAAGTGTTTCCTCTATGGCAAGAGAGCTTTCAAGTGAAAACCATTCACTGCTTCAAATCGAGCAGAGAGAAGGAAGAAAAGGAGAGAGGAAAATATTTGCTGGTAGAAAAAACACTTTGTGATATCAGCTATCACTTATGACATACCAGGAACTATTTCCTAATCCTGGAGACTTCAAGGGGTTTTCACTGCGATCAGATGAATGGAGGTGTCATGTGACTTGTAGCAAAGATATGGTCAGGATAGCTTTTTGGAATATAAGGTTTCTAACTTCTTATAACTATTTAGGAACGTGTTCCTGGAATAATCCAGAGGCTCCAACATAAAAATGAGAGAAGATACTCAGTTTCGGAAAAAAATCACAAAGATCACTGAAATTTTCCCAGAACTGTGCTAACCACTGAGGATCATTTAATGCAATATCATCTCCATTCAAATGGTATGTTTAAGCCAATGTTATTTGTAATGAGTCAAGTTCCAGACACAACTTCCTTCATAGACCCAAACATCAGATCCAAGCCAAGGGTAAAAGAAATCACAAGATCTTCAAGAGTCTACTCACAAGAGGTGTGCAAATATTTCCAAATATTTAGGAAATACTGAAGGAGACAGTATGCAGGTATGTTGATGTGTGTGAGACATAAATCTGGAAAGAGACAGACAGGCCTGGAAACGGGAAACCGTGTAAAGAAACAGGCATTTTTATGAATAAAACTCGTAAAAACACTGCATTCTACCTGTGCGGAAATTATTAAAAATAGCAATTTTTGCTAAGCTAGCAGAAATGTGTTCAGTAAACCTCCTGACTCATGAGAACCCAATTGTCAAATTATTTAACTTGTTTATAACTTTACAAAGCAAAAGTTCTCTACAGACTCTTCTGAGGCAGCATATCCCTAACTTATGAATCTCAGTCCCTGCTGTGGCTGCAGCCACAGCTCAGTCCTCCCTCATCCATCCACCTTCCTCCTCCCAGCCTGCCTCCAAATCCCAGCTTAGCCATTTCTTTGTCCAAGAACCTGCATTATGACCCTGCAAATCTCACACGTACTTGCCCAGAATGAATATATTCAAGTGGTTCCCTCCAATAATCCTCTTGTCAAGATCCATATAATTTATGAAAAGGAATTTTTCAGAGCTCTAGATGTAGTCTGTGCCACATTCAATTTAATTCAGTAAATATTTATTGAGCGCCCACCCAGAATTGTGCTATGCCCTGTGTGGAAAATAAAAGAAATATATAGCACAGGCCCTCTGGTCAAAGGGTTTGCAATGTTCTTGGGAATAAGAGTTGGATGCTGATGTAATTACAGGATGCAAAACAGTGCAGGGCAATGCAATAAAGTTATGTAACCAGAACCAAAGTGTGAGGGAGAGTCAACATTCCATTTGGCCAGACCAAGAAGGATAGAGCTACAGGGAATAACTGTGGAGGAGATGGAACTCGAGTCTGTCCTTGAGAGATAGACAGGTTGAGCTGGGTGCAGCAGCCAACAAGGGCACTTCAGCCCCTGGAAAGAATGAGTGAAATCAGAGAGCAGGGACAGTAACTATGGTATGCTAAGAAGCAATGTGAATGGCAATCTGGCTGAAGAGAAGGGAGGGTGGAGATCTCAGAGTTTTGTTAGAAAAAGTGGGATGGAGAAAATACATAATGACCAGGGAAAGGCTTGAGCTATAATGTCTTTCTCTCCTTCCTTGGAGTTCTGTTGCTGTCAATCATTCTGAGACAGTAGGAAAAGTGGATTACATGGGCTCACTCTCAGTTACTTTTCTGACTGCCTTGACAAAAGTCCAGCCCCTTGAAGAAGAGACGATTTCTCTCCACTCACACTGTAAGGGTACAGTCCACCATGACAGGGAAGGAATAGCAAGCAGCACTAGAGGCAGCTGGTCACCTTGTATACAGTCAGGAAGCAGGCAGTGATGTATGCTGACCGTCAGCTTAACCTTCTCTTCTGTATCAGGTCTGGGACCCCAGCCTACGGAATGATACCACCACATAGTGAGTCTTCTCTGCTCTGTTAAGCCTTTCTAGAAACATTCTCATGCACTCAGCTGGTGACGTATTTCCACTGGGATTCTAGAAAATGATTCTGTCTCATGACCCACCTCAACAATCACCAAGCTGCTTGGGTATCCCTTCACAGCCATATTAAAAAAAAATAAATTAAAAAGGGAAACAGGTGTTGGTAGTTTAGGACTGCTATGAAAATGGGAACTATATATAGGAGTAGAGCAAATAGATAGAAGCCTTCACCGGTCTTATTTACTCAACTATCTGCTGAATCTCTACTACATAGATAAAATAGAGTCCTGCACTAAGAAAATGAAGCAAAATATATATATATATATATATATATATATATACCCAGTGTTTCCTCTGAAGAAATCAGCAGAAATGCTTTGAAAAAACCAACAAGCCAGTGAGATGCTCAGCAGGTAAAGGTGCTTGTCACCCAGCCTCACTACCTGAGCTTGATCCCTGGAAGCTACACTGATGGTCGAAGGAAAGAAAGGACTACTCCAGGTTGTCCTCTGGCCACCACACGAATGCTATGGCACCCATACACTAATTCATCAATTTTTTAATTTAACAAATAGAGCAACTGTTTGGAGTCACGAATACTTAAAACGGAAGCTTGCTCCCACCTACTGCAAGTTGCATCGCTTTCAACACGACTTACTACTCTGCATCTCAGTTTCATCCGTTGTACCGCTGTCCATTTGATTCTGACCTACGGTCCAGTTTGAAGATTCAATACCAGTCTATAGAGAAACCAAAATGGTACCCAAGACCCGGAGGCCTTCAATAAGTGTCACTTGAATTATCATGGGAAATGGGCATAAACCATAGTCTGATAACAGAGCAAATCATTGGGAGTTGGATGAAGTTCTTCACTGTGGCAAATATAGAATAAGATTTGCAAAGTGGGCATGAATTAGGAGAAGATTTGTAAACGAGAGGACAATGTGAAGAGATACAGAAATATCAAAGGAAGTGGCATGCTATATAGCACGCAGGGAATTTGATATTGCTACACTATAAAGTTCAAGGCAAGAGAGTCCAGGAGATGAAAGTGGCCAAATTATGAAGACCTGGAATGCTGAAGGAAGGTTTTCGGAGAACTCCCATCAGCCAGTGGGGTATCATTGATGAACCTTGAGAACAATTCACTATGGTAAGGAGAAGGCAAGCATTTAGGAAGGCGTGGGAAAAACTCAAGGATTTTGGGGAATGGCCATTGGAGACATTGAAGAGTTGGTTGCAACAGAATTCAGCTTTGACTCAAGTTAGAAAAGGTTGACTATTTATAAAGAATGTCTTTTCTCTTTCTGCAGTGCACTTGCTGAGACTGAGAACACAGATGAGGTACAAAGTTGGAGTAAGTATGATGCCCCCTACTTAGGATATGAGCTAGCCAGAAGCGTCTGTGGCCTGTCCAAATGTAGAATGAACATGCTCTTCATCAGTACACTTGAGGAACTGAGCAGAAGTGGACCCAGGAGGCACTGACCTATATGGATAGAGGTTGCCCACAAAAATGGACCCATCCAAGATAAAGAACAAGATGAGACAACTCCCAAGTCAGGCCATTCCTAACCAGGCCAAGAAAATTAAACTCAGACTCTTTAAAGGCAAAATCACAAACCTCAGATTTAGAGCATGTTTAGAAATGCCCAAGGTCAAAGGAACACGCTTTCTGGCAAGTCGTTTCTCTCCATGATAGAAGTTGGACGTGTGTGAAAGAAACGAGAGGGACCACATAGAGAGCAGATCTTGGATACTGAGGGGCTACATGGAGGATGACAATTATAAACACGCTGTCTCTAGGAAAACAGTTCATTTACAAAGTAGATTTGACAGCTCAAGTTGCTTCTTGGCCGAACAGTCCTGCCCGGCCTCCACGCGACCTGGTGAGCTTCGATTATAGCCTCGATGCTGGTGCAACCACAGAGACCCCCTAAAAGGGGAGTGATGAATGAGGTCCTGTCAGGCTTCATTCCCTGGGTGGCCTTGAATCTCCGCCGTTATCTGTTACCCTGCCAGTGCTGACAGTGATGAACATGAGGCAGGCAGCTAACGACACCCCGATTCATTACCCAGAAAGAAAGGAGAGCAGAAATAAAAAGAAGGTGTCTGCCATGCAGAAGCTTCCCACATCACTGCTGTCTTTTTCCTGCAGGTTTGAATGGAGAAGAAATGATGGAGACCTTTTCTTTCATACAAGGATTCTAATGATATGCAGAACAGAAGGATTCTCAATGAAGCTAGCTGGGAAGGCCGGACACTGATCTCAGCATGGTAAAGTTCTTCCCAAGACTTCTGAATACGGGGGAAATTTAGCAACTAATTTTTTCAACCTACTATTATTGTAGCAAAACAAAAAATAAAAAGCACATAAAATCATCAGCCTCAACCTTCCCAGCCTAAATTGTTATCTATTTTAAGAGAGTGCCTCTGTGTTAGACTTATGGCCCCACACTAGCAAATGGTTAAGTATGCTAAGCCATTGCTTCCAATTACAGACATTTTATTGTTAAAGTGGCGTTTGGTTCTTTCCTAAAAAGATCAAGGTTTTGTTTCAATTCATTTTTTCTCTGACCTTGTGAAAAATGAAGGCTTTAACTTCGTTGTCTTCTTTTTCTTATTAATGGGACTTCTCATGATACCTAAAGACATGGAACATGGCCAACAAGTGCATCTTGAATTTAATGCCCAAAGAAGACAAGTTTGTTTGTCTAACCCAATCCATCTTAACCCAAGATGTCAATCAGAGGACTGGTTCTGTGAGGCATAAATAAAAGAATTCTCTCTCTCTCTTTCTCTCTCTCTCTCTCTCTCTCTTTTGTCTGTCTGTCTAAGTCTCTGTGTGTGTCTATCTCTGTGTGTGTGCTGTGTGTGTCTCTGTGTCTGTGTGTTTGTGTGTTAATGTTCTTGTTTCTGTATGTTTCTGGGGATTAAAGGCAGGGTTTGTGCATATGGGCAAATAGTCTTCAGCCAGGAAACATATTTTTGCCAGAAAGTTCCATGATCAAATGGACTTGAGGAAACCTGGGTTAACCGAGTCTAACAGGTGCCTTTCACCCATATTCCTTCAATATTTTTAACATACTAGTGTACATTTTGATACTGTGAAAGTAAATATAATCCATAATATTTTAAACCTGTTTTCTTCAACACACAATACTTTTGTGCAAGATATATTTACCCTGATGTTACAAAGAACCATACTGTAGAAACATGTCATTCGGACAAATCCCACATTCTCATTCACTTATCTCCACAATAAACTCAAGTGTTCACCAAGATATGGTCTAAGTATTTGGCAGACCACGACAGTCTGAGGGAATAAATAGTAAAGAAAACGGGGGGGAGGGGCAGCTCTACTTAGCGAGTAGAGTGCTTGCCTATGACATAGGAAGATCTGAGTTCAATTCCCAATTCCACAAACCAGAGGTGGTATGTGTGTCTGCCATCCTCCCACCTGAGAGGTAGAAGAAAAGGAGAAATAAGTTCAAAGTCATCTCCACTACATAGCTTGTTCGAGGCCAGCCTAGGCATCAAAACAAGGGGTGGGGCTGAGACAAGAAAAGAACAATATGAGACAGCCAAGGGAGTAAAAGTGTTTGCTTGCAAAAATTGCCCTCTGACTTCCACACCTGCTCCTGCTTGTGCGCGCGTGCACGAGCGTGTACACACATACACACACACACACACACACACACACACACGCACATACACACACTATACATATAAATAACAATAAACAACTCTTCAAAGGGGAGATTGGAGGAAGTGGGTTTAGATAGGAACAAGATACATTATATACACATGTGTGAAAGTTTCCAAGAATAAATTATTTTTAAGAATAAAGTTAAAATGTGGTACTGGCTCCCAAAGAATGCAAAGAGCTAGCCCATGGGCCTCCTTACCTACGTTCTGACTTCTGTCCCTATTTTCAGTGTTCTTTGTTGAAAAGAAAGCAGCAGGAGTTAGAGAAAATACAGAAGGAAGAAAGGCAGTTTCCTTAGATTTGGGGAAAGGGCAATGGCAGAGTGAACATGTGGGTTTTATCCTTGCTTTGTGTTGAAGGCCAAATTGTTGTTCTAAGAACAGTAGCCCACAACAACTGTTTCTTTGAGGAAGCATTTTCAATTTTCTTTTTACATACATATGAATGGAACTTGGTTAGACTTTCAGAACACTTAACTACGGGTGTAATTTTCTTAAGTGCCTAATGCAAGAATGAGCACAAAGGGATGGTTCACTTCAGTGCCCTAAGACATGTAAGCACCACATGCTTTCTGTTAGGTAGGAGGGGCGCACATTAGCAGCCTTGTTTGGATTGGTTATTGGCATCCTCTATTAAAGCAGGACACTAGCTACAGTCAAAATAACCTAGCTGAAGAATGGTGATCCAAATATCTAGATGGGAGCATAAACAAGAAGAGGTGTGGACCACCTAGCTTCGTTTATCAATGTTTATTGCTTAAGCTGCAAAGCCAGGGAAAACGGAGGACAAATTAAAAACACACCAAAATTCAAGCACTCTTAAATCAAAAGTACTGTGGAAACTGCAATCCTGTAACGTAGGTGTGAACTTTCTGCCTCTCCTACCTTATTATTTATTTATTTACATCCCAAACACTACCACTCCTTCCGGTCCCCCTTACAGAGATCTTCCCTCAACCCTTGTCTCCCATCTCCTCCTCTGAGAGGCCCCTGGGTATACCCCCACCCTGGCTCATCAAGTCTCTGCCAGGGGAGGTGCATCCTCTCCCACTGAAGGCCAGACATGGCGGCCCTGTTGGGGACCAGATATCACAGTCAGACTTCAGCTTTAGGGAAAGCCTCCCCTCCAGTTGTTGGGGGTACACATGGAGACTGAGCGGCATGTCTGCTGCATATGTCAGGGGTCTTATTCCAGCCTGTGTGTGTTCTTTGGTTGGTCTCTCAGTCTCTAAGAGCTCCCAGAGGTCCAGGTTGATTCTGTTGGTCCTCCTGTGGGGTTCCAATCTCCTTCAGGGCTTCAATTCTTCCCTCAACTCTTCCATAAAGGTCCTGACCTCCGTCCAATGTTTGGCTATGGGTATCTCTGACTGTTTCAGTCAGCTGCTGGGTAGAGCTTCTCAGAGGACAGTTATGCTAGGCTCCTGTCTGCAAGCCTAATAGAGTATCATTAATTATGTCAGGGATTGATGTTTGCCCATGGGATGAGTCTTAATTTGGATTGGTTATTGATTGGCCATTCTTTCAGTCTCTGCTCCATCTTTGTGCCTGCATTTCTGTTAGACAGGACAAATTTTGGGTCAAACATTGTGTGTGTGGGTTGGTGTCCTTATCCCTCCACTGGAGTTCCTGCCTGGCTACAGGAGGTGGCCTTTTCAGATTCCATGTCCCCACTGTTAGGCATCTTGCTAAGGACACCCACACTGACTCCTGGGAGTCTCCCCCATCTCAGGTCCTGAAGAACTCCTACCCCCACTCCTGGCAGCAGCAGTGACAGATTTCCATTCATTCTCTCCTGTCTCTCTGAATGCCTGATCCTGCCCCCATTTCCTTCTCCATCCTCCTCCCCCCCCCCCCCTCCCACCTACTTCCCTTTCTCTCTCTGCTTCCTATGATGATTTTCCCACTTCTAAGTGTGATTCAAACATCCTCACTTGGGCTTTCTTCTTGCTTAACTTCTTTGGGTCTGTGGGATGTATCCTGGGAATTCTATGCTTTATGTTATTATCCACTTATCAGTGAGTACATACCATACATGTCCCTTTGGATCTGGGTTACCTCATTCAGGATGATATTTTCTAGTCCCATCCATTTGCATGCAAAATTCATGATGTGCTCATTTTTAATAGCTGAAAAGTATTTCACTGTGTAAATGAATCACATGTTCTGTATCCATTCTTTGGTTGAGTGACACCTGGGTTGCTTTTAGTTTCTGGCTATTATGAATAAAGCTGCTATGAACAAAATGGAGCACATGTCTTTGTCATATGGTGGGGCACATTCTGGGTAAATGCCCATGTGCTGGTCTAACTGGATATCTGCATGTAAAAGAATGCAAATAGATCCATATTTATCACTCTGCACAAAACCCAAGTCTAAGTGGATCAAGGAGCTCAACATAAAACTGGAAGCACTAAACCTAATAGAACAGAAAGTGGAGAATAGCCTTGAATGTGTTGGTACAGGAGACAATTTCCTCAACAGAACACCAATGGCTCAGGCTCTATGAACAACAATTGATAAATGGGACCTCATGAGACTGAAAAGCTTCTGTAAGGTAATGGACACTGTCAATAGGACACAACACCAGTCTACAGGTTCAGAAAAGATCTACATCAGACAGAAGGCTAATACCTCAAACATATAAAGAACTCAAGAATTTAGACTCCAACAAAACAAATAACCTAATTTTTTAAATGGCATATAGAGCTAAACAGAGAATTCTCAGGTGGCCAAGAAGCACTTAAATGTTTTCAATGTCCTTAGTCATTAAGGAAATGCAATTCAAAACAACCCTGAGATTCCACCTCACACAGAATGGCTAAGATCAAAAACTCAAGCGACACCATATGCTGTTGAGGATGTGGAGAAAGGGGGACACTACTCTATTGCTGGTGAGAGTGCAAACTTATAAAATCATTCTGGAAATCAATCTGGCAGCTTCTCTGAAAATTAGAAATAGTTCAACCTGAAGACCCACCTATTCTGTCCAAAGCTCCTAGCTCTTCATCTTTAAAAAGCAATCAGGATTCTGGTGAGAAGAACCAATCTTCTCAGAACTAATGTAACATCTGAGCTAGATAAAGCCATCACCATGAATTAGAAGAAGATGATCATTCATTTTTCTGCCATCTTCTCTGCAGGAAAAGTCAGCCCTAGGGGGAAATCTCACTGGTATTTTTGCCCCTCATGCTCCAGGAAATCAAAAGCCAATCATGGTGTTTCCAAATGAAGTGCAAAGGAATCTGCTTCCATCTTTCCCCCTCATTGCCAATAGCAGATTATTTGGCTTTAGCCTCAAAGAATTTAGTGGAGGGAGGAGAAATTTAATTCTGTGGCTTCTGGCAGAATCAAGTTCATCTTTCCAGTCTCTGTATCAAGTTCTTTCTTTCCTGTTTCCCACAATCAACTTGTGTCTTCTACTTTTTCTTCAAAGCCTCATCTCTGGCTAACAAATATGAATAGCTCCATTGCTTTGCCGACTATTGGTGATAAATAGACTCCATCATTTGTCTGGCCCCTGAGAGCTGAGAATAGATGGACATGAAGGAATTCAAGGCACCAGGAATTCAAGGAAAGGATTTGTGTCATTAGTCTTTTATCCAAATTAATCACTGGGGAATCGTATTGTAAACTCCAAAAGACTTCATGGATGTTTCCAAAATTTCTCCAGAGACATAGATCAATAGATCAGAATAATAATCAAGACGAGCCAACAAGTTTGTTAAACGCCACTTGAGTGTTTTACTTGAGTAAGCAAAAGGCAAATGGAATTATCCCAACCTCATGAAAAAGAGGAGAAATCAGCTCTCCCAGGGAAGAACCTCCAGCTTGCAGCTGGAGATAAAAGAAAGGGTTAGGTTTTAATTCCAGCCTCCTGGCCTGGACACAGGAACATGAACGGAGCTTGTTTGTTACATGGTTTAGTTAATGAACAGTTTCCTCATAACACTGAGTAATCAATGCCCTGTCCATCCAAAATAATGCACTCTATGTGAGGGTGCAGAGCCTGCTAATTTTACAGACAGCGTCTGTCTTCTCTTCCAGATAAAACTCACTGAAAATGAAGCCAGACCTGATTGCTTTGAGGGCTTCCTGGCCCCCTGTGATATTTAAGTATTGGCGTGGAAACTTTGAGCCCGCCTCTCATCAGCAAACTAGAGATATCTATCGGGTTGTCCTGCATGAGGCATAAAATTTCAAAATCGTTAATGTGAAGCCTACCTCGATTTCAACAAATGAATCACACAAGGTACATACAATATGAGTAATGAGTGAACTTTGAGTTCCCAAGAGCATTTTCAAAAATGGTTCTTTCGCAGAGCGTTAATGGCAAGGCGGAGTGCAGGGGTTCCTATTTGAGATGCACCGCCCCTTCAGCAGTCTTGTCTGCTCTGACAGCTCCTTTGGTGCTTGGCTTTTTCACAGAACTATCTTAGGCTTCTTAGGCTTCGAGCGCTCATCTCTTCTTTTTTACCCTCTTCTACCTCTCCACTCCATCTCTTCCTCTGTAGCTCTTTGTTCCTCTCAACCGTCCTCCAGGCCCTTTTCTTCTCTGCCTCAGCATCCACTTAAGCATCCCTGGATACTTCTATGATAGGGGGCCCCTGAAGCCGACCAAGAGAAACAGAACAATACCCCTACCCCCACCTCAGAAAGTGTACAAATCCGAGCTGGAACAAAGTGGTTCTTTAACTCACATTCAAAAGAATTTTCCTCAGCCCACGCTGCGCGTGCTGTATTGTTAACTTGTATCAAAGAGGTTCATATCTCAGGAATCACGGGAAACTTTCAAACATGATTGATGACTAGTCAAAAGAACATCCATGACACGATAAGCTGCGGAGAAGGAATGTGCTGAGCCGATTCAGGGTCGGCCTGGCTGTGCTTTTCAAATTCCTTTCATCGCAATGGTGACCATAAGCTCTGCAGGGTGAGAACAAGCCCGGACTTTCTGTGGAATTTTCTTAACCGCTGATATGTAATCCATATAGCCAGAGGTAGCAGCCAGGGGATAAAAGATTTAAAGAAACAGAGACGCAAGGACTGATTTTTTTTTTTTTTTTTTAAGCTACTTGGAAAGGAAAGGGGAGAGTGAAATCAGGGAGGTTTATGTTAACCCATTGGGAGGGTTCTGGAAAATTCTTTGATGAAGGATTGAGATTACTTTCAAGCAGAGTTTATTGAAGCAAAATGTGAGTGTGGTGACCAGGAAGTCGGGGTGACTGGGCCACTCACTAGACTTCTCTAATCCTCGCCCAGTTTCTGCATGCTACCAAACTGTAAAAATGCTGCACTAGATTTTCGTTCTAAAGAGGAAGCTGTATAATTAGTAGAAGCTCATGTGTGTATACCCGTATGTGTACCCATGTATAAGCATGTGTACCTGTGTGCGTGCCTGTGTGTGCACGCAGGAGTATACGATTATATGTAGCCAAGCTACCCATGTGGAGTCCAGTGGACAACTTGTAAAAGACAACCCTTGCTCTCCATTGTATAGATTCTTGGGAGAGTGCTCAGGTCATCAGGCTTGGTGGCAAACCTTCACCCTCTGACCCATCCCATTGACCCAACTGGTACAAACAGGACAGGTCATAAAAAGACAAGAGGGAGGGGGCATATGCACATATATGCCCAATGAGGGATGAAAATGGCTGCTAAAATACTCACACCGTATTAAGCATATCCTTTCTTACCGTGAGTTCAGATTTTAAAATGACATTTCGAAAGTTGGAACAAGGCAGTTGAAATTTAGGAAAAGACAAAGAAATGTTTGGCAGTTTCCACCACCGAGAGACTCAAATATAGCTCAGGAGGCAATAAGATAGCCTTAGCTAGAGAGGTGAGAACAAAGGCTTGGCCTAGAACTGGGAGTCTAAAGCTTCCCTTACACAAAGATAGTTGACAGTTCAGGTATCATGAGAAGGCCTGAACAAAAAAATAAAGTTTAATAAAATTGGGGCTGGAGAGACAGCTAGGTGGTTAAGAGCACTGGCTGATCTTCCAGAGGATCCAGGATCAATCCCCAGCACCCAAATGACAGCTCACAACCATCTATAACTTCAGTCCAGAGAATCTGATGCCCTCCTCTGGCCTCTGAAGGCACTGAAGGTACTGAACACACTTGATTCGAAGATAGATAGATAGGTAGATGGATGGATGGAGAGAGAGAGAGAGAGAGAGAGAGAGAGAGAGAGAGAGAGAGATTTGAAAACATCAAATAAAACAAGCCCATGAATGCCCTCAGGTAGAAGGCAGCAGTTGGCTCCCCACATCCTCACTATGCCTTCACTTTCCGCTGTCCCTTTATTATACATAAAGTAACTGCTATATGTGCACAAACAAGAAAAAACAATAAGGTTATTAAATTTATTTGATGGGGAAAATAAAACTAGCATCAATAAGTGTCATAATGGCTGAAAAAAACATGGCGGTGGAGATGAGAGACCGTCCCCCCCAGCATCAGCTGTCACTGGAGCCACGCTTAGGATGGGCTTATAAGTATGCTTCTCCATCCATGTCAGCTGTGGTTATAAAGTAATCAGGCTGATTAAAACAAAACAAAACAAAACAAAACAAAAAACAAACATTAAAAAAAAAGTACTGCTCATTTATTTAAACAGTGTTGGTCTTCAAAGATAGCCAGCAGCTGCTGTTAGGTTTTGAAGCCTTTGAGGCCAGTGTTTTGCATCCAACAGCGGTACCAAAGGAAGACTCCCCCCAAATGGTTCAACAGTGTTATGTGACATAGCAGAAGTTAGCTTTTACCTCCCAGGGAACTTCTGGGAAGGATGATGTTAATTTCGGAGTGTTTAGTTCAAGAGCAGTAATTCAGAAATCAATCATCCCTCCACAGTGAAGTTGGCCTACTGCTAAAGCAGGAGGTCTGGCCCCTGTTGGGAATTGAAACCCTCCCTGCAGAAGCAGGAGGGAGGTTTCAGAGATTCTAGAAGTAAATGAAGTCACAAGTACAGGAAAAGCTAAAACCTCCAAAGTCTCCAGTAGGTGGTGCTGCCTGTGGGAGACTGTCACCAGTCAAGATACCACCAATAATGGGGGAGAAGAGGTAGCTCCAAGAATGCAACACAGGCTTCTTATCCAGGAAACTGCCCCTAAATTATATTTACTTATTGTGCACATGGAGGCAGAGACACACCTGCCATGACAACTTGCAAGAGGTGGGTCTTTCCTTCTACCTAATGGGTCCCAGGGATCAAACTCAGGTTATCAGACTTGAAGATAAGCATGCTTAGATGCTGAGCCATCTCTCCTGCCCTGCAGCTGCCTTTAGGAAGTAATTCCTCCATCATGATCCTCTGAGCAACTCGAGTGAGCTCACTGCTTCAACAAATTAGACTGTGGTAGAATCCTTAGCTTGATGCCATAGTTTGGTTTGTTCAAATCTAGGGAGGAATAAGCTCACAGGACAATCCCTCACTGCTCCCAGGAGCACAAGCTGAGAAATCTATCAATCTGGTTGCAACTAACCAAGGGAGAATTCTCACTAAAAGAAAGGCAAAAGAAGTAGAGACTCCAGACAACCAAGGTTCCTGAAAAATAATTAGCATTGTGCTATCAATTTCCTGATGGGAATATATGAACACAGTATATGTTCAGATGTTTGGCGAACAGACATTTGCCTTTAATACACCACAACCTTTATGCTAATGGCCTAGGTTGTTTCTCAGGGAAATCGACAATGCCAAAACTATGGTGAAGCCAGTGTCTCCACAAGAGAGCAAGACTAACTTAAGAGAAGACAAAGAAACCTCAATCTCAAATGAATAACTGTCTTTCCAAAGGCAACTCAGTCTTTGCTTCTGTAAGGAAACCTGCTGGAGACAGAACCATAAACAGGCATCCTTGCAAGGAGAAAGTATCCAGCAACCCTACCTCAGTGTCAGGACAAAAAATTCCAAGTTGTCTTGTAGAGTCTGGGCCAGATTCCTGTGTTTTATTACAGGCCTCTACCATTTGTTGGAGATCCTCAAAAATGGTCACTCCCGTGTCATTTTTTTAAAAAATGATATTTTGATTAGGTTTTCTTTCCTCCTACTTCCCAAAATAGGAAGGAACTTAGCATAAAATGTTGAATTGCTGTCCCGTAGAGGAAACCCATAATCCAAGGTAAGTTGACAGTTGGCAAAGGAGATGAGCTGCTGCATGAAGCTGCTTCTAAGGCCCAAATGAGGGAAGTCCTAGAAGCCACTGCAGGAGACCGACTTGGGCAATTCTTAGGTGCTTTTAGCACAGTGGGTGAGTCATCAGACCCTGGGCAAAGCATGAGACAGCATGAGGGATGGCTTGGTTCCTCATCAGAGCTGGCTAGTTTCTCAGGTACGCTTAGATGACACTTGCACTTCTGCCAGGTGTACTAATGCACTGAGAGAGGAGAAAGGATGGAAAAGACTGACGTTTGCTAAGCTTCTATCTTATGCCAAAGACTTTCTGTCACAACAGTCCACTGTGAGAAGAATCATTACCTCCATTTCTACTCATGAATCAACTGGAGACTCAGAAGTTAAGTGATTTATCCACAGTCAAGGAGCTTGCAAATGCTCAGACCTGTCTTCCCCAGTGTCTAAAGCTGCATGGCATGCATGTGTTCATATATGTGCAGGTGTGTGTGGTGACTGGAGGCTGACCTCTGCCGCCATCACTCATGTGCTCAGAAGGCATCACCATGTCTTCTGAGGCAGTCTTTCACTGGCCTGGAACTCATGAAGGAAGCTTGGCTGACTGGCCACAAAGCCCCCTCTCTCTCTCTCTGCCTCCCAGCACTGACATTATAGGTGGATACCAACACGGCTTGCTTTAAAAAAAAAAAAAAAAAAAAACAGGGATCAAAGTCTGATCCTTATGCTTATGAGGCAAGCTCTTTACCAGTTGAGCTATGACCCAGGTCCTGAAAGCTAATGCTTCTAACATCCCTAAGGTGAGCATAAGAGATGGCTTCCAAGGTGACCTATGCTGGGCTTTCCATCCATTCCAAGTACACCATGAAAATCCAGATATCGTAATCAGAATGAGACTCAAGAGATACGCTGCTGTTAGATTCCTTTCTGTGAAAGTTCACCTGGAATATATTGAGAAGCAAAAAGAACTATGCACATGAAATACCATGTCTTAGTCCAAGCATACAACCATCAAAAATGTTCCTTCCTGTCTCCTCCTCCACCCTATCCCTATCCACCAAGACCACTTGCTAACAACTCCACAACAGTGATCAAGTATTTATTCCATATGATACAAGTGCTGGTCCTCAGAGGAGCCACGGGATGTGGCATTTAAACAGATGAGAACAATCGAAGAGTATGAACTTGGTGATGATAGCGCAGAGTCTATCTCCTACCCTTCAAGATCCCTCTGTACTGTTCTGACTCACTCTCCCGGGCCTTCCACTAGAAAGCTATATAGCAGCCATTTTTCAGTGTCAGGCAGTCATTAAATAAAACATAAACACCATACTCCATGTGGCTCAGACTGGGCTCCAAAGGAAAGCCAATGTGCAAATAGCACTTAAAGGCCCTTGGTCTCAATTCTGTCTCTCCCATCAGCAGCCCAGTTCAGAACCTCGTAACTCGTCCTTCCCACAAGTGACATGGCCACAGAGCGAGTTGTTTACAGAAACAGATAACAACCTCCCTGGAAAGAAACGAGGGAAGCATTTCAGAAAATAGGGTCTGTAGCAATGTGGCCATCAGACACACGCAGGAACCCCTCAGGACTTGTCTCCTCTGGCATTGCTCTAATGAGGCTGCTCATGGTCTAAGTGATGGACAAAGGCTCTCCAGCATATCTCAGGTATACGATGCCTGGGATTTTCTCTGCACTTGATTCATGGAGAACTGGAGAGGTGGCAGTGCTAAAGGACTTTCTCCTTGGTTAATAAAAAGAATCTGAGATTGCCAGGAGGGGCTCTGCCTATTGCAGAGACTCTGGGCTGTAATGAGGCTTGTGAGATTTCTCTGCCTTCAGGCCAGGCCTTTCCGAAACTATCCTGGTTGAGACTATAACCTATTTTTTAAGGTCCTCTTGGGAAAACTTTTTAACTATTTTTTTCCTTCATAGGACTAGAGAGAGGGAGGGAGGGCAACCCGTGTATACCTCAATCCAGGACGTATGTGATTCAATGTAATTAGCCAGGTGAAGCTGCATTCCATGGTGATCACTGATAATGAAAGTGTTTTCCTGTTTATTGCCTATTTATGAGATCTGAACTACGGAACTCCAGCTGAATGATTCCCTTCATCAGAATCATACCATGGCTCCCTTACATCAGAAGCAATCTCTTGTAGGAAGATGGAGGAAGGAACCCAATCTTAACCCAGCCTTTAGCCTATTCCCTCTCTTCCTTCAGGGCTGTATAAAATTGTCATTCCTGCATGAAGCTTTCCATGATTACCAATAAAAATGGTAACATACACATGCTCACACATACATGCTCACACATACATGCTCACACATACATGCTCA
>JADRCH010000160.1:1290889-1357597 GCA_019843965.1 Rhynchomys soricoides
GCTCACACATACATGCTCACACATACATGCTCACACATACATGCTCATACACACACACACACACATGCTCACACATACATGCTCACACACATACTCACACACACATGCTCACACACACATGCTCATACATACATACATGCTCACACACACATGCTCATACGCACATACATGCTCACACATATGCTCAAACATACATGCTCACACACATACTCACACACACATGTTCCCTTCTACACTGTACTTCTTTTGAGCTTTGTTTTTCTCCATGTACTTAACCATTGTTAGAAGTAACCTCCATGAAATAAAATCCTGTGATCCTCTTTGTCTATTTTGTGTTCCTAGCTATTAAGACATAACCTGGTACATATCAGGTACTCACTCATGACTGTTGGGAAGACCAAACAAGCACACACCTTCTTGCATGCCTCCTGTTAGCTAGGGAATGATTGTCATTCCACAGCAGAATATACGCTGTTGAATACACAGTAGCTATTCCTGCTTACAGTATCAGTTCCCCATCTCTTTAAGTCTAGAATGTAATCCGTGGAGCCTGGGTGCTAAGCTAAGATGTATCTTCTCCCAACCCCCAAAGCAAGACCAAAAGATGGGGTTCCTGGCTTCCTGACTAGGACTTCAACCGAGCCCCTGCCCCAGCGCATTTATGTTACTGAAAAAGAAACTGTTTCACTGAGAAAAACATAGTTACTCCAGCCAGACCATGAGCCTGGAAACCATGGGAGAAAATTGGGTGTAGTGTCAGTGAGCACAGGCTTCATTCACCAATTCATGTTGTACCTGCTTATGCCAGCTACCGGGAAGGCATAGGGAAGCACACCATGGCCAGACCCATGCTTCCCATGATAACCTTGAAAAGTAGCTGAAATCAAGGGACTCTGAAGAAGAATGTGTCCTGCCAGAGGCACCTGCTGAGTCTTGAGGACAATGGGTCAGATAAAGCCTAAAGAGGCTAACCTTCACTTTATGGCTTTAACAAGACTGCAACTTCTTGGGACTCTCTTCTTTCAACTATAAAACAGGACACTTGAATGTCAACTGATATGTAGAGTTCCTCCCAAATGCCACACTGAATCCAGCTTCATTGGTTTATCTGTGCTGCCTTCTGATCCACCTACCCCTCCAATGCCCATGCTGAATTTCAACTGCCTCTTTAAAAGGACCAGTGGGTGGGGCTTTAAGAGTTGGTGAAAGTCCTGTGGGTCCTGCCTTCACCTGCGGAATTAATGCTGCTATCCAGGAACAAACCCAGCTTCTCTCTCTCTCTCTCTCTCTCTCTCTCTCTCTCTCTCTCTCTCTGCCATGATCCTGAATCTCCCTTCCAGTCTCCAGAGCCATGAGAAATTAGTCTCTACCCATAAACTACCCTGCATCAGGCATTGTTACAGCGGTACAAAATAGACAAAGACCTTGTACACCAGACAGATGAAATCAGTAGTTTCAAGTCATAAATTGCTAAATACAGGATTTTTGGCCCATTCATCTGACTGTTAACCATGTTGTACATGGTTCAGAGTGGTCATCAGTAAGCTCTCAGGGGAGTCATTTAAATTGACTGGTGTTCTCTTCCACATATGAGAGATTTCCGTCCCATCATCCAAACTCAACCTCAAGAAGTCCATTATAGCTGTGCGTAGTACCGGGTGCAAGGTAATCTTGAAGTCAGTCGTGGATCACAAGCTTTGTAACTCACCATCACCATCCTGTTTGCTTTACATTGGAAACAATCTCCCCAGTTAACATATTGAAGATTAAAGCAACATGCTTAGTCCTGGCAGATTTGGAACCAGGACAGATTTCAAGACATTTTACTCCCCCATGCTTTCAAAGCATAACTAGCATGTCAGCCAGAAATTTGTTCACTCTTATCATCTACTAAGGCATCAGACGTTAACGGTGTAGCTCAATGACAGTGAGGGTGATTCCAAAGGCTTGCAGAATTTCTGTGTTAAGCTTCCTGATATGTGTAAGTCACATAGTACTCAGGGTGCCTGAGAATTTAGTTTCTGCCCAAAGAGGTTAAAGAAAATGACATCAGGGACTAGAGAGATGGATCAGGGGCTAAGAACACTTGCTTTTGCAGAGGAACAAAGTTCAGTTCACAGCATCCACCTGACTACTCGCAGGCCTCTGAGACCCCAGTTCCAAGGATCTCTTCGGGCCACCGTGAGCATTACAAGGATGTGGTACACACGCCAAAGCTCACACACCTGCACATAAAAAATATTTTCAATTTAAAGAAAATGACTTTACATCAAAAAACACTTCTGAAACTGTTTTTTGGGGGGGTCATTTAATTTAAGAGGAAACAGGAGCAGAGTATAAAGAGATATGCTTCAAGTATGTCATGTGCTCCAGCTTAAATTTTGTCATGGTGACAATGACTGACTACGGGATAGTTTCTCCAGGCTTTTGTGTAGATGGGAGGGGTATTTAGATACTGTTCTGCCACTTATCAAGTGAAGGTAGCAATACATAGATGAGTGAAGGTAGTATAGATTTTCAGAATCTTGTGAATGATCCATCAAATGAGGTAGACTCACACAATGGCTCATTATCCAGCATTAATAAAAAGTAAAGCACTAATAAACACTATTATATGGTCAAAAAAAAATATCCTTAGTAAAAATAAGCCCATCACAAAAGGCAAGATATCAATAGTTACATTTTAGTAAAAGCAAGTCTATAGAGATGATAAAATGTATTTGCGTTGCCCACCACAGGTAGAAAATAATGACCATGAGAGGGGAGGTGACAAAATATTGATGTATTGGCTATAATAATGGCCACAAGTAGACCAGAATCCACTTATTAAGCATCAAATGTTTGCGCCTCAAAATTTGAATGTTAAAGTCCTAAGTTCCGTGGGATGCTACCCAGAGGTAGGACTTTTGCAAGAGACCACAGTAGATCCAGATGAGGGTCTCACTAGAAGACAATTGTCCTTAGACGTAAAGAGAGACGGGGACCACCACTGTGCTGCTAAAGGATACTGTGCAAAGGCCACCATCTGCTAGCTGAAAGGTGTCCTCACCAAGAATGGAACCTCAGCTAGCCTGTTGGTCCGGGCCTGTAATCCCAGCTCCTCAGGAAGCTGAGGCAGCAGGACCAATGTTCAAGGCCTATCTTGGCTACAGGGTAAGGAGAAGGCCAGCCTGGACAACTCCTTGACACCCAGTCTCAAAATATGTAAAAACTGATGGGGATATAAGAAGCTTGATAGTGGAACATTACATGCTAGAAGTGCTGGTTTCTATACCTCCAGGTATAAAAGACCACACACACAAAAATTAAAAAAAAAAAAATTGGAGAACTACATCTGTCAGTCCCTGGATCTTGGCCTTTCTACACTTGAGATCAGAGAGAGATAAATATCTACATCTTCTGGTTCTGAACAGAACCAGCTGGTTAGCTGCAACAGTCTAGTCTGACCCAAATACTATTGGATGGAATGTTTTCAAATAGGTGAAGTGTATAGCATGTAATTTGTATCCTGATAAAGTTGTAATTATAATACATAATAATAATAATTAACAATAATAAATAGCAATCAGGTTTGCTGTGAGGATGAGATCAGGGAAGGGGGCTTCGCTTCCCCCTGTGACACGATATTACAGCACTATTGCCTTGCCAATCCCCAGACTCCCTATCATGACAATTTCATTTTCAAGGAAATAGACAAAAATTTTGAAGGAAAAAAAAAAACCACAAAATGCATGTGAACACTCCTATTAAAAACACCCTGTATGGTAGCAGTTGTGTAATTATGTTTACATTCTCCTGAAATGAGACATTTTCAATTCTACCCTATATCCAATAAAATCTTCTGATCTTGAGATCGTATGAAAGCTGTCAAAAAAAAAGAGTTTGTCATCACACGATGGGTAGTTTTCAGTTGTCCTGTGTAACAAATCTAGAGGTGTCCTTGAAGGTCAGTGTACCTCAGGGGTCTCGAGGTCTCCCTAGAATTCCCACTCCATCTCCATGGCAGGAAGTTGTTGCTTGAGACCACCAATTTCCTCCCAGTTTGATAGCTTGCTCTGAATATCCTACTAAAGTCAGAATTACCCAGAATTTGTCTTGGAAGTAGATAATAGCAGTGCAAAAAGGAGGTGTGGCCAGGCGTATTTGAGGAAGAAAAGTTGTAGACAGATGGACAGACATACTGTTGATCCCATTCTGAGGCCCTTTGTTTCTCTGGCACTGGACATATCTTGGTGAGCATGCTGTCTTGTATTTCACCTAACAACTGCTCTTAGAGTATCAGTGACCGATGAGAACGCCATTCAGTCAAGATCGTCATATGTCTAACTAAATGGAGTTGGATAGCAAAGGAAAGGAACTTATTTAACTGATAACCGTAACACATTCAGGCATCTAGTCACTGCACCTTCTTTGTTAGAATGGAATGCACATACAGAGGGGTTCTCTATGATTCTCCACAGATTACCTCCATCAGGGCCACTTAGTGACTGTCGGGTTTCAGCTCTATACAGATCTGATCAAACTAACATCGGGCATCAGCACCAGCTCACTGCAACCAGAGGACAGAAAAAGAGAGGCCTCTAGCTTTCTAAAACTAGAAAAGCAAAGGAGGGGAAGAAACATAATTTGATTTCCTGAAAACCCTTAAACTGCTTATTAGCAAAAAGCAGAAGATAAATCTGACAGTTAAAAAGCAAACTGGGAAGCTGATTGGGTAGCACATGACTTTAATCCCAGTAATCAATACCAAAGGTGGAGAGAGCCCTGAGTTCAAGTCCAGCCCAGTCTGGCCTATCTAGTGAGCTCAACCAGACTACACAGTAAAACTCTGCCAAGAAAAAAATGAGGGGGTGAGAAAACAGACTGCAAAAGAATAAAATGTTTACATCAAAAAAATATTTTTAAAAATCTTTTAAATTAAAGTGAAAAGGGACAAACCAACAAGAAAATATGCCGAGGGCTGGACATGGTGGCTCACTCCATTCTAGCACTCAGGAAAGTACAAGTTCAAAGTCACCCCTGGGATACCTAATGAGTTCCAGGATAAAATTACATAGTAAGACTTTGTCTCAAAAAAGCAAAACTAAGACAGTGATGTAATTCATTGAAGAAGAAATACAAATAGCAAAAAGAAAAAAAAATCTGAAAATAAGATCACCCATAGAAATAATCAGAGAAACACAAATTAAATCACGAGTTATGATTTTTACCAGACAGAAAATTGACATTTGAAAATGCCATGCATCAAGGTTTTAGAGGGAGAAAGCCATCAGCGAGGACTGGGAGAATTACAACATTCACTTCTCACCACCTGCTCAAGCAAACGCTGTTCAGATCTGACCCAGGCTTTCTGTACCTCCAAACATCTGCTCACTTAGAAAAACTGCAGCATACATGAGTTTTTGCTGCAATATTATATAAAATATGGAGTTATTAAATACAACATTGGTTACTCCAGGGGGCAGACATTATGTAATATATAAAGGGAATGACTGCACATTGTATATTACATGATTTTGGTTTAAATTAATTTATATTTAAATATGACTAAGCACAATATAATGCTTTTCATGTTACTAAACAATAGCATACATTTGATAAAAGGAATATATATATATATATATATATATCACAGAGAAATCAATTATTTGGAATAAATCTAAACCAAGCTAAGAGTACGAATATCATTGAAAACTGGGGTAAGAAGAGAGCAAAATTTAGCTAGAAAACCAGATATGATGACTCAGATCTACAATCCCAGACTTAGGAAGCTGAGGCAGAATCACCAGTTCAAGACCAGTCAGTAATACTTAATGAGACTCTGTCTCAAACCCAAAAGAGATTTAAATGGAGTGCATGGGGATTTGCACTCTTCCCGAAATGCGAAATAATTTTTTTAAAAAAAATTTAAGTACAGAGCTCTAATTATATTTAATGCATAGAAGATAACTATAGCTGTATCAATATCTATAACAATATCATACTCTTGAAGAATGATGAGAGCAGATGTTACATGTTCTCACCACAGAGTTGGTGTCTAATCAACACAACAGACACAACCACTTCACAAGGCATACATGTTTCAAAACATCACATTCTGCAAGATGAATGCATACATGTAATTTTGCAAGTCCATTTTTAAAATTTAAAAATTTAAATGTTTTAAACAGAGTATATGTTTAGCAAAAAATGGCTGAAACCATGTCTTTCCAAATGTTCAAGTGGGTACATAATTCAGTGGTAGAGGCCTTGCTTATCATGCACAAGGGCCTGGATTCAATGCCCAGCACCAGAGTTGGGGGGATGCTTAAGAGGTTTTCATAAGTAGTGGGCAGTGTATATCTTTGAAGTTATTTTTGTATGTGCATGTTTGTGGATACAAGTCAGTTTTCCAAATTATTGAAGTATAATAATAATAATAATAATAATAATAATAATAATAATAGCAAAAGTGACTATTATTGCTTGTTATTCAGTCATAGGAGAGAGGCAAGCCCAACCTACAGATGTCTGACTTCAGGGAGGCAAGAGTACTCCAGGCATAAAAGCATTTTCTTTACTTGGAAGGCCAACCCACTAACTAACCCACTAATAGATGAAACATTAGTTTAAAACTCTTTATTAAGCTGTAGGCTCACCTTGGAAATCAGAGAGAGCGGACCTTTGAAGAAATGAGCAGAGCCAGGAGGTTTTTGTGATTAAACATTACCACATAATTTGTCTTAAACGTGTTTCCTTTTTAAAATGTCAGGATAATTATATGTTAAATATTATCTTAATAAGCCCTAGAAATTCATGTTTTAATTATACAAACTTAGGAAACATGAGCTCCTAGCCTCACACCTCTTGCCTCTGGCACCATGGAATTGTGGGGGTTACACCAAATCCTTCATTACCTGGTTACAGGCTAGCAGACAGTGTGACATTTTCTTGGAAATGATATAGGATAATCTCATGATAAGTAACTGTGCTTTTTCCACTGTGCTTCTCCTGTAAGGCCATAAATAAGTGGCACTGTGCTCCCTTGATTTATGTTTATAACTATTATGATGATGATTTATTTCGGGTTGAGTGCTGACGGTGTACTGAGTGCTACACCAGGCTCATAAGAAGAAATGGCTATGCCCTGGAGGCTAGCATACCAAGACAAACAGTTCAGCCACAAAACACACCAGCTAAGGGATGCTTACTCTCAACAGAGCAATGCTTCTCCAGGTTTATACGTAGGTGGAGAAAATCTCCTCCTTCTCAGGGAAGGAGGTTAATGGTCTTTGCAAGTCTTTGAGGCCCGTTGCAATAAAGATTTCAGCTAAGGGTAGAGAAACCCAAAAGTGGGTGCTCTGAGAGCACTGAGAAGATGGTGGGGTGGAGGGTCTCCAGCAAGCAAGCACAGAATGTATTGTAGTTAGAAGATGAATTATAAAAGATGGCCCTACAAGGTCAAAACATTTATGATCCAAGCTACATAAAACAGGGTTACTTCAGCCTCACAGCAGGTTAAACCCTTTTGGAAATAATACAGAAAGAGAACATTTAACAGTTTAAACTGGTGCTTCAAACTGCAAACCTCCAGCCGGGCAGTGGTGGCGCACTCCTTTAATCCCAGCACTCGGGAGGCAGAGGCAGTCGGATTTCTGAGTTCGAGGCCAGCCTGGTCTACAGAGTGAGTTCCAGGACAGCCAGGGCTACACAGAGAAACCCAGTCTCAAAAAACCAAAAAATAAAAAAATAAAAAAGCAAACCTCCTCGAGCACTTGCTTGGGGGGGGGGGTATTATTAGTTTGCTTGACAAAAACAAAATCATACTTGTGGACAAATAAGTTTGAAAAGTACTGTTAAAAAGGCCTCAAGTAGGGAACTTATGGTTGATATTTAACTAAATTGACACCCCATCAAATTACCTTCCAAAGAGCTCTGCTTGTACACATAGACAAAAGCTGCTCTCAGCCTCCCTCAGAGAGTGTTTAAAATGAACAGTGGCCAATGAATGCTGAGATGCTAAGTATAAGTGACAGTTGTGAGTTCAGTCCAAGACAGGACATTTATACCACACCTTCTAAGGTTCAGGGAACATTCCAAAAGAGGGAGTGTGTCTTAGTCAAGGTTTCTATTCCTGCACAAACATCATGACCAAAAAGCAAGTTGGGGAGGAAAGGGTCTATTCAGCTTACACTTCCACACTGATGTTCATCACCAGAGGAAGTCAGGACTGGAACTCAAGCAGGTCAGGAAGCAGGACCTAATGCAGAGGCCATGGAGGATGTTTCTTACTGGCTTGCTTCTCCTGGCTTGCTCAGCTGGCTTTCTTGTAGAGCCCAAGACAACCAGCCCAGAGATGGTACCACCCACAATTGATCACTAATTGAGAAAATGCCTTACAGCTGGATCTCATGGAGGCATTTTCTCAACTGAAACTCCTTTCTCTGTGATAACTCCAGCTTGTGTCAAATTGACACACAAAACTAACCAGTACAGAGTGGGAGGTTTGTAAGATCTGGAAGATAGGGTGAAGGGCTGTAAAATGTCATTTTTTGAAGGGATATAGTCATTGCAATCATTAACTCATAACTGTGCTCACCTGCTCTGGGCCCACACAAGGTCAGACCCATCACCAACCAGTCATGGAAGGGGTCAGGGCTTACAAGGTCCTTTGCTTTACTACTGAACTATTAGATACTGACAGATTCTAAGAGAGGAAGAGTCACTATCTTTAGTTGTATACTCATTGTTGATCACACCAGGCTCTATCAAACTGTTCCAGCAGTCATACAGACAGTCCTAAATAAACCTAATAGGTCACCACCTTAGTTACTTTTCTATTGCTGTCAGGAGACACCATATCAAGGCTACTTATTAAAGAAAGCATCTAATTGGGAGATAACTTATAGTGTCAGAGACTGAGTCCACAACCATCGTGGTGAGGAGCGTGACAGCAACTAGGCATGACGCTGGAGCAGGAACTGAGAGCTCACATAGATTGGAAGCAAAGAGTGAGATGCTAGGCCTGGAGTTGACTTTTGAAACCTCAAAGTCAGTGGCATACCTCCTCCAACAAGGCCACACCTCTTCATCCTTCCTAAAAGAGTTCCAACAAGCATTCAAATATGCAAGCCTGCAGAGGCCATTCTCATTCAAACCCCCATGGTGACAAAACAAAATCAATAGACAAGAATGTGAGAGAGATTTGTGGGAGGAGAGAATGAAAGGGGTGGTAAGGATGGAAGAGCATGGGAGCTGGGGTGAGAGTAGCCAGTGTGTGTTGTGTAAATGTGTGAAATTACCTAACAAGAGATAATAAGAAGAAACCAGAGGATCTCTAACAGGGGTTGTAAGAGGCATCAAGTGGACCATAAAAGTTGTCATCCTCCAAGTTTAATCACAGAACAGTTTGAGGAGGCTCGGCACAGGACTTTTCTAGGACACTCACAGTGGAAATCACAAAGTTGATTTGCCAAGAGGATGAACTGGACTTCCAAACTGCCTCAACCATGGTGGGTTTGGAGAGTTATTTCCCCAGTGTAACCCTTGTATCAAAACCCTGGACCTACCTGTCCCTACCAGCTGAGTACCAACTTCCCTCTTCTCTCTCTCACCTTCTAAGCACATAAGGAACAGGAAAGTAAAGCAATGTGAAATAAATGAATCTGCACATCTGTGGTAGCCAGCTTCCTGGATGGTCCCCCTTGATCTCTGTTGCCTGGTTTTCCTACCCTGGGGTACTTTCCTCCCACAATAAGTAGCTAACCTGTGGACCTGACAGAGTGTAACTGTCAAGATCATGAGCAGCATTGAAGCTTCTACCTTGCTGCATTGGATGGCTTGCTCTGGGGATAGCCAGTGGCTGTGTTGTGAGACCACTAAGCAACACACAGAGGGATGTGTGCAGTAATGAATGCAGTACCTACAGATGATACTCCAGAGAATCTTCTTGGAAGCATCACATGAAGTCTTCAAATAACTACAGCTCCGCCAACATCGTGACTGCAGCCCCAAACCCTGTGCCAGGGCCACCATGAACACTCCAAAATTTCTGACTCACAAAACCCACATAAGATAGTGCATGCTTACTATTTTAAGCCATGTTAAAGGAATTTGTCCGTAGGTCTCGTGAGAGCATCATGATCCAAAGAGACTGAACTAGGGGAGAGAGTTGACTGTGTAACTGAGCATTATGACTAAGCTATGAATTTGGGGGGTTGGGTAGAAGAGGAAGGAGAGAAAAGACAGTGCTATATTGGATTCGTTTTGCCTGGAAAACAATGCACTGGTTGGGTTTCTATCACTCTAACAAAATATCTGAGATAATTAACTCATAAAGAAAAAAAAAAAAAAAAAAAAAAGGCTCACCATTTTGGAAGCTCCAGTCCATGGTTGATTGGACTTGTTGCTTTAAGCCTATACTAAAGCAGAAATTAGGTCATGATGGAAGGATGTAGCTGAGTAAAAAGGTTCTGCCATCCCCTCAGAGCACCACCCTAAGGACCAAGCTTTTAACACATAGGCTTGAGGGGGGGTGGGGAGAGGAATATGCAAACTAAAGCACAATTCCCTGTAAGGACCTTTGAAAAATGTGTCCATACAGCTGAATGTAGACTTCTGGATGGAGATGTAAGCCTTAAGAAAAATAAGCCAAGTCTTTTTGGACCATAGATTTGACCCAAAAGCACGGGGACATAAACGTGCACCAACCTACTTTTGTAATATTTTCATTTACAGTGACAATCTTTAAAGAACTCTGTACACGGAAGTTGGAATTATTTTCTCCTATTGCACCAAATCCAGAAATAGCCCATGACCAATGGTCCATTACAGATGCCAATAGAAATAAATGTACTTGAAACTTTGCAACAGACTCAATACACCGTCGTGCCCCTGGAAAGGCACGTAGCAGTAATCAGTATTCCTCTCCATGCCCGGACCTGGTGGATAATTACAATTAAGCTTCAATGGATTAGCTGCCAGAAGGACAGTAGAGAGTGAAAGGTACATTCCAGCTCTACTTTTTCTTTTGCAGCAAATTTAGGCATGTGGGTTGGTTTTGATTTTCTTCTCCTCCACAAAAAGAAAAAAAGAAAAAGAAAAAAGATATTTCCAATTAATTTAGAAGCACATCAAAGAAGACTGCACGTTGTGCTTAGTGGCAGAATGAATAAGGTTCAGAGTGACTCTCTTCACTGTGTTAGAAATACAAGGGTCACTCGAATTACTTCCAGAGCCTCTAGTTTACATTTCTCAATTAAGAGATAATCAGGGTGTCATTATGAGTAAAAACTGTTGGAATGACCTTCTGGCTGGCTATTTGAGCCAGCAAATCTTCGGGGAAGGCTTGATGGAACACATGACAAGAGAACAAGGCAAGTTATAGCAATGATAAATAAGGACAATTATCACACTTATTATCTGATAAATAATTTACTATGAGTTGCCATTAATCCATCCCACACCACCTTCCAGATGAAAGCGCACCCCAAAGAGTGACTTCCCCAGCATTTCCCGCGACATGTCAGAAACTCTTGTCTGCAAAGCACAAAGGAGGCATTTACCTGGAATAGAAAGAGCTGTCATTGCACACTTGATCATTTTAATCAATGCAAATAAATTATGCCCCATAATAAATGGTAAGTCAGTACTTCTCCTCTGACGTTAAAAGGGAAATCTTCAAGAAGCCATTTGAAGGAAAGCCACAGCCCAGCACTTGGGGGTCTGCTCTGTTCCAAATCCTGTCACCCATTCTCGCTAAAAGGCATTAGTCAGTGCAGTTTAGTCAACACCTGAAGCATATCCCTACAGAGAGTACATCCTCTTATGATGGAGTAATTAAATTCTTCACAGAACTCTAGAAATTCAGTTGTTGAGGATTGGGTGAATTTGTAAACCTGACTGTAAATGCTGGAGTACTATAGTAGATGCTACGTCTTTTAACTCTCTTGGCTCTGCACAGTCCTCATAGGCATGTGCATAGTAGGTTCAACTCTGGTGCTGAATGAGTAAAGCAGACATACCCTTTGGACACACGAGTGATAATTCTGACTTTAACTGTTGATTAATTTAATATTGGCAATACTGATGAAAAAGAGAAGCCATCTCTCTTTTGTATAATCTTTGTTCTTTTTTCAAAAGTAGAGTTTGGGGTAAATTATTTGATCTTCTGTTACCTCTTATGCCAAGGACATCACTCCTTGTCTAATGTTCCTGTCTGGTTTCCTTTTCCCTTAACACCTGTGGTCACTGCTTTGTTTTTCTATACTTGGTTATCCTCCGGTAAACCTGTCTCATTTCATGGGCTCCTGGGAACACAGTAATCAGTAGAATGTTAGTATAGGACAGAAAGCCATATATTGCTATCAGAAAGCACAAGCTAAAATAACCTGTTGTGGACTTCCCTGTGGAAAACACTGGAAATACTCTTGGGAATGGAATTATACAGGAGTGTGAGGAATTTGACCAGGAAATTCCTCCTTACAGCTACCCAAATTCTCCAGCGACATCAGAAGCGCATTTAAATTTCATTGTGAGAAGTGGAGGTCCACTGGTCTCTTTTATTCCATGGATGGGGGAATGCTAGTAAGGAAAAAGTACTGTGGGTCTCTACCATCAGTATTTCCTCAGAACTATGGAGCCAGCAAATGGCTTGTTGACCAGTATCCCTCACTCGGTGTACCTGTCAGCTATTGTCACTGTGATTAAAACCTGGCCAAACCAACTTAAAGAAAGGTATGTTTAAGCTCATCTTTTCAGAGGTGTACAAGTCAGGGTTCCTCGGAGGACCAGAACCAAAAGAATGCAGTAAGTCAACAAACATTAAAACATCAATAGCTGCCTCACACTTCAGGCTGAAAACCCACTAGCTGAGTGGTCACACACTCACTAGCAGCCCACAGTGGCTGTCTCACACTGGAGAGACTGACATCCTAGTGATTGCTTAGTCTGACAAGGAGGAGTGCTCAAAAGTCTCAAGCTGGACCAGAAAAGCCCAGAGATTTCCTGGAGAGCTGCCGGTCCTTAGTCTACAATGGAAGCCTGGAGACCCTGGTCTTTGATATCCATCGGTGAAGGAATCAGCAGCAGCAACAGGGTAAATCCACCAGAGAGACTGGAGGAAAAGCCAAGCAAGTGTCTTTCCTTCCACTGTGCTCCTTTCTGTCTGGGCTGCTAGCAGAAGGTGCCTCCGCCAATCAGGATAGGTCTTCCCATATCAACTAAGCAATCAAGACAGTCCTTCCATTGAGCCTGCCACTCAGGTGATTCAAATTTGTGGCAAGAAGACATTAAAACCAATCATAATTAGAGGTTTCAATCCATGGTCACAGTAGGCCAGTTGGACAGTAGTAAGGCATCATGACAGAAAGCAGGTAGTAGAACACGGCTGCTCGCCTCACAGTGGCCAGGAAACGGAGACAGACAGACAGGACCAGGGATGAGATATACTACCTTAAGGATGTGACACACCCACCTCCTAACAGCCCCATTCATCAGTGAATTAGTCCACTGAGTGAGCAGCAGCCTTTGTAATCCAGTCTCCACTCAACAGGGAAATCACCAGATCAGGCTCAAGTTTTCAACAATAAGCCCTTTGAGGGACACTTCAAATCCAAATCATACCACTCACAGTTGAAAGATCTTTTATCTGCTATCAGGAAATAAGTCAGGATCAATATCATAGTCCCCAGCTAGCAGCCCTGGGAGATCCCAGCCCTACCTATCTTATAGAGCACAGCAAGAGACTGAAGGGCTCTCTGTGGCAATGTAATTTTAAGGGATGGGCAGGACCCTAAAACACGTGTGGTCTGTCTACAGACTGTCTCTAATACATCATATGCATGTCACAGAATATCTGAGTGAAAAACCATGACTGTTCCAAGAAAGCTCATGCAAATCAGTGCAGCTGAAGGACTGTACCATGTAGCATTCAACATTTTGATGTCATTAACATAAGAATTCAGGGAAAGAAAATCTTTTCTTTCTCCTGTGTCCCTCCTCACCCCATCTGTGACTATAGTATGTATGGTCAGGCCATACAAATGTAGCTCTGAAATGAGAAATAACGTGTGTTCCACTCTTTCAAAAATAATTCCCTTTGAAATCCATTATCTAGCTCTTGCCCTCTAGAAAGTCCGTGGAATTCTGTTAAGGAGCACCAGATTAACAAGGCTTAGCAGAATGCAGAAGGGCAAGGATTCACCCTGAAGCAAATCCAGGATGGTTCTTCTGCCAAGATGCTTGAGATGGAGCCCTCCAGTACTCCCCACCAAGAACAAAGCTTACAACTCATAGACTTCCAGATACCCTTGGGGCCCATGCAACTTAGCACCTGTGCTTCGGATCTAAGCAAACAGAAAACTAAAAGAGAGGACAAATCTCTTAGGCGTCCATCCACGAACAGGAGAAGCCAAGGGAAATAACCAGGAAGGCCTTGAAGTGATGCTACCAGAAGGGAATTATGAGCTGGTTGGCATCAGGGAAGCTGTTGGGATAAATCAAGTGAGAGAAACGTCAATACTGAGGAATGCAATCTGTGAAGAGAGGACAAAGGGGTGGGAAAGGAGGGCTTGAGCTATAGATCAACGAGAGTGGGACTCTCAAGGAAATACAGATGGATGATAAAGGAAGTGGCAGTGTTGACGCTTTATGAGCTGAGGTAGAAGAAATATACGAAATAAAGGGGAATTAGCAGCAGGTGTCCTCTGTGCACTACTAAATCAGGATGGACTCACTGATAAATTACCATACGGGGGTTTAGAGAACAGATACCATGTCCCCATAAATAAATAAAATGTATCATGCAGTATAAATCTCAATGTCTGTGGCTCACCTCCCCTGTGACTCCTTCTGAAATGGCCTGAGGTCCCTGGAGTCCCCCTCCATCTTTTCTTTCTTCTGACTCTCAAATAAGCGTGGTCACTTAGACCCCTGCTTAACTTCTTGCTGTTGAGTGAATGACGATATTCTTGGTTTAGGTCCCTCAGGTCCCAGAGGCAGACTCTGACCTCTCTGGGGTTTAAAGACACAATATAAATAAACCAAACATAACTAAATGCTAAGTGACAAGATCACAAAACTCTGCTACTCGAGATTTCAATTACTGAGACATTGTTTAAGGGATAATAAAAAGGAGCAAACTGCAGGTCATCCGGGGATTTTTAGAGCAGCCTCGTTCTTGGTGCCTTGCTTCATAAAGTGGAAAGGGCAGCTGGAGGTGAGGTAATTTGGGCCTGCTCACGACTCATAAGGAAAAAACAATCAGGAATCTTGAGGTGAAGGGCACTTGGGAGCGTGACCTGATTCCATTTGCTATGCTTGACTTATGCAACTTCTCATAGATAGGGGGGGGGGGGGGGGGGGGGGGGTGTGAACCCATACAAGGGACAGTTAAAACTCACGGGGGAAAATCAGCGGCCCAAAATTACACCGTGAAACGTCGTTCTCTAACGGGTTTAAACAGGAGTGTGGTAAATGTTATTACTCTGCAGGGCCATTAGAGTGGGGAGGACTCAATCATTGCTCTGATTTTGCCCAACAAGTGCAAGAAGGCAGTTACACGTACACAGACCCTGCTCCAAAGAGCTTTCAAGGCCAAAGGCTGTCTAGGAGAAGCCAAATGGTAAAGTCACTAATACAGCCATCAAATGCACACATAGCTTGGGTTCCTCACCAGCTCATGCCCTCTGGGTTTAAAAGCACCATAAGGTCGGGGTGAGTGAAGAACAAATAAAGTTGAAGGTCATAAAGGGCCAGAGGAAGACAGACAGGGACCACAGAAAAGGCAGCCCGCACCAACCCTTAAGACACGTTTCCTAAAGAGGCTCAGCCAACGGTTGCAGGAAGCCGGTAAACTCCTCCAAGATCTGGAGAACAGCTGTGCTTCTAATATGAGATACAGATCAAAGACTATCCAAATGGCTAGAAATCAACACCCAAGGTGGGGAGATGTGATCATAGAGACTTTACAAAGGTGTGTGTGTGTGTGTGCGCACACTCAGTACTATCAAGAAACAGATGTCAGTGAGTGAAAGTGTTGTTTTGAGCACTTTTTTATACTTTATTTTCAACCTGGAAAATGGGTTGGTGTCAAGGCCCAACCCATGATCCAAGTATGACCCAAGTATGATCAAGGTTTACTAACTTAGCCACCCCTGGGAGGTTTTCCACAAATAAACATAAATTAGGGGAAGGCTCTCTATGCACCATTAAGGGGAAGGCAGAGAGTCAAAACCCCAGAAAGGCTTTGCATCCCAAATTCTCCTTGGTGTTTGAACACCTAGTTAAGAACAAGGCTGTTTCTAAGTGTTCTCAATAAATCTGAGCTGGCACCAAGGGCAAGGCAGAAGAGCTTGACTCAGACCAGGGTCTGCAAATGGATAGCAAAAGTCCACTCTGAAATGGCTGTACAGCATGCTAGTGTGTTCTCAAAAAGAAAATTACAGAATAATATGTATAGTGTAGCCCCATTTCTGCTTTAGGAAGGACATGCTATAATTTCATATATTTTATGAACAGAGATAAATATCTGAAACAATGTACCAAAAGCTTTAACTCTTTATTCAGAGGAAATCAAGGACTAGAGGGAGGACTTGTACTTTTGCTTGATTCATTTCTGTGTCTCTCTATAATAACTGTACTTCTTATAACTTTCATAATAATTGCCCTATTTTTATAACTTTGGTGTTCTCACAACTCAACCCGGGGACCCCCGCACTGACTTTTACAGTTGCTTGTTAAAATAACATTTGTCTGTTCAGCTTCCATGAAATCTCTAAAGGTCAAGAATTTACCCTCTCTGTGAAACAGGGAGTGGCCGGCTTGATGATTGGGGTTAAGGAAGCCAAAGAAACAGGACATCTATAGACAAGGCCTGAGCCAAAGAAAAGTAGGTTTTATTGCGCTGGTAGGGCATTACTAAATAATTGACAAGCTTTGGTGTGTCTATAGATTTAATAGTATCGTTAATTTGCTGATTTTGGTAACGGCACTGTGGTTATACAAGAAAGTGTCTTACTCCTAGGAATATTTATGCATAAGGGGACATGTATGTTTCTTAAGCAGGTCAGAAGATAACATTTGAACATTGATGCATACACAAAGAGAAAGGGGAAGCAAATATGGTTAAATTCGGGATTAAATTTAGAATTGTTTGGTCTGTTCTTGCAATTTGTCTGTGAGTCTGACATTATATCAAGATAACATTTTTGGAAACTCAGGAAGACAGGAAGGAAGGAAACAAAGGAGCTCGCCTCCTCTTCTACTATTGTCTCCAAAGGCAGCAATCTGTCTATTTTGTTTGTCTCATTGATTTCATGTATTTGCATACTTTGCTCTTGCTAATAAAACCTGATATATATTTAGAAAGAAAGTTGGGTTCTCAATAATATTTTATGTGAAATGTATGTCTATTCATGGGGAGGTGTATGTTGTATGTATGTATATGTGTGTGTATATGTCTTCACGTGTAGGTAAGTGGGTACATGTATGTGTGCGTGCATGTGTGGAGGCGTGGGTGTGGGTGTGTGTGTGTTCCTGTGTGTATGTGTGTTTGAGAGTACATGTGTGTCTATATACATGTGGAGGCTAAAGGTTAGCATCAGGTCTTCTTCCTCCATCCTTCTCCACCATATTTAGTGAGACAAGGATCTGGATTCACCAATTCGTCTAGACTGGCTGGCCAGCAAGTCCCAGAAAGGCATCTGTCTCCACCTTCGCAGCACTGGGATCAGGGGTGCTCACCTCACTGCTGCACCCCGCTGTCTTTATGTAGGTGCAGAGGACCCATACCTCATGGTGTGGCAAACCTTATTTTTTTTTAGGTTTTTTGAGATAGCGTTTCTGTGTGTAGTTCTAGCTGTCCCCAGATACTCTCTAGACCAGGCTGGTCTCAAACTCAAAGATCCACCTGTCTCTGCTTCCCAAGTGCTGGGATTAAGTTTGTACAGCTAAGTCGTGTCCTTAGCCCTAGTCAAAATTAACTAAGAGACACACTCAAAGATATTTCATGGATAAATAAATCTTGAGAGCCAGTATGATTATCCTAACCTACTAGTGGAAAGGTGGTTTAGGAATTTTGGATCGTCATAGACTAAATCTATGATCAGGATAGAACAGAAGCTGAGTTTACTAGTAGCTCATTCAGTATGATTTTTTTTTAAGTCAGAATTTTGTGATACCGCAGCTGTCCTACAGTGGAAAATTGCCCCTGGGAAACTTAAGAGTTCATCAAAGGCAGAGGGTCAGAGTCCTCTGTCGGCTATGGTGAGACACTGGTCATATTGCTAAGCACCCCATAAATCACAAATAATAATATCCTGAGGCTCTCTCTTCTGTATTAAAAGATAAGAACTCTGTTTTTGTTTCCAGAACCATTGCTCTCTTCCCCTGCTTCACACGGCTCATGTAATTCAGAAGATAGACTTCATTCAAAGAATGAAAAATAGGTGAGTCTGAGTCCCCGTGCCTCTCTCCATCAATTCAGCAAGATGCAGAACGTTATCTGCCTTGTAAGTAGCCCAGCTCCCTCCAACAAGATGGATTTCTTGCTTCCAACAGGTTTGTACTTGGGGACTTCACCACCAATGGTGTTAACACTACCAGGAAAAAAAGTTTGTGCTACAGGAAGTCCATATATTGAACTTTATAGAGTGTGGATAGACTTCATTTTTAAAGATCAAAAAAAAAAAAACCCTTAGCATTTGTAAATAGTGGGCTTTTGCAATAAATTGATAAAGAAACACTCCAGTGCAGCCTGGCAAATGGCAGACCTGCTGAAGTCATCTCCCAAGGGGAAGTAAGTCCACGGGCTATGACTCTACTCACCAGCTGGGATTTGGGGGGTTTGTTAGAAGTGCAATATCTCAGGCCCCTCCACAGATACATGGACCCATCCACATTTTAGCATGATCTGGCATCTTGCCATGTAAACTATTAGAATTTGGCAAACACTGGGCCACTGGATACGATGCAGTGGTCGGCCTAAGTTAAAAATGAAGCTACAGTATGATATAATAGGCCCACTATTGGTTATCCAGCCAGACAGGAATAAGGTCAGTGTGTCAAGGAGACAGCTACACCCTCACGTCCATGCAGCACTGCTCACAATAGCCAGTTTATAAAAAAGGGAAACATGGAATATTCACACTATGAAACATTATTCAGCCTTAAAATGGAAAAAAAAAATTCTTTAGTTGAGATAGAGTGAACAAACCTCAAGGGTTTGTTCCTGTGCTGTCCAAAGAAAAATAGCATGTGGATGTGCTGAGTCTGTGACCCTAACTCATACAGGAGGAGAGTGGGGTGTTGAGAGGCAGCAGGGAGTTGGGGTTGAAGGGATGGTCGGGAGTACAGTTTCCGGTTACATCAGCAGAATGCGCTCAGAAGGTCAGAGTAAACTGGAGTTAGTAAGAATGGAATCCATCCTTCTTAAGATTTTGTTTTAACTGTGTAGGGGGTGAGGGGGCATTTGTGCATGTGAGTACAAGTACCTGCAGAAGGGGGCATCAGACCCCCAGGAGCTAGCGTTATGGGTGATTGTGAGCCATCTCACACGAGTGCTGGAAACTTGGGTCCTCTGCAAAGCAACACACTCCTTTAATCTCTGAGCCGTTTCCCGTGCCCCTGTCACAGTCTTCTTAAGCAGTGTTTTTAATTGACCTGTAGTAATTGGACCTATTTCTGCAGTGCACTGTCACTTTCAATACATGAGAATAATGTGTCGTGATCAGATTTGAGTAATTGGTATGTCTGTTTAGCATCTCTTTGTGTTATATATGCAAAGTCCTCTCTGCTGGCTATTTTGAAATACTCAGTTCATGGCTGTCACCAACAGCATCCCACTCCTCCAGGATATAAGAAGCTCCTCACAGCCAGCTGTACCCACTAACCAGACACCCTCCATCCCTTTCTTCTCTTGACTCTCCCCAGGATCTGATAACTACTATCTGATCCCCTATTTCTTTGAGGTCAGCTTTTCAGCTCCATTTATGAGAGCATATAGTGTCTTTTTCTCTGCATGATTTACATCACTTAACCTAATATCCTCAAATTCCATCCCTGTTGCCACACATAACAGAATTTCACTCTTTGTGGCTGAAATATATGACATTGGGTATTATCCCCCAAATTCTTTATCCATTCACTCAGTGATGGGCATCCAGGCTCATTCCATTTCTTGGCTACTATGAACAGTACTGCAATAAAATTGGGAGTTTAGATATTTCTTTGACATACTAACTTTAGTTCCTAGGGGTAAATCCAGTAGGGAGCTTGCTAAGTCACCTGGACATCATGCTTCTAGCGTTTTCAGAAACTACCATTCTCTTTTCTATAACAGCTAACACCTTCAGATTCCCAGTATATGGGAGCACTTCTTTCTCTGGACCCTCTGCCTGTATTGATTATTTTCGCCTTTTTGTTCATAACCATTCTAATTTGCATGAGAGACCTCATTGAGCAGTTTATTTGCTTTTCTCTGGTGATTTGTGAAGTTAAAATTTCCCCATGGAGCTCATTTATTCTTTGAGAAATGTCTATTTGGGCCATTTTCCCATTTTCTCATCAGATTATTTGGTTCTGTTGATGATGATGATGTGCTGTTGATCGGGGTTCCTTGAAGGTTCTGGAAGTTAATCTTTTGCCAAATGAATGGCCATGGATGTTTTCTTCCGCTCTGTAGGCTTTCCCTCCCCTCTATAGACTGCTTTTCTTATAGCACGGATTTTGGGTTTGGTGGAATCCTATCGGATTTTGGGTTTGGTGGATTTTTCTTTGGTTGTCTATGATTTGGGGGTCAGAATCAAAAAAATCCTCTCCCAGACCAATGTTCAAAGTTTTCTAGAAACTACTCAGTTTGGGGGGTATCACACTTTAGACTTTATCACTTTTGATACTGGTGTGAGATGGGTGTGTGGTATAGTTTCTTTCCTCTACATATAAGGGGTCTGGTTACCTCAATGCCACTTACCAATGAGGCCGTCCTTCCCCTAGGACTCCTGCTGACATTGCTGAAGAGCAGCTGGAGAGCAGTGTGTAGACTTCCTTCTCGGTTCTGTAGTCTGTCCTATTGGCCTGTGTGGCAGTCTTTTTGTCAAACGCTTGCTGTCCCTATAACTTCACAGTACAGTTTGAATGTCAACATTATAATGCCTTATCTGCCAGGATTGCTTTGGTGGCTATTGGGGAGACTTTTGCGGTTTCCGTATACATTCTTGAAAATTGATAAGATAGGGGATTTTAAGGGTTTTTACACCCAAAAAAATTGCCATATTATTCTCATGTGAATAGACTCGATTTAGCCATTCCTCATGTGAGTGTGAGTGAGAGAGGGGGTATAGAGAGAGAGAATATGATTTCACAAGCTCTAGCAGAGAGATCTAGAGAAACTGAAGTCACTATATCAAAGAGATATATGCACCCCCACATTTACTTCAATCTTGTTCACAGTTGCCAAGAAATGGTATTTACACAGACGTCCATCACTAGATAGATTAAAAATAATGTGGCAGAGGAACAGCTGGGAGGTAACAGCCTGTCTGCTTCCACCTGTTGCGGGAGACCTCTGCCTGGGCCACTAGGCCTCCATAGCCAACCAGCACAGGGAGAAAGTGACTCACTCACTTGCGTGGAAAAGCCAGCAACAGGAGGACTCCAGACACAGGGAATGAGGAACAGGCAGGAAAGAGAACTGGTTTTCAAGAAACACTGACACCTGGACCTGTAGGAAAGACAAGCCACAGTCAGAGAGAGAAAGACCAGCTAACACCAGAGATAACCAGATAGTGAAAGGCAAGGGCAAGAACACAAGGAACAGAAACCAAGACTACCTGGCTTCATCAGAACCCAGTTCTCCCACCACAGCAAGCCCTGGATACCCCAACACACCAGAAAAGGAAGACTCAGACTTAAAATCACTTATCAAGAGGATGATAGAAGACTTTAAGAAGGAAATATATAACTCCCTTAAACAACTGGAAACCCTTAAAGAGGACACACAGAAATCCCTTAAAGAATTACAGGAAAACACAATCAAACAAATGAACAAAACCATTCAGGAATTAAAAACAGAAATAGAAACAATAAGGAAATCACAAAGGGAGACAACCCTGGAGTTAGAGAACATAGGAAAGAGATCAGGAGTCACAGATGCAAGCATCACCAACAGAATACAAGAGATGGAAGAGAGAATCTCAGGTGTGGAAGATACCATAGAAAACATGGACACAACAGTCAAACAAAACACAAAATGCAAAAAGCTCCTAACCTAAAACATCCAAGATATCCAGGATGCAATGAGAAGACAGAACCTGAGGATAATAGATATAGAAAAGTGAAGATTCCCAACTTAAAGGTCCAGTAAATATCTTCAACAAAATTATAGAAGAAAATTTCCCTAACCTGAAGAAAGAGATGAACATAAATATACAAGAAGCCTACAGAACGCCAAATAGACTGGACCAGAAAAGAAATTCCTCCTGTCACATTATAGTCAAAACACCAAATACACAAAACAAGGAAAGAATATTAAAAGCAGTAAGGGAAAAAGGGCAAGTATCAGAATTACACCAGACTTCTCACCACTATGAAAGCTAGAAGATCCTGGGTAGATCTCATACAGACTCTAAGAGAACACAAATGCCAGTCCAGGCTGCTATACCCAGCAAAACTTTCAATAATCATAGATGGTGAAACCAAAATATCCTATGACAAATCCAAATTTGCACAGTATGTTTCCACAAACCCAGCCCTACAAAGAATAATACATGGAAAACGCCAACTCAAGGAGGGAAACTACACTCAAGAAAAAGCAAGAAAGTAATCTTTCAACAAACTCAAAAGAAGATAGCCACATAAACAACATCAAAAATATCAGGAAACAACAATCACTGTTCTTTAATATCTCTTAACATCAATGGTCTCAACTCCCCAATAAAAAGACATAGACTGACAGACTGGATCCATAAACAGGACCCAGCATTTTGCTGCATCCAGGAACTGCACCTCCATGTTAAAGACAAATACTACCTCACAGTAAAGGGCTGGAAAACAATTTTCCAGGAAAATAGCCCCAAGAAGGCTGGAGTAGCCATTCTAATATCGGATAAAATTGACTTTCAACCAAAAGTCATCAAAAAAGATAAAGGACACTTCATACTCATCAAAGGAAAAACTCTACCAAGAAGAACTCTCAATTCTGAAAATCTATACCCCGAATGCAAGAGCTCCCACATTCATAAAAGATACTCTACTAAAGCTCAAAGCACATATTGCACCTCACACAATAATAGTGGGAGACTTCAACACCCCACTATCAACAATGGACAGATCTTGGAAGCATAAACTAAACAGAGACACAGTGAAACAAACAAATGCTATGAACCAAATGGATTTAACAGATATCTATAGAACATTTCATCCTACAGCAAAAAAATATACCTTCTTCTCAGCACCTCATGGTACCTTCTCCAAAACTGATTATATAATTGGTCACAAAACAAACTTCAACAGATATAAGAAGATTGAAATAACCCCATGCATCCTATCAGATCACCACGGATTAAGGTTGGTCTTCAATGGCAACAACAACAACACAAAGCCCACATACACATGGAACCTGAACAACATTCTGCTCAATGATAACATGGTCAAGGAAGAAATAAAGAAGAAAATTAAAGACTTTCTAGAATTTAATGAAAATGAAAGTACAACTTACCCAATCCTATGGGACACAATAAAAGCAGTGTTAAGAGGAAAACTCATATCTCTGAATGCCTCCAAAAAGAAACTGGAGAGAGCATATACTAACAGCCTAACAGCACACCTGAAAGTTCTAAAACAAAAAGAAGCTAATATACCCAAGAGGAGTAGAAGGCAGGAAATAATCAAATTAAGGGCTGAAATCAACCATGTGGAAACTAAAAGAACTATACAAGGAATCAACAAAACCAGGAGCTGGTTCTTTGAGAAAATCAACAATATAGATAAACCCTTAGCCAGACTAACCAGAGGGCACAGAGACAGTGTGCAAATTAATAAAATTAGAGATGAAAATGGAGATATAACAACAGACTCTGAGGAAATTAAAAATATTATCAGATCCTACTACAAAAGCCTATATGCAACAAAATTGGAAAATCTGGAGGAAATGGACAAGTTTCTAGACAGATACCAATTACCAAAGTTAAATCAGGATCAGATAAACCATCTAAACAGTCCCATAACCCCTAAAGAAATAGAAGCAGTCATTAAAAGTCTCCCAACCAAAAAAATCCCAGGACCAGAAGGGTTCAGTGCAGAATTCTATCAGACCTTCAAAGAAGACCTAATACCAATACTCTTCAAGCTATTCCATAAAATAGAAATGGAAGGAACACTACCCAATTCATTCTATGAGGCCACTGTTACACTTATACCAAAACCCCACAAAGACCCAACAATAATAGAAAACTTCAGACCAATTTCCCTTATGAATATCGATGCAAAAATACTCAGTAAAATTCTTGCAAACCGAATCCAAGAACACATCACAATGATCATTCACCATTATCAAGTAGGCTTCATCCCAGGGATGCAGGGATGGTTCAGTACCCAGAAATCCATCAATGTAATCCAATACATAAACAAACTCAAAGAAAAAAACACATGGTCATTTCGTTAGATGCTGAAAAAGCATTTGACAAAGTTCAACATCCCTTCATGATAAAAGTCTTGGAAAGATCAGGAATTCAAGGAGCATACCTAAACTTAGTAAAAGCAATATACAGCAAACCAGTAGTCAACATCAAACTAAATGGAGAGAAACTTGAAGCAATCCCATTACAATCAGGGACTAGACAAGGGTGCCCTCTCTCTCCCTATCTATTCAATATAGTACCTGAAGTTCTAGCTAAAGCAATTAGACAACAAAAGGAGGTCAAAGGGATACAAATTGGAAAAGGAGAAATCAAAATATCACTATTTGCAGATGATATGATGGTATACTTAAGTGACCTGAAAAACTCCACCAGAGATCTGCTACAGCTGATAAACAACTTCAGCAAAGTGGCTGGATACAAAATTAACTCAAGCAGATCAGTAGCCTTCCTATACTCAAAGGATAAACAAGCTGAGAAAGAAATTAGGGAAATAACACCCTTCACAATTGTCACAAACAATATAAAATATCTTGGTGTGCCTCTAACCAAACAAGTGAAAGATCTGTATGGCAAGAACTTCAAGTCTCTGAAGAAAGAAATGGAAGAAGACCTTAGAAGATGGAAAGATCTCCCATGCTCATGCATTGGCAGGATTACTATAGTTAAAATGGCCATCCTGCCAAAAGCAATCTACAGATTCAATGCAATCCCCACCAAAATCCCAACTCAATTCTTCATAGACCTAGAAAGAGCAATTCTCAAATTCATTTGGAATAACAAAAAACCCAGGATAGCAAAAACTATTCTCAACAATAAAAGGACTTCTAGGGGAATCAGCCTCCCTGACTTCAAGCTGTACTACAGAGCAGTAGTGATAAAAACTGCATGGTATTGGTACAGTGACAGGCAGGTAGATCAATGGAATAGAATCGAACACCCAGAATTGAACCCACACACTTATGGTCACTTGATCTTTGACAAAGGAGCTAAAATCATACAGTGGAAAAAAGACAGCATCTTCAACAAATGGTGCTGGTTCAACTGGCGGTCTACATGTAGAAGATTGTGAATTGATCTATTCCTATCTCCCTGTACAAAGCTCAAGTCCAAGTGGATCAAGGACCTCCACATAAAACCAGATACACTGAATCTAATAGACGAGAAAGTGGGGAAAAGTCTCGAACACATGGGCATAGGAGAAAAGTTCTTGAACAGAACACCAATGGCTTGTGCTCTAAGATCAAGAATCAACAAATGGGACCTCATAAAATTACAAAGCTTCTGTAAGGCAAAGGACACTGTAAATAGGACAAAACGGCAACCTACAGATTGGGAAAAGATCTTTACCAATCCTACATCTGATAGAGGGTTAATATCCAAGGTACAAAGAACTCAAGAAGCTAGACTCCAGAGATCCAAAAAACCTTGTCAAAAAATGGGGAACAGAGCTAAACAGAGAATTCTCAACTGAGGAAACTCAAATGGCTGAGAAGCACCTAAAGAAATGTTCAACATCCTTAGTCATCAGGAAAATGCAAATCAAAACAAACCTGAGATTTCACCTCATACCAGTCAGAATGGCTAAGATCAACAACTCAGGTGACAGCAGATGTTGGTGAGGATGTGGAGAAAGAGGAACACTTCTCCATTGCTGGTGGGAATGCAAGTTGATACAACCTCTCTGGAAATCAGTTTGGCGGACCCTCAGAAAAATGAACATAATACTACCTGAGGACCCAGCTATTCCACTCCTGGGCATATACCCAGAAGATGCTCCAACATGTAATAAAGACACATGTTCCACTATGTTCGTAGCAGCCATATTTATAATAGCCAGAAGCTGGAAACAACCCAGATGTCCATTCATAGGGGAATGGATTCAGAAAATGTGGTATATTTACACAATGGAATACTACTCAGCTATTAAAAACAATGGCATCATGAAATTTGCAGACAAATGGATGGATCTTGAAAATATCATCCTGATCAAGGTAACGAAGTCACAAAAGAATGAACATGTTTATGTACTCACTGTTAAGTGGTTATTAGCCCAAGAGTTCAAAATACCCAAGAGTCACTTCACAGCAACAGTAGGGCGGAGTGTGAGGTCCCAGGTGAAAGACTTGGAGAAGGGACTGTAGGAGCTGAGGGAGTTTGCATCCCCAGGGAGGGAGCAACAGTGTCCACTGGCCTGACCCCCTGATACTCCTGGAGACTGATCCACCAACCAAAGAATACACATGGAGTGACCCATGGTGCTGGCCACATATGCGGCAGAGGAGGGTTTTGTTAGATATCAGGGGGAGGAGAGGCCCTTGGGCCTGAGTGTATTAAATTCCCCAGTATAGGAGAATGCCAAGGAGTGAAGAGGAGAGTGGGTGGGTGGGTGGGTAGGAGAATACCCCAATAGAGGCAGGGGAGGGGGGAAGGAATAGGGAGGTTCCAAAGGGGAGATCTGGAAAGGGGAAAACATTTGAAATGTAAATAAAGTAGAAAAAAAAGAAACCATTAATAATAATAATAAAAAAAAATGGCACATACTATTCATCTATAAATATACAACCATATAATATTATATACACAAATATATATTCAGATTATGTATATATATGCAGACATATATATTTCAAAATAACTAGACATAATAAGCCTATTCAATTTTTCTCAATCAAATGTTTCAAATTAAAACAAAAATAAGAAAGTGTTCATGTGCGAAGTCATTCTTTGCAGACCGCTGAGCTACACTTCAAGCTTCACACAACTGCATACCTATGCTATATAGAGCCCCAGCCTCCAAATCTAACTGGCCTGTAAAATGAGGGGGATGTTCTGTACCACTTTGTTTCTGTTCAAAGTCCCAGTCCCTGAAGAGCTTCCCAAAGTGCACACCATGATGCATTTTGTCTACATCATACAAACCTACCGTGTGTTCCAATTACCTGACATATGGTGGGTCCCAGACATCTGTTAAGTCTATGCTTAAACTCTACACTCACTCAGTGACTTCTGCTCTGTTGTTTCTGTTGGAAGCTGCCCGATCACCCTGTGATGCCATGTCACTGAGCACAATTGTCATTTCCACTGACTAGAACCATGTCTGTTGAAATGCTGCCACAACCCAAGGGACAGAAAGGTATCTGGCTGGGCCCTGGGCATCGCCAGTGGCACCACTGGAGGGACACAGCTGAGCTTCTCCAAATGTTCTAACTTCCCTTGGCCAAGAGGTGTAAAAACAGCAGGGATGGAACTGGGAACTACATGGCTTGGTGGGTAAGAGTGCTTGATGTGCAAGCACAAGTGCTGGGCTTGAAATCCACGTAAAAGCTAGACATGGCCACACATGCTTGTAACACAAGCACTGGGAAATGAGAAGAGACAGGCAGAGTTCCAGGAGTTCAGAGGTCAGCCTGCCTAGATGAAACAGGCACAGGGAGAGATCCAGCCACAAAAGAAAAAAGATGGGGGGCTTACAGGAAGGTCCTGACACTTCCCTCTACATGTGTACAAACAGGTGCATACATCTACACACCTAATATATATATATATTTATATATATGTTGTACTGTGTATATGTGTGTGTGTACATGCATGCACACACACATACATTTTTTTACCCTGAGAAAACCTACACAGTCTATGCTGCACCATCTCACTGAACTGTGATGACTCTGGTACCCTAGCTTTAATTCTCAATTCACTTTCTGCCACAAGCGATCTTTGAGTGGCTTGCCACCCAGGACCAAAAACCTGAGATGAAAGGTCATACCTGTTATCCTTTCTTCCATGGACGTGAGATCTCCTAGCTCACAAACACAGAAAACCTTCGTATTCGTTGCTGCTGTGATAAATGACCACAAGCTTGGTGGCCGAAAACAGTGGAAATTTACTCTCCCATTCCTAGAGGACAGACCCCAGAAGCAAGGGGTCTCTGGACTGTGTTCCTTTATGATTTTCTGGATCCTTTATGCAAATGGGCCTTTTAGAGGCCCTCTTCCTGTTTCCATGCTCTAGATTAGTGCCTCACACAGACCTGTATTAGCCCCAGGAAAGGATATAGGCTAGACTCACAACCAAGAGATCTTCGCTACCTTCACAATTGAGTTCAGACTACATGGCATTCAGTGTGTGGAGAATCACAGATTAGCTTTGTGGGATGGACCATGGGTTTAGGGGCCACTGTTTAAAAGATTGTCAGTTCCAAATCTATTCCAGAAAGCTGCAGATATAACATAGAGCCACACTACAGTTCCTCCTTCATCTCCTTCCCCACTGAAGCCCATGAGCAGACATTTTATGTCTAACTGGACTTGGAAACCAATACGAAGGATTCTCCTGTTTATGAGCCAATCTTGTCCTTGAAAAAGAAGAAAGGACCCAGACACCATGGGAAAGACCATGTCAAAACAGAGGCAGAGAGGGGAGTCACAGGGCCACAGCTAAGAGCCACCTGTAGCCCCCAGAACCTGAGAGACGCAAGGAGAGATCTGCACACGGTTCTTTAGAAGGGACCCCAGCCCAGGGACCCCTTGCTTGTGGGGTTCTGTCCTCTAGGCCTGAGAGAATAAATTTCTACTACTTTAAGCCACCAAGCTGGTGATCATTATTCATAGCAGCAACTAATACAAGGATTTCCTGTGCTTGTGAGCTAGCCTTGTCTTTGAGTCATTTCTAGCCCCAAAGATTTCCTGTGCTTTGTGAGTTAGGCTTGTCTTTGAGTCATTCCCACCTCTAGCACTGTTACTTTCCTTTGTCATGGCTTATCTTCTACCTGTTGAGTGAGCTTGGTGCCAGACCCTGTCACATACACCATCCCTATCTCCTCAACTAATGCTTACAATGACATAAAAGGAACATCAACAGTCACAATTTACTCACTAAAGGTCTGGTGTTTGCTTAAAACCACATAAAAAAGTACAAGTCCGAGATAGAATCCAATTCTAAATTCTATGTTCTCTCTTCTAAACTGTGGTTACATAGAAACCGTGGATCTTTTTAATTCTTTAATTTCTGGAAGGAGAAAAATAAACAAATCAAAACAATCCTTTCATGACTCCATTGCCAGGAAATTAGAGTCTGTCCCAGGCAGGATATCTAGTTTATCAGGGCCAGAAACTTGCCTGTAACTTGCCATTTGAGGAGCGGAGAGATGAAAGGCCATAGACTCTTTGGCTGACATCATCTAAGGGCCTCTAGGGGTCACCTGGGCCAATGCATCCTGGCCTCCACAGTCCCCTTGAAGTGGCAGAAATTCACTTTCCCAGGAAGCTGCCTATTCTACCTCAACTGTTCTCTCCCATGGACCCAAAACGGGTTCCATTTCCTCCTTGGAAGTCACATGGAACCGTTTCAAATCCTTCCCTTCAACAGCCTTGGAAGACAGAGACAAGACTAGAGATTGCTCTTTGGCTGTTAAATGAGCTGATCTTTGATCTCTTCCATGTGCACTACCATTTCTGGTCCCGTCTCCATTCTAGGTGGTCTTCCAGCCACACACTAATCAGACCTTGTTCGACCATAATGTAGGAGCCCACAATAGGTCTCTGGTTCAGCTGTGTGGCTGGGACATCTCCACCCCTCTCCATCTGGATTGCAGCCCCAGCCCCTCACACTCTGTTCCAAAATGCCAGCCATCTACCCAAGGGTGGCTCTCTGCTGACAGCACAAGCATATTAACCCTCCCAAGCCTTTCGCCAGCCCACTCACCCACCTGCCTCGGAAGGCTCCCATTTTGAAGTGGCAATGAGATTCATCATGTTCCACAGCCCACACAGCACAGGGGGAAATTAATGACACTGACTGTTCCTGCTTCAGAAGCAACTCAACTAGACAGCAGCCTTCACAACAACATTCTGCAAAGGAACACCCCATTTTTGGTCTTCAGTAAAAAAAGGGGGGAGGGGAGAGGAACTGGGGGAGTGTGCCTGCGTGCGTGCCTGCGTGAGTGCGTGCTTGCGTACAGAGAGAGAAAGAATATACATATACTCATACATACCTTCATATATACACATACATATATACATATATAAACACATTATATATATATGGTGAGAGAGAGAGAGAAAAGAGCAAAGCCATTTGCCTAACAGCCACTGAAGGACTTGCGCTCTACCGAGCCATGTAAAAACTAGGGTTGCTCTTTCACTCAGTGCTTAAGCACTTCCCAGACACGCAAGGCAAGGAACAGAGAAAGAATTGATTTAGAATCTCAGCCCAGCCCCTGTGGTTTGCAGATGGGGACTTCCAAAGCCAATCCAATGTGAACGGATACAGTACAAGGACAGAGGAGTCCCCTCCGGTCATCCATCACCCACTCCCGGTGCTCTGCTTCATTTCCTGCCCACCAGACCTCAAGAATGAAAACTGGTGCGCTCTCTCTCTCTCTCTCTCTCTCTCTCTCTCCCTTCCTGCCTACCCACCTCTCATTCTTGTTTCAAGATAAGCTAACAAGTCCTGGTCTTCATTACAAACAGCTAATCCCCAATCCCCATACAGGAAAAGCAGTGAGGTTAAACCAGTTGTGTGCACTGCTCAGGCCACGCCTACTGTCCTCACTGTCTCCAGTATGGACCAGCTTCTCTATATTCATTTCATGTGTCCCTGGTCCAGTTCAGATTTACACACCCTTAAACAGCATGCTTCTTCAATTCAGTTGCCTACCGTGACCATTTACATAACGATTTTGAAAGTTGGATCTTGGGGAACTGACATTAGGGTGATAGGTCTCCATGTCATACTCAGAGAAGCAAAGACAAAGAAAAGTGATGAGATAGACTCCCCTTCTCACGGTCTCACTTTCGAATGTGGGAATTCTTTGTGCATGAACACAAAGTGTACATGGGTACAAATGGAAACCAGAAGTCAACCTCAAATGTTCTCTCTCTCTCTCTCTCTCTCTCTCTCTCTCTCTCTCTCATAGGGTCTTTCACTGATCTGGAATACTCCAAGTAAACTAGGCATGGAATCCCAGGGATCTGCTGCCTCGGCCTCCCCAGCACAAGGATCACATGCACATGTACACACAACCTGCCTTACTTTTCAGATTCTGCAAATGGAACGCAGGTCTTTCTGCTTTCACAGCAAGCACTTCACCAACCAAGCCATTTCTCCAATGCAGGATTCTTTGTAATAAAGCTGTTTTTTTCTTCTGAAAATAACACACAAAACAGGCAGTGTTCCAACAGGAAATAGAGGGAAACATTCCTCATTTACTATCCTGTGACCATCACACACACAGAGAGAGAGAGAGAGAGAGAGAGAGAGAGAGAGAGAGAGAGAGAGAGAGAGAACCCATTTCTGCTTGCCATGAAACAAAAAGGACTAACAAAAGTCTTTGAGTTCAGGAGTAAAAAGCCACAGACAGGTACAATGTTGACTGCTTCCACTTCTCTGGGTTCTTAGAACTCAGAACAGCAGAGAACTTGAGACGAGGAGGTTGGCCCTGGTAACTGAGCTGTGAAGGAGAAACTCTCTGAAAAGGCAAAGCCACTACCAGGTTCTCAGAGATACCAGGTACTTGGGTTGGAAAGAATAAATGAGACCTTTGTCATCTCTCCTCAGTTCACTCCAGGAAAGAGTTCAGGTGGGGTTTTTGTTTTTCTGTTTGTTTGTTTCATTTTTTATTTTGTTTTTGAGAGACAGCAAACAAGCAATGGCACTGAGGTAGGGTGAAGTCAGAATCCATGGGTGTAGCCAGGACATTCAGATCTCAAACTCAGAGCTCCACAAGATTGTTCCTTGCTGCCTTTCGGAATCAAGACTATAAGACACAGGGAATTTACATTCAGTCTGCTTTTCTAGTCTGCTCTAAATTTTGAGTGATGAATGATGTTCTGCTCAGAACTTTAACTACTGAGAGAGTGATGAGGACTTGCAGGCAGTAGGGTTTCTTAGTGGGTGATAGCTTGCATTTAGGTGGAATCTTCCTTCATTCTACTAAAACCTATTTGTTCTTCTCTCAAGACCAGTGCCTTTCCATTTACCACCGGCTGAGAGAAAACAGAGCTGAGTTATAAGAAGCAGTGTGGCAAGGAGAGGACCTACAAGAGGCCCTGGGTGATAAGTACCATGTATGGGTGGCCTCGTGGATATGCACAGATACCTCACAAATGGGTACATCTCACATCTCCAAGACCTGCTCAGAGCCCAGCAGCAACCACACAGCTAAGAGTTTGTCCAAAATGTAGAGTCCCCCTGTGTCACCAGACCCCTGAGTCAAGACGGGTGTCTTAGTGTGACCCCTGGTTGATCTTAATCTACATTAACATTTGATACATAAACTCACTGATGCAGATATTTAAAATTCAGAAGTAGAATAATTAAATAATGTCTGGATCATTTGGTTTCCATCATTGTGAAGGTGTTTCTGTTAGCTGTGTTTTGGGGGGAAGGGTGCTGTTGGCTTGACAGTTGTTTATTTGTTTGACTTTTGCTGTTGTTGTTTGGATATTTTGCTTGCTTGTTTATTTTAGAGGGTTCAGTTGCCATCTTCTTTGATCTGCAGCAAAAAACATCAAATGAGAGTTAAATGGAGAAAAGCCAATTTGTTTAGTCATCCTTGGCACACAGTGACAGAGATATTTGCCCCCAGGGGGCATAATTGTTCTTGAGAAGTGACTTTGTTCTAGAGAAAACTTTTGCTTCCAGAGGCACGGGCCACACAGCACGGAGTAAAATAGAAATATGGTGATTATCCAGTTCATTTACTTGCTTTTACACAGCACACAAACCAATCCCGGGTAACAGCGCTATAAAAACACAATCCAAGGTATCTGAATCCTCCAGGTTAACTGCTAATGTGGCTCAGATAAATTGAATTTCAGCCAGCCGCCAACATCACACTTTGCACTTAAACATATAACAAAAGGGGGCTGTATACACAGAGGTAGGGAGGGAGGAAAGTGTTGTGGTAACCCTGGGTCTGAAGGGATGACATAAGGCTTAGGCAGATCTCCAGCCTTGTCTGGAAAGCGGTTATCACAAAGTTTGGCAGGGAGACTGGCCAAAATACAGACACGGAGATGGACCCGAGGATAATTGCTGGATATCCCATATAGGGAGCAGAGACAGGGGACGTCAGCAGAACACTCCACCTGACTGGGTAGCTACACACGAAGGACTGCATGGGAGAGTCCAAAAAGAAAGGGAAGGCTTATGTTGGGTTTGTGTCTGTTTGTTTGGAAAGACCATATTTGTCCAAACAAGGTTTGGCAGGCCACCTGAAAGACATTTCAGTCAGGGATGAGGTTCTCTGCTCAGAGGAATCTCTGTCACTTGGACATGATAGATTCTCAAAACTAAATGCAAGGGGAAGTTTCAGATAGATTTCCTGGGAGCAAGGAGTCTTTGCAAGAAGTCTGCTTGCAATTTAGAAAGCCAGTAGATTATGTGGTATTTGTTCAGTCTCTCCTCAGCAACAAGGGTTCTTTCTGGTATATTCTATCTACTGATTACTGAAAGAGGGGGCAGTACCCCTAATGGGCTCCTGTTTGGACTCTAGGGAGCTCATACATTCCTGACATTGCATGCAAATGTTTGCACATACTAACACTTTTTTCCTGTGATGAGATCCATGGTTTTCATTAGATTCTCATACAGATGCATGATCCACAAAAGGTTAAGAATCACAGTTAAGTAGCTGGGTGTGGTAATCCCAGGACTGGGGAGGTGAAGACAGGTTTTAAATTCAAGGGCAGCTGAGCATGGTGGTCCATACAATTAACCTCAGCATTTGGAAGGCAGAGACAGACAGGTCACTGTGAGTTCTAAGTCAATCTGTCTACATAGTGAGTTCTAGATTATACAAAGGCTACAGAGTAAGAACCTGTCTTTTATTTTTTTTTTATTGGATATTTTATTTATTTACATTTCAAATGTTATCCCTTTTCCCTGTTTCCCCCGGCAAACCCCCTATCCTATCCCCCTTCCCTTGCTTCTATGAGGGTGCTCCCCCACCCATCCACTCCCACCTCACCTCCCTGGCATTCCCCTACACTGGGGCATCGAGCCTTCAGAGAACCAAGGTCCTCTCCTCCCACTGATGCCAGACAAGGCCATCCTCTGCTATATAAACAGCTGGAGCCATGGGTCCCTCCATGTGTACTCTTTGTGAACCTGTCTTTTTAAAAACAAAACAAACAAACAAACAAACAGGGGAGAGATGATTTGGTGGTTAAGAGCCTCATTTGATCTTCCAGGGGACCCAAGTTAATTCCCAGCACCCATACAGCAGCTCACAATTGTCTGTTACTCCAGTACCAAGGGATCCAATACCCTGTTCTGACCTCCACAGGAAACCAGGTACACACACAGTGCACAGACATACATGCAGACAAAATATTCATAGACATAAATTAAATTAAATCAAACAGAGTCTAGGAGTACAGCTTAGTCTAAAGTGCTTCCAGAGGCTCTGGTTTCAATCCTCAGGGTCACAAAATAAACAAATAAATGACCCAGTTAACAGAAACTGCTGTGAAGAGTGACACTCTCTCTGCCAAGCTCTCATGGGTGACACCAATTGTCCTCAAACCCTAGTGGCTTGTATTAACTCAAAACTGCACCTCTCACCTCAAAGGGAATAAAGAAGCTTATTCTGGAGCCAAGCGTGAATGACAAGGCCATACAATGCAGATTCAGGTTACCTGAAAACCCATGCTCCAATATGGTAGTAGGTTTTTTACAGTACAAGCAGAGAACACAGTAAGTCAAACGTCCCCCTCCCCTCCAGTAGTGTTATAACCACCAGATAGGTGGTTATAACAGAAGAGAGAAGTCTCTGCTCTAGGTCTCAAATGGTTCATGACCACATTCTTAGTCTTTGGGTTGGTGGGAACTAAGGGTCCGTTTGTACATTCCAAACAGGATTTTACCTGATAGCCATAAGGATGCTAGGTCACATGCAGAGGTGGACAATGAATGTCTATTAAAAGTAGACCAGGTAACTGGCTCCAGACCAACAACTTCTCTGATCTCCGTGGTCATAGACATCCTAGGAATTGGAACAGTCCTATAGAAGCTTTAACACAGTGTGGCTTTCTTTTCTAGAAACTTCAGCTTGTGCTTGGTCACTTGGTACTTACTCTTTCGGTAGAAAATAAATTGCAAGATTAATAAAATAAGACACTGAGGAGAGACAGCGTGTAAATCAGTGTAAACCTCAGCAGACCCCTGAGTATCTGAGCAAGCGAAGCCCAGACATCCAGGATGGGAGGAAGCCCATTCTAGCCTGATGCAATGGGAAAGAACCCAGTGCTAACAGAGAGCGTCCCCTTCCTCCTATTGACTGAGGTAAAAAATCATGAGACTTAAGTGCATCCAAGGATTAAACTTCCAGCCCATTTAGTCTTAAATTTCCTGTCACCCAAACCCACTGCAACCAGAGAATAGCCTCTCCTACCAGAGACTCTGACATAAAGCTCAGGAGCTGCTTAATGCCAATATCGATTCAAGCTAGTACATCTGTTTACTTCTAATGCATATCAAGCAGGGAACGTGGGTTTACTGCAGGTCAGGAAGAAGCCAAGAGTGTAGCAAGAGCCTCAGAGCCCAGACAGCCACATGCAGTATCCCAAGGGGGGGAAAAAAAGCATCCATTAAGTATGTGGGGTTTACTGCATCTCTAGTCCCACAAGACTGGCTCTGTCTCCACATAAATAATATCTGGAGACTAGAACATTCCATGCACAATGCATACATTTAATCAGGCTTTTAGACATGCATGAACTGTTGAGACATCTTGCTGCCTTCTGAAGCAGAAAAGCCATTCAACAGAGGGAATGTAAGCAGTGAATCCTATGCAATTGAATTGTGGTTTTAAGTCCTGTGACTAACAGAAACCAAAGTCCCATCCTGTGTACTGGGGCCTCCTCTCCTCAGCCTCAGAGACACCTAGACACCCATGTGGGCCATCACTGTCAGCCACGAATCCTTCAGTGGTGTTATTTTTAGTAGCTTACTAATACTTTTTCTTAAAAAGTATTACCATTAGACAGACAAGAACTCCAAGAAAACTTCTCATTGGCTCATAAAAAAAATCTAATTCTTTAATAAGCCAGTCTAATTCAGCTTCCCTGGATGGGAATACTTGAGATTTTTGTTTCCCACGAACAGAAGAAGGTAATAAAATATTTAAAAAAGCAAAGAGGTGTGATGTTGACCTTGTTGGGGTGGCTTGTAAATTCCTGGAGGGCAGGGCAGAATGGCTGGTTGACCAATCTAATATTTATTAAGTTCTAGCCTTCTTCCTGGACCCTACAAGTAAACGTGTCAACAGACTTCATTACAAGGAAAATATGACACATTGCTGCTCAAGAAAAGACAAATGCTGCGTTCTCTTTGATGCCTTCTTTCCTTCAAGCTGACTATCAATTTGGACTGAGCCATCCCTATTCTAAAAACCAGAGAATAGAAGGCACTGTGTGTGTTCTATTTCATGAGAGCAAAAAGAAAATTCTCTCTCTCTCTCTCTCTCTCTCTCTCTCTCTCTCTCTCTCTCTCTGTGCGTGTGTGTTTATAATAACAAGGTGGTAAGCAATGGATGGGTTGGGGGTGGGAAGGAGATGAGGGACTCACTTCTCCCAAAAGCATCCCACTTTCAAAGCACACAATGTCAAAAACTGTGCATAATGATGAAGTTTCATACTTAGTATTTCTCAAGCCACTGTTTTGGCTGCAATGGATGTGCTGTCTAAGGAAACCTAAAAATAATTTTTAAAACACACACACACACACACACACACACATACACACACACACACACACAAGAGGAGAAACAAGTTTCTAAGAGTTACTGTCAAGGCCAGCAAAGCATGCCTCTAAATAAACTCCCTGCTTGTGCCCACCAGCAAGTCACCTGAAAGAAAGCTGTATAGTCAGACATTGACTGCCCCTGGATGAGGGGGGCAGTTATCTATGGAACACCCACCTGTGGATCACCTTATGGGACTGGAAGTACCCCACAGGCTCCAGCCGCTCAGAAAGTGCTTGTCATCCATTCTGTATAGGCGGTGTTTCATCAACACATCTAATCTGGTTTTAAATTTCAATCCATGAAGTCATTACAAAAGGACTACAGGCCACTGAAGTGATGGCGGATCTACAGCAGAAGGAAAGCCAGGGTGAGATCTGCTGCACTCACTCATTCGGCCCCCTTGACTGCTTTCTCCTCTCTGGTCCCCTCATGGAAGTACCGGAAGTGCCGAAGTACTGGAAGTACCAAGTACCAGAAGACTCTCCTCTCAGCCTGTTCTTCCCCTCAAGACAAAGATTTGCTTCCTGTGTGTGCAACACAAGTTCACTACTGCTTCTGACATCTACAATCCTATTTACAGCCTCCTGTACCATTCACGTTTAATCCACATCTGTACATAAACATTGCTTTAAAAAAAAAAAAAAGACACTGGGCGTCGTGTAGCCAAGTATAACCTTGAGCTTCTGATCCTCTTGTTACCTGCTCCCATCCCAGAAAGCTGGGACTAGCACACCCTACAGTGTCCACTTATGCAGTGCTGGCTATCAAACCCAGGGCCTCTTGCATGCTCGGCAAGAATTCTACCAGCTGAGATTAATCGCTAAGCCCCAAACACACTGGTCTGTTTATTGTGTTCTGTTTGTTCGAGAGTCTCTCTCACTCAAGCCCTGGCTGGTGATATGGTCCAGGTAGCCTCAAGTTCTTGGCAATCCTCCTGCCTCGGTCTTTCAAGTGTTAGCATTTTAACTGTGAACCACAGTGTCAGGTAACCCAGAACTCACTGTGCTGCCTTGAACTCTAACCTTCTTGCCTTCCCTTCCCTAATACTGGGACTATGGTTACACATTACTATACCCAGTTATGTAGGGTTAGGATCCCACCCAGGGCTTCATTCTTGCTAAGCAGGCATTTTACTGACTGAACCTCACCTCGCTCTGCTCTCCCTCCCCCCAGTAAAAATGTCCAGCACGGGCTGAGTCTTAAAGAGGTGCTGAGGCAACTGACTGCCTGTTGCTGGCTCCTCAGCATCTCATCTGTGGCCTTCCTTTGAGTTTGAATTCTGGCAGGTAACTAAGCATAACATGAGAGGATTTTTCCCCACTTGGAGAACAAAGGAGATTCTCAAATCATAGCATGCAGTTTATTTAACAAGCCATGTACCAGATGTGGTTTTAAGGGATTTATAAACCTGACTCATTCACTCCTCATAACTGCCTATGAAAAGAGTCCTGTTCTCCCCATTTCCCAGAAGACTGAGCATAGACAAGTCAGATATCTTTCCCAAAGCTGTGCAACTAGAACACAGCTGTCAGTGTGTCCACTCTCAGAGTCTGGCTTCAAAATCTGTTCTCAATTTTTTAAATTTATTTACTGTGTGGTGGTGAGGCATGTGGGCTTCACAGCACACATGTAGAAGTCATAGCCAGCCAGATGGCTTGCTCCCTGATGATCTGAGTTCAATCCCTGGGACCCACAAGAAGAAAGAGAAAACCCAAGTCCATTTTTCAAACTGCTGCTTGGGAGCTGTCTTTGGCTAAAGGGTTGGGGGACACTCGCATCCCCTTGTGTATGCATTCTGTCCACTGTTAAAGCTAGTTTTTCTCTATTGAGGGAACCTCTATTTATGAGTCAATCAATTATTACCCTATTTATTTCTCCAATTGGGTAAATAGTTACCCTATTGTGTAAATCAAGTATGCTCAAGAATCAAAATTACAGCCTTGCTGCTAACCCGTATGCTACTGCAGGCCCTTTCCCATCCCCTTCAGCTCATTCTTGTTGACAGTCCACATACATAACTATCACATTCCCTTTTCAAAAAAACAGATTTTTTTTCCCTAGTGCTGGGTACCCAGTATTGTGCTAGGCAAGTACTCTCCCACTTAGCCACATGTCCAGGTCCCAGAGTAGCTTGGTGGTAGTCATGGTATCCATGGTGCTCACAGTGCTCACAGTGCTTACAGTGCACATAGTGCTCACAGTGCTCACGGTGCTCACAGTGCTCATGATGCTCACACTGCACATGGTGCTCACTGTGCTCATGATGCACACAGTGCTCACAGTGCTCATGGTGCTCACAGTGCTAACAGTGCACACAGTGCTCACAGTACTCATGGTGCTCATAGTGCTCATGGTACTTACTGAGCTCATGGGGGTTGTTTTGTTGTTGTTGTTGTTTTGTATATTTTGAAACAAAGACTTACTATATAGACTAGGCTAGCCTCGGATTCACCATGTAGCCTGGGCTATCCTCAAACTCATGATCTGCCTGAATGCTAGACATATAGGTGGAAGTTATCACACTCAGCAAATGTGAAAGGTGGGCAGGAGGAGGAAAGGAGGGAGAGAAGAACAGACGGAAGGAGGGAGGGGGAAAAGGGGTATATAGCCTCTTAAAGAACCATCTTCAGAGTCTTTGCCCTACTTCGGAGTTAAGTTTAATAGAGCACCTGCAGCAGACATGCCTAGACAGCTCTGCAGCCCCCAGTAGAGAAGCCAGGATGCTGGCACAGAATCCATGTTATTCTCAACTCTCCGTTCTGTGACACTCTGCATGGCTTCCCAAGGGAAAGTGGGCAAAGCAAACCCAGCTAAACAGGGAGTCAGAGGTCCAAAATATGCCACTCCCCTCAGTGTGCTGCAGGACTGGTATTTTTAGTGAGGTTTCTTCCAAAGTATGCTGTGCTTTCAGATTTTAAAACCCAGAGGCCCCAGGAATTTTTCCTCCCTTCAAATATGGACGGTTCTGCTTTTCATTTAAGGTGCAGTTTAGAAAGAAGCAGCCTGTGAAACCAATTAACTAATTGGAAATCACTTAATGACTGTGGCAGCAGTTTGGGTTTCTGGCGTTGGTTCACAGCAGTCAAGAGAAATTGCTTTCCAATATTATGATAAGGTAAAGCCGGAGAGGTCTCACAGGGGGGCGGCTGACGGCTGCTGAGAGAAACAATCAACTCTAGTGTGCCCCCCAAAATAATGGAGACATTATAACTCAGAGCTCAGTGATTGTAAAGTAAAGTAAAACATAAAAATCCAAAGATATGCGGAGATCTGCTGAGAATATGTGCAGCTATGGTTCTTTGTGATGATTTTTGAGTGCTGACAATCTTACTTGCACACGTGCGCATGCACGCGTGCACTTACATGCGTGTGCACATGCACACACACACACACACACACGCGCGCGCGCGCGCGCGCGCGCGCGCGCGCGCTCGCATGCACACATAACTCTGTGGAAACGTCTCTCACAGAGCCAGCCAAGCATATGTGAAGAGAGAAGTGACAGGCAAAGGGAAAAGTGATAGAGTAAATGCCCACCCCGGAACAATTGTCCAATTAATTGTTTGAGTGCGAATACAGTCATTGTTCACATTAGGGAAATAATCTAGCTAATTGCTCAAGAGTTAGTAGAGCCAGAGAAAATAAATTAGCCCAGACACAATGTTTCCCCCATTTGCCATTTGTTTGTTTCAAGGTAGCAAATCTTCTCTTTGCATATTTCCAAAGAGTTTATTTCATTAGAGTTAAATCATCATCACCGTAGAAAACAACATCAGCAACCCATAAGGCGTCTAATGCCTTTTGACTTTATTTAAAAGGGAGCCGGAGTTAGCTGCACAGCCAAAGGGATTTAAGACTGCCTTGAGGCGGCTCTGGTTCAGGGCTGCAGACCTATTTTGAAAATGGAAATTCTCCTCATTCCCCCATCATTCCCTCATCATTCAGCAATGATGAACTTTCACCTCTCCCCTTTGCCACAGTAAGCATGGGCAACAGAAATTCTTCAGGAAAGAGTGGCTGTTGTTTTCTAACAAGAAAACATTTCCAGAGCTGGAGAGTTGGCTATGCCAGGAGCTAGGAGCACTTAACGCTATCACAGGGGACTGGAGTTAGATCCCCAAAATCCACATCAGATAACTCAATACTGCCTGTTAACTCCAACTCCCGAAGGTTTCAGCACCTTCTTCTGGTGTCTGTGGTACCTACATGAGAGAGAGAGAGAGAGAGAGAGAGAGAGAGAGAGAGAATATCTTTCTTTAAAATGCCAAGTCACCATCCACCCTTGTCACTCCACCATCTGCATCTGGTTTACTTTAGCCCCAGCTGTATAATTCAGTTCCACTGGGCTCATCCTTAGATGGTTTAGATGTGACATGTCCCCAACAAACTCATGTCTTCAGCACTCGGTCTCCCGCTTGTGGTGCTATTCTGAAAGCTGTTGAGCCTTTAAGAGGTGGGCCTTAGCTCTCAGAAGAGGGTCACTTGGGGCAGACATTTGAAGATCATACCCACTCCTGGCTCCAGTCCCTGCTGCCTGCTTTCTGGTCCACTGACATGAACACACCCCCTCTCCACGTTCTTACCACATTCCTGCTCCCGCAGTGCCTTCCCACGGTGGACTGAAATGTCTGAAACTGTAAGCCAAAATGAACCTTTTCTCCCTTAAGTTGTTTCTGTCAGGTATTCTGGTCATAAGGACATAAAAGTCACTCACACATTTGCTTTGTACTTGGTTATTACCAAAAAGCCCAAAGGATAAAACGTGTTCCCCCTGTAATAGATGCATAAACAAGACAAGAGCTGTTTGCATAAATCACTATGGCAAGCATTAGACTACATAGTACTTTCTTCTCTTCTGTGTCTTTCAAAGAAGACTTTTACACACGAAAACTCTTAAGGTACAAAGGCAGCATTAAAACCATAATAAAGAGAGAGTTCTCCCTTTAAAAATATTACATCCTGTGTTGGGGGAAATGCTATGATTTTTCCTTTTTCTTGGGTCTTAATTTCCAACTTGCATTCCAGAAGGTGGCCTTCTATATGAATATCAAGATCCTATTGAAGCATCAATGCTGATGGTCTGATTTTTAATTGCCGATAAGAACTGATCAATAGGAATTGGAAAAATGACTCCATGGGTAGGAGCACTTGCTGCAAAAGTCTGATCCCCAGCACCCATGTAAGAAGATGGGGTCCAGCCATGCCTGCAGCCCCGGTGTTACCCATAATAAAGAGACCAAAGGAACACTGAGGCTTGCTGGCTACCAGCCTAGCTCCAGATTCAGCAAGAAAGCCTGTTCCAAAGGAATAAGGTGGACGGTGAAGGAGCAGTATGTCTGACATCCTCCTTTAGTCTGTGCACACATGTGCAGGCCTAACTTCCTGTGTACACACTCATCCACATGCACCACACACATACACCATTCAACTTCACACACACACACACACACACACACACACACACACATGCACGCACGCACAAATCAGTCACTAAAACAGAACAACAAGCCTGCAGTGAGGGTGAAACCTCCCTAATATGAGCAGGGTGTGCTTATGTAATCCCAGCACCCTGGAGATGGAGGCAGGAGGATCAGGAGTTTCAGATCATTCTCTACTACATAGCAAGTTCAAGCCCAGCCTTGGCTAACTATCATCATCATCATCATCATCATCACCATCATTATTATTATTATTATTATTATTATTATTATTATTATTATTATTATTATTATTTCCCAGATGTGAAATAAAAGAAAAACATTCCAGCTCTCTTAGTAAAAACAAACCTCCAATATTTCTAAGGAGAAAATCTGGAAAATTAACCTGGGTTAGTTTAGAACATTTTCTAGGCTGGCTCAGCCTAAGAAAAGCATGCAGTGGACAGATAACAAACCTTCCAGGGCTGCCCCATCTCCAGCATGTTGCAAGGTGAGGCTGCTCCCATGAAGGCAGGCTAAATGCCAGAGCACAGCCTTGTTTGCAAAGCGCTGCACTCTGGAGCTTAACTGTCCCTGTTTAACAAATGGTGAGCCATTTAGCATGTAGCACAAAGACAAGACCAAGGCCAGAGACTAACAATAGCTCTCCTCTCTCTGAGTCCTTGAATTAGTGAGCGTTATTACAAAAAAGGAAATATGCTTTTATCTAGGTTGTTACTTTTCCCTGTGCTCGTCTGCAGCTTTGGCTATAAGCTCACAGTGCGTAGTTAAATTGGACAATTACCAAGCGAGAAGTACATAATTAATGAACAGTCACTATATATGTTGGGGAAACTGTGACCCAATCACAGAACAGATAGCACTACCGCAGAAATAAATTACTTGTTCCACTCATTACCTGATCAGCATTTGTTTAGAAGTTCCTGGGTGCCCTATCAAAATTCTAATCAGTTCTATTTAAATTACAATTTTTTTTTTTGCACAGCATTGTTAAAAATGCTAATTTATGCTTAGAACCAAACAGCTTTATTTCTTACCTCCTGAAGAAACGGGATGAATAAAAAACACCCTTCTATGGGGCCTAGAAGATTATCAAGGGTTCAATGACTATTGGATTTTGCACTTGCCAAAACACATTCTGCGACCAGGAGCTGAAGTTCGGGAAACAAGAAGAACATTCAGGTCCTCCCAAGGCCAAGCCTTCATTTCCATAAGGGGACACAGGACGGGTACTGCAGCAACAGCCACCACAGCTGAGACTCCGCTTTCAGGGGTGGGACCAGCTTGGGGAAGTAGGGAAAGTCTTAACTGCTGACGCAAGGCATCTGGACCAGAATGGCTGCTTCAATCTCTAGGCAACCTTCTTGAGTACAGAGGAACATCTCCATGCCAGTATCCCTCTTGCTTAGGATTATGTGCCCAGTGGCTGTCCAATAGTAACTCCACATCTCTTTTCTGCCATTCGTTTGGAATCCAAATTTAGGGCACTCTAAACAAGGAAAGTGGCCTCACCCAAGGCAAGATTCGAGAGCCATTTTCACTTCCTCTGATAAACAAGCATTAGAGAGGGAAAAAAAAGACAAACAACAATAATGGAACAAAAACAACAACCAATCAATCCTCCTGGTCCAGAGAATACTATCCCTGGCTTGAAAAGAGACCTAGCATTCCACTTGGGGCCAAGTTGTTCACATGGCCAAGGTCCACCCCCTAGGAAGGTGGGTTCGCCTCACGCCCTGCTGCAGAGGCAGATGGAACAATTAGTCCTGTGATGAGACCCGGTACCTTTCCTCCCCTGCTCCTAGTACAGTAACCTGCCGGGCCACGGGCTATAGCATGGAAGTTTGCCTTTTTCCTCTTTCTAAACACGCTTTTCTTAACACTTTGGGCTCTTTTTCCAACATTCAGAACTTCTTCACCCTTTTCCCTAACACATGCCCCCCCTCCCTCGGCCCCCGTTCTGTGTCTGACACACACACACACACACACACACACACACACACGTGCAGTTTAAAAAGTCATGGTAGGTTTTTCCTTCTCTCTTCTATCCTCTTCCTCCTCCAGGCCACTGCTGAGGTTTACAGTTTACCTGCCCTGGGGCTGTCTTTTAAACGTGAGCAGATTTTTTTCCTTGAGCTTCCATGTGAGTCCCCCCAAGGTGACCAGGTGCCCCCTGCATCACAAGGTCAACCACCTGCTGTTTACCTAGGGTCTGGAAGAGCTCAGAATAGGACGAAGATTGAGAGTTGTGTTGAGGAAGTTGCTAGAAATCTGCTAATTAGATCTTATAGGTCACGGCTTCTGAGCTGAGGATACAGCCTAGTAGAGCATTTGCCTGGCATGTCTGAAGTTCTGGGTCTAATCCCCAGCTCTATATAAACTACACATCGTGGTGAATGTTTGTAACACCAGTGCTAAGTGAGTAGAGGCAGGGAGATCAGAAGTCCAGAGTCATCTTTGGCTAGCTACATACTGAATTCCAGGCCAGCCTGGGCTACGTAAATTTTTTTTTTCATGAAATGCCTTATACAGTATTATGCTCCCTACCCAGCCTTGGCTCAGTGTCCGTGGAAGTCAGTGAGCCTGTCAGTATCCAGCTTGGAGTGGGCGGCATCCAACTCAGAATTCACTGCTGAAGTTTTTTATAAGCTGAGGAATTACCTTGAGAGGACTGAATTTCCAAGCTCAAGCCAGCAGCTGCCTCGATCCGGAGGCCACCTCAATCATCCGCACCAGCCAGTCTCTAGTGGAAAGAGGGCAAAGTAAGGCTGGATCAGCCTGGCTTAGGGCCGCATGGCCACAGGGGTAGAAAACACGGGTTCACAGAGGCATTTAACCTTGATTAAGCAGTGTGGACTGGCTGAGGCTTAAAACAAGGCTGGAACATTTTCTCGCTTATTATCACCTTGATAACCTGTTCTTGTAGCTAGGAAGGGGTGTCACAAAGAAGGGAGGGTGGAGGGGAGCCACCAGAAGGGAGGACGGGCCCCAGCACTGAGCCAAAGAGAGAAGTTGCAGTTTCCAGAGTGCAGTTTGGAAGAAAGAAAAGATGTTGCTCTCTGTGTAGTTCTCCTTTTAAATAGAAACTGGTTTTCCAGGCTGCATAGCTAATCACTTCATGAGAAAGAAAAGGAAAGAACTGGCTTTCCTTCATTTTCTTTGAAACCTATTCAGCACAGTTTGAAAGCAGAATTTCCTTAGGAAATACCTACACCTTGGTGGAGGTTTTACAAGATCCGAGGGTGAGGCTAGAGAGGGAGTGGAGACAGGTGAAGTAAGACAAAGGCTAGGAATTGCACTGTTCAAGTCATTGTAAAAGACAGGGGATGCCTCTGTCCATCACAAATGCATAGCTCCTGCCAGCTGCCATGATCCTCATGAGAAAGCAACACAGGCCTCTTCCTCTGTATATCCTCTTAAAGAGAAGCAGGAACCGTGGCTGAAAACAACCCTGGATGGATGGCTTCTGATTCTTTCTTGGTGTGCATGTGTGCATAGTATATGTGTGCATGAGTTTGTGTGTGCACAGAGTATGTATGCATGATTACGTGTGTCTATGGTGTGTGTGTGTACAATTATGCATGTGCACAGCTTGATACTGGTGTTTTCCACTAATACGCTCCACCCTATGTTTTGAAACAGAATCTGTCATCGGACCTGCCCTTTCCCAACGGGATAGAGTGATGGGCAGCAAGCTTTGGGAATCAGCCTGTCTCTGACATCCCACAACACCCAAGTTCTAAGGCTATACACTCATGCAACAAAAATGGTATGGGGGATCCAAATCTGGGTTCTCACATTTATGTGCAGAAACCTCACCCACTGAGCATCTCCCCAACTCTGAGAAATTCGGTTGCACAGTTCTCAATCACATTTAAACTGTGACAACAGGTGATCCTGAACCTTTAAAATCATAGCTAGAAGGATGGCCCATGTTCAAATCTCCAGCATATATGTGTGGGAGCATGTGTCTGTAAGCTCAGCAGAGATAGGCCGATCCCTAGCCAGCCTAGCCGAACTGTGACCTCGAAGCTTCGTGAGAGACCCTTTCTCCGGAAACAGGGTGGAAAGTGATTGATGAAAACAGCCAACACTGACCGCTGGCCTCCACACGTATGCGCACACACACACACACACACACACAAGAGCACACATGCCGCCACTCCCATTAACACACATATTTCTTCTTTCTCTAAAACCTATTTGTACTCAGAAGGCAGAGGCAAGTAGATTGCTGAGTTCAAGGCCAGACTGTTTAGTCTACAGAGTAAGTTCCAGAGCAGCTAGGGCTTCACAGGGAAAGTCTGATTAAGGGGGCGGGGGACTATTTGAACTAAGCACAAATCAAAGCTCTGTGATGTTGTGATGGACCTGGATTGGCTTAACAGCCTCCCTGCAGCTCCAACCATCAGAAGATGCACACAAGCCTGAGCATCTTGAGACTAAAAGTCAGGTAAAATGTGTAAGACAGACTTGACAACTTCAGTTTGATCCCCAGTACTGTGGTGGAGGGGAGAACAGACTCTCACAAGCTATCCTTTGATGTCCACAAGTGACCTCCACAGGCATGAACACACAGACACACACACACACACAAATAACGGTAAAAAATACAAATATTATATTTGGACAAATTTTGTATTCGGGACTGAAAGTCCAGAGTACAATTTTTGATTATTCCCAGATCCTTTTATTCTTTACATCTAAGTTACAAAATTTAACTTTTCTAATCTAAAAAAAGAAAATCAAGTTGATGAGAGGATGTGTACTGTAGTCTTTGTTTGATAGCAGATTTTCACAGACTGTCAGGCTTGCTCACTATTGTGTCTTCCTAGTATCTTGACAGAAATTTAACACTAACTCAGTAGCCACAATTTTCCTGATTTAATCCAGAACAAATGATGAGGGAATTTCATAAAGGTATAGCTACCTTTGACTTCGGGCCAATGGTGTCATTGCTAAAGGCGATATTCTCAGTGAAGACTTTATTTTAGAAACACAAGGAAAGAGGCTGAAGGGGAAGAGACGGTACACCTGTGAAATGACTCCATGAATACGTCAGCTTGGCCTCTGTCCGTACAGCTGACAAACTGTTGAGTAAGCGGAGATGGAACCCTCTGATTTAGCTCTGGGGGCATCATTCCAGACTGAACTTGGCAATTAATCAGCATTACATATACCTTATTGCTTAATCATCTTAGCAGTTACTTAGAAGACAAAATAGGTCATGACTGTTAAGCTTCAAGAAAGCATACATCTGGAAAGGATACTTCATGCTCTGAATTCCATATTAAGCCTTCTTACCTGTTCAGGGCAATGAAAAGGATTTAATGTGAGATAATACAAAGATAAGCATCTTCTTGATCTAAGTGGGAAAAAATTAGGTATATTATGTTTTATTAGAAGTCATGAAAGATCAGAAGGGTCTTAATTAGTTGTAAAATCAGTACAAGTCAGTGTGTTGTGACTAATCAACATATTAATTCAATTTTAAGTAGCATCGATAGAGATCTTGTCCAAGGTAGAATATTTTCCTGTATTGTAGTCAGATGTCAACACCATTCAGAGAAAAGAGTTAATATAATCTCCACTGTCAATGCACGAATTTAAATAAGTCGAGTGATTCATGCTTTGTGTCCTCATCTGAAAATGGAAATAACAACAGCTGACAAACATATCCCATAAAATTATAAAATCAAATGAGTCACTTCCAAAAAAGCATTTTGAAAACCACAAAGTGCCATTGTGCTGGACATCTGCTGTTTGATAACCTACAAACATCCTCCTCTTGCTGATGAACACAGCCCAGCATTCCATGGGTAGCCTCGGCTCTATTCCTTACCACCCGAAGAATCTCAGCCCCACCCAACAGCCCCACCCAACAGCCCCACCCAACAGCCCCACATAGGCATTCAAGCTGCCATGCCAATCCAGGCACAGCCAACGATACCCAAAGACACTACACAAGGGCTTCTCAGGGAAGATGTTTGCTCTTCCTAGTTGCATCTTAGTCAAACAAAAAGTTGAATCTTGCAGTATCATCTGACTACCAGGGAAATGTCAGCCTAAAGATGAAGCTGAACTGTGCTGGGCTAGGTGGCTCGTGCCTGTAATCCCAGCATGTGGAGGATGGAAACAGGAGGTTAAGAGTTCAAGATGGTCCTTAGCCACATATGAGTTTGAATTTGGGCTAAGGTGACCTTATCTCAAAAACAAACAAAAACTTGACGGTGAAGCAACACAAACAGAAGTGGAGATGGAAGAAAGACTGAAACTCGCCCCCATGAGGCCCTTATTTGATAGACCTGCTCAGACCTGCCCACCTGACGTCCACTCTCTGCTTGGATCGTCTAGACTCCAAGCCCTTCGACTATCCCCAAGTCAGTTGAACAAGTTTTCTGTGTCCCTTTCAGCAGGAACAGACCTAAAATTGTGCATTCATTCAAAGTCATGAGAGAGTTATTCAAATATATGGAAATAATAAATGAGTGTATTCAAATGGAGATTGGGTAGATACATTTTAGATGCAAAGAGATTAAAATCAAATCTATAAAATAAGGCATGAAAGTAAAGGGCTGGAGAACAGGACCAACAAGCTGCTGCTGGAGAGACAGCATCACTGAGAGTAATGGAGGGCAGAAACACCATCAAGGTACGGGTCACTCATGAACGAAATGTCCTACTGCAAACTCTTATGCTTAGATTTCTGTTGTATTAATCAGAATTACGTTAGGTAGAATTATCATAGCTATATTAGGTATGCTATGAACATTAGAATTATGTTTCATTATCTTGGATCCTAAGATCTTACCTAAGGAGTTATATAAACACTTCTTTCTAAAAAGAAATTTTTATTTTTGCATTCTGTTCCTGGGAAGTCCATGTCAATGGCCACCTATGATATATGTAAAATGACAGCAGCACCCACCTCACAGAGCTGACAGTGAGATAAGATGAAAAGTAAGGGGTATAGAGACAGCGTCATCCAGCACACGGTAATGACTAAAACAGACTAGGTTGTGTGGGGGCGATCATAAAGATGGAGTCTCATCTGCTGATCTACAGATTTGCCTTTGGTCCCACAGAAGCAATGGGGTGAGTTCTAATGCAATGTCTACAGATGACTGAGCTCATCTTTGAGTGCCAACGCCCAAGGAAGTGAGGACGCAAATAAGTGCACGTGCTCCCCATGCACAAGGCCCATGGAACTGGAAGGGCAAAGAGAAGACTCTTTCCCTCCGCTCACAAATGTCAATATTTTAGGAGGTGAATGGAAACCTGGCAGTGAGTCAATCAGCACAGCAGGAGAGGGTACATCTATGGCTGAGAACATGTCACCTGACTCTCCTCACAATAGACAATGATGGTACCCAGCACTGCGGGCTTCCCTCAGGCTACATCTGCTCTAAGTCACCTTTGCTTCTTACGTTTGTAGCTATAACTCTCTGTCTATAGAGCCTGCCTGTAGGGGCGGCTCAATAGCATTCCATGTGCAGTAGATGAGGACTTTTAGCAATGGGCAAATCTTTCTACCATCCAGCCAGTCTTCTGCAAATGAATTAAGCTTATAATGTTTTTGTTTGATTATATGAGAGGGGCATGAATGTCCATATATGTATGTGCACATATGTGTGCAGATCAATGAACATGAAGGCCAGAAGTCAGTGCTCTGCATCTTTCTTTGTTCTCCACCTTACTTTTCTATATGGGTCTTTCAGTGAACCTCTGGCTCACTAACTTGGCTAGACTGGGTGGCTAGTGGCTCCCTGGGTTCTCCCGTCTCTGCTTCTCCCATACTGGGATTACAAACATGTGCCATCATGTAATGCTTTTCCATAGATGCTGGAGATCCAAACTCAGGTCCTTGCGCTTACATGACAAGCAGTTTACCTACAGAGCCATCTCTCCGGCCCCTATAATGTCATTTTATATTTTGATAGTCTCTGATTTGGAAATCTCGGGGACTCATAAGATGTATGATCCTGGGAAAATACTAACAGCCAAACTTGTTCTCTACTCATCTCTCTTCCTGGTCTAAGCTGATAGGCAGTGATCCCCCCCACCCCGCCCTTAGAAAAATGGTCCTTTTAGGATCTAAAAGGGACATTCAGAACAACAGAGTCTGACCCTATCACTCTCATCTGCACTCAATTCCTTTCTTTGATGATAATAACAAAAGATCTTTCCAGAGACACTTAGCCCATATTGGGAGTTGAAGCTTGTGTGTGCATGTACATGTCCATATATTTTTCTCTGTAATGTGCTGAACATATCGCCTTACGTCCTGGCTGCTGAGAAAGATGACTGGGACTAATAACCAGTCGCCTCCCACATTCAGGGAGCCTTTCCCACCCTGCAGCCTTCCTTCTGCCTCCATCTGTGTTTGTTCTTTTGCTGCATAAGAACTCAAACTGGGTGACAGGCCTGTTATTTTTAAAAAGCCTTTAGTAGCGTCTATCCCCAGCACCGTCTCATCACAATTATCTGCACCAAACGAGGAAACTCACATCGAGAATGGATATGGGTTTCAGCCAGCACCAAATGTCTCTCCTTCTGCCTTTTTGTCTTTCCGATCAGTCAGAACATGTGAAGCCCCAAATGAAGAGTAAACACACAGCCCAGGTTCCTTTCATCTCCGAACATATGTCATGACGGGGGAAGGGAGAAACTTTATTCCCAGCTTCAATCAGCCATTGGTTTTCTGTGACTTGAACCTCAAACTGAAAGGGATGCTCAATGCAGCTGACTCCTTGGAAGATAATAGGTATTCGAAGCATACCTGAGTCCTGGAGTCATTATCTCCCCTGCGAGCACTTCTGTATTTATACATAATGAGATCATTACCAGGCAGCTATTCCAATTTTATTCAGACTTTAATATTTCTTGAAGGAAAAAAAAAAAAAAGCCTAGCATACAAAAGGGTTTGTGATGCCAACTCAATCAGACGTGCCGTTGATGGAAAATTCATCAAGTGCAAGCCAGAACAGGATAAAAACTAATTTCAGAGAGGCTTCTGCCAAAGCCAAGTTCTCCTGTGACAATGTTTCAAGTGAATGTGCAGAACTGTCCAGAGGTGAGCAAGGAAAATAACAACGAACAGAAGAGAGAGCCCCTGGGGGATTTAAAAGGCCCCTCAGCCTAACTGTTCAGGAGGGGAGGGAGAGAGCCTCCTGCAGAGACTGGAGACTCCTTCCTACCTGCTTCTGGAGAGTAATTAGACCAGTAAGACAGTCCCTTCACCTGCAGCAGCTGGGTCTAGAAATTAACCATTTTGTGAGTGTTCTGTCCTTTGGCAGTTAAACCCTGGACTAAGTTGGTAGGCAAGACAGTGCCTTCCTCCTCCCTCCTCCCTTCTCCCTTGTCCCTCCTCCCTCCTTCCTCCTCCCTTTCTCCTTCTTCCCTACTCCCTCCACAGCAACAAGCTGGAAAGAAAGGCTTCCTATCTCCTCATCCATGTTGCATCTGCAAGAAAGAACATGGGGAGCTTTCCTTTCCCTTGTCCAGTAAATCCAATTCATAGAAAAATGGCAGGAACCTCAGGGACCAGCTGATCAAACATTCCAGATATGGCTCCATTAGCCGGGAGTAAATTAGAAAACCAAATGAAATCAATCAAATACTAAACGTGAGCATAAGAAAGAATGTCTTCTTGAGGATCCAAACAGGACCTTAGGGCTGGGTCGAGCCCTGAGTGACATGGCTGAGACTTGCTTGCCCCAGCCAGCACTCTAAGAAATGCTCACCGCTCACTACAGTGCCTGAGATGTTTGCTCTCTGGATAGACAGGAGCTTCGGATGTATTTCTGGGATCTGCATTTTATCCTGAGATTACAAATCCACAAAAAGCATCCTTTAGCGCTTCTCTCCCTGTCCTGATGCCGGGTATGGAAATGAGCAGATGGAGCAGGCACACGGGCTTGTCTTCCCAGAAGCACGGAAGGAAAGGGTTCGTGTCTTTTCTTAGGGTGATGTAAAGCACACACCATCTTCTCCATGGTACTTTCTACCAAGCCAGCCCAATCTAACACTGCTGGGAAAGTTCTAGAATATCCCTGCAGTCCACTGAGTTCTCAGTGAAAAAAGGGCTGGTAGACTTTTCAAATTTGTATCATCCTACTGAAAGATCCCCTGTGTCGTATAGAAGTCAGGTCTGGTAAAAGTGTGGAGGTTGGGGCTGGAGAGGTGGCTCAAGAGTTAGGAGCAGGCCATGCTCTTGCAGAGGACCAGGGTTCAGGTCCCAGCACCCACATGGTGGCTCACAACCACCTGTAACTCCAGTTCCAGTACATCCAACCCCTCTTCTGGCCTCCAAAGGGACCAGGGACACATGTGGTACACAAACATGCGAGTAAAACACTCATACATGTAAAATAAAAAAGAAATCTTTTAAAATATCTTTAAATATGGTTAATTAATAAATCCTAGCCCCTAGATGTGGAACATTTTAGGAAAGAGGGAAGGAGGGAGGGAAGGAGGGAAGGTGAAGAGGGAGGGAGGGAGGGAGAGAGAGGATAAGATTTCATTGCTTCATGGAAATAGAAACAATATTCTCTCTCTAACGAAACCCATAACAGCTAGTGACAATAATCATTTTAATAAAAACCCCTCAGGCTGGAGAAATGGCTCAGAGGTTTAAGAGCACTGGCTGCTCTTGCAGAGGACCCAGGTTCAGTTGCCAGCACCCACATGGCAGCTCACAACTGCCTGTAACTGCACTTCCACAGGAGTCGGTGCATCCTCTTCTGGCCTACACGGTACCGGGCATGCCAATGGTGCACAAACATACATGCAGGCAAAACACTCACACACGTAAAAAAAGCAAAAAGAATTCTTCCTCAAGGGGTTACCAAATCAACTTAAACTAGAAGTTACATCTCAAGCCATGGTTCATATATGAAAGTAGGAAGTTGGGGGGATTTATGTGTGTGCATGCACACACGTGTGTTTTGAGGGAGGGAATTCATTTACCATTAACATGGATCCTCCCAAGGACCACATTAGCCCTCTGTCTTGTACTAAAGGTATCCGCATCTTTGCCCAGCAGTCTCCCCTCAGTGATAGCTTCCAAGACCACACAACATCCCTCTCTGAGCCCGCCACTCCCACGTCCTCCATGCAGAGTGCTCCTCCACACCAAGTATCTGAGTGAAGAGCCCTATCTCCCAGCTGAAGAACTCCATCTCACAGAATTTCCTATCCTAAGACTAAAATACTTTTAGAAGCTTGTGGATTGATTTGATGTGTACTAGTATAAATTTGGTTTCATAGATAATCAGTGTTACTTCAGAAACCACGAGTAGGGCGTGAGGGAAACAGGGCCTACTCTGCAGAATGTCAGCACTGTTGACCAGTGGGACAAAAACTAAACTGACTTCAAGAAAATGAATATATTTTAATGCCTACAGAAATATTATTCACATAACTAAAGCAACATAACAAATTTCTGCCAGGATTGGTGGTGCACTGCCATACTCCCCGAACTTGGAAAGCTGAGGCAGAAAGATCCTGAGTTTGAGGTCAGCGTGCCTCAAAAAAATGAATGAATGAATGAGTAAATAAATAGGAAAGATGGAAAGAGAAAGAAAAGAAGAGAAAAGAGAAAAAAAGAAACTTCCCTAACTGGCCACTGGCACCATGATTACCAACTCTCCAGATGTCCCTCTCAGAAAGTCAAAGAACTATGGAGAAAGAAGGATTCTGGGAACACTAGTTATCAATATCTACCTATGAAGGTTCTGAAATGCCCTGACAATGACTACTGAAATAAAGAAGAGCTTGTTGGTACATACCTGTAATCCCAAGTGCTCAGGAGGCTGAGGCAGGAGGATTCAAAGTTTAAAGGCACAGTGAGCTGATCTACAGAGTCAGTTCAAAGTGCAGCCTGGGTAACTCAGTAAAATTTAAAAGATGGCTGAGAACGCCACTCAGGGGTGGAGTGTTTATGCAGAGTGTGTGAATCCTGTGTTTGGCCACCAGTAGTCCCCACCTTCCAAAATGGCAGAAGGACATAAAAGATAATTTTCTTAACTTACTAAATACTGCAGGTCTTTTTAAATCACCCTTATACACAACCAGAAAAAGACGGACCCAGTTTGGCTGTGAGCCCACAGAGTCATGATTGCTACTTATAAACAGCTTCACTGTACTTGTGCTCCATGGGAACACATAGACCTGTAGCTGCAAATATGGTCCTGCAGCCTCACCCCCATGGTTAGCCACTCCATTGAAAGCACTGTCTGCAATGGCCACGCTCAGCACAGAGCCACTGGGTGTACGCCTATCTTAGCTCACACCTTAATTTCTGCAGCTGCCCAGGATATTCTCTCCCGTAGTCCCAGAACCTAGATCAGTGAGGAGGAAATAAATTGTCTAGATATGGTGTGTGAGAGTGACCAAGATTAAATTTCTCTGCCTGCAAGATGTACTCTGATAGCAGATTAATAAGATTACATCTCCACTCCGGAGCAAAGTGCCACCTTTAATCATTTCCCAGAGTGGGCCACCCAGCCTCCCACTCGCTAGGTACATGAACAAGAGGAAAAAGATCACCAGGCGGTGTCAAAGGTCAAAACACCTTGTCTCTGAAGTCCTTTTCCTTACGAAGGGTTCTATGAATCAAAGCAAGGGTATAACTAGCCTCATATTTCAAACACTGGAAGAAGAATGGAGGCCCCAGAGAGTTTATAAGGGAAGCTGGGCAAACTGATGCTAGCAGAAGCAGACCACATTTGCAAGGAGCACCTCTTAAGTTGCATACATGCATCATGGAACAAAGCTGAAGTCAGCACTTACCGGGTGAACTGTGGACCTGACTGTACAGTGAGTCCCTGGGTCTTCTTCCTGTTTATGAGCCATGGCTACTGGGAAAAAATCAGGCTGTGATCAGGGTGCAAAGCAAACCTCTTGCCTGAGTAAGTAAATCCCACCATGAACAGGGTCTGTGGGTAGAATCTAGGCCTCCAGGTGACAGAATTCTTTTCATAGATCAATGCTGGCTCTGTTTCTGTAGCAGTGTTCTATTCTCTCTCTCTCTCTCTCTCTCTCTCTCTCTCTCTCTCTCTCTCCTCTCTCCTTCTTCTTCTCTCCTCTGTGTGTGTGTGTGTGTGTGTGTGTGTGTGTGTGAGAGAGAGAGAGAGAGAGAGAGAGAGAGAGACTCATTGTGTAGGTCTGTCTGGCCTGGCACTCACTGTGTAGACCAGGCTGGCCTCAAACACAGAGATTAGCCTGCCTCTGCCTCTCGGTTGCTGGGATTAAAGTTGTGCACCACCATGCCCAGCCATATGGTCTTTCTTAAAAATCATAGATCAGTTGTTCTTAATCTCTCTGTATCCAGAAAAGATGAACGAAGATTCGAAAGCCTCGTTGGCCCCACTGCCCGTCCTTGTTAATAAACTTGACTGGAACTCATCCATATTCATTTGTTTACATGAGGCTGCATTTCCTGCTACAATAGCAGAGCTGAGTAGTGAAACACAGCTCCCATGGCCTGTAGAGTGTTAAATATTCGTTATTCATGTCTACTGACTCCAGCCCTGTATTTTCTATGGCAAAGTTTTAAGTAATTGTGATAATGGTCAATGTACTATTGAACATATTATACGAATTGTGTCATTAAATCTCTACATCAGCTATGGCATAGGTACTTTCATTCATCCCATTTTACAAGTGAAGTACTGGGGTTTTATGTCACTAAGTTTCTAAGTTTCTGGAAGCAGGATTTGAAGGATATTGCTTAGATGCCAGGGTGTGTGTTCTTTCAACAACAAAACAATATTCATGCTGCTCTAATAACAATAAAAAATACCTTCCCCTTACTCACCTTTTACCAGCCTTTGCATATGTTGTCTCTAATGTTCATCTCTAGCTAGGATCGGGAGACAGGAAGTTAGTGTAGTTAAGCAAGTCGTCAAAAACCAGAAAGCTCACAGCAAAGTCGATGCATCCAAACTGAAACACCAAATCCTTGCTTTATATAGGCCTCCTCACCACAGAGGGATCTAAGAAATAATACAGAGGCTGCAGAGACAGCGCAGCACTTAGACACACGCTGCTCTTACAGAGGACCTGAGTTTGATTCCTAGAAACCATATCTAGTAGCTCGTAACTGCCTGTAATGTCAGATCGGGGAGATCTGACAGCAAAGTACTCACACGTGCACAGACCCTGCATGGATCCATGTATGTACACGTAAGTAAAAACAACAAAAAATACTTTTTTGAAAAAGAAATAATACAGTATAAAAACCTTTCATAACCTGTAATTTCACACACACACACACACACACACACACACACACACACACATATGCACACACACAGTTTAAGAACTCATGAAGCTCCAAAATATGTTGATCTTAATCCCCAGTACAGTAATATCAAGGAATGGGGGCCCCTTGGGTCATGGGAACTCTGTCCTCCTGTGTGGATTAGTGCCTTATAAAAGAATTGGGTAAATAAAAAGGCCTGTATCAGCCCTTCCTGCTTAGGCTACAGCAACAAGCCCACACTACCACCCATCCTGCACCATCCTGCAGGCAAAGAAGAGCCCTCGTTGAACAGATTCTCCTGACACCTTATCCTAAGTTTCCAGCTGTCAGGGCTGTGAGAAAACAAACTTCTGATCTTTATACAATTACCCAGACATGGGTGTTTTGCTATGGCATAGGAAGTCCTAGCTAAGAAAGTCACCACACATTCTCTGAGCCCATGCTTAGTTTTCAGCTATCAGTGTGGTACCTGACAGGTAACTTAAATCTCTTTGGCTCCATTTTCTTTTCTTTCTTTTTTTTTTTTTTTTTTGGTTTGTTTGGTTTTCCGAGACAGAGTTTCTCTGTGTAGCCCTGGCTGTCCTGGAACTCACTCTGTAGACCAGGCTGGCCTCGAACTCAGAAATCCACCTGCCTCTGCCTCCCAAGTGCTGGGATTAAAGGTGTGCGCCATCACTGCCTGCCCGGTCATAACCATCATAAACTCTGAAAAATGAGTCAAGTCCTAGTGGAAACTACCTTGCCTGGGGGCTGCACAGATGGTGGTTCAGCAGTCAGGAGTGTTTGCTGCGCTTGCAGAGAACACAAGTTCCGCTCCTAGCACTCATCTCAGGTAGCTCTGGGAGATCAGATGCTCTCTTCTGGCTTCCACATGCACCTGAACTCACATGTGCGCGTGTGTGTGTGTGTGTGTGTGTGTGTGTGTGTGTGTGTGAGAGAGAGAGAGAGAGAGAGAGAGAGAGAGTGAGAGAGAGAGAGAGAGAGAGAGAGAGAGAGAGAGAGAGAGAGGGAGAGAGAGATTTAAAAATAAAATAAAATATTTTAAAAGGTTTAAGCCGGAGCTTGGTGTGGTTTCTATCATGAGTTTTAAACCAGCCAGAGCTATACGATGAGACGTTGTCTCAAAGAATAGGATTAATCAGGGAAAGGAAAAGGAGACAGAGTAGAAGAAGGGTGCACCCCTTTGTAAACTAAAAATTTATATATAATAAAATAATATAATAAAAAAGAAAGCATTTGAACACAAGTTCCCTGAGTAAGTGCACAACACTTTCCCAGAAGACACGGGCTAATACATGAGCATCTCAGATGCACGTGTGGGATACCACTCCACAAGTATTGGTCAAGAAGGCCCCAGAGGACCCCAGAACCACAGTGGGTAGCTGTTAATTCAGAGACTCATAACTAATCAAAATGCTGGGAATAAATGATGTGAGTGCTTAGATCAGGGCTCGGGGGACATCAGGGAAGAAGAACTGGAAACTATGACCCTGAGGATGGGGAGGAAGGCTCCTGGACATCCCTGAGGATGAGGCGGAGGGCTGTGAGCCCTCGCTCCTGGACATCCGTGCCTGTTGGAGCCATGACCTCATTACAGCTATGGCCATGGGACAAGGACACAGCAAGACCAGTCAACATGCCAGTGGGCAGCAAGAAGGGGAAGGACATAAAGAAAGGAGCAGACATCTTAAGAGGTGTTCAGGGGGAGATGGGGTGCATATGATCAAGATATAATGTATATATGTATAAAATTGTCAAAGAATAAATACAAGATAATACTAAAATGAAAATAAACTTGAGAAACCCTAAAATGTTTAGAGAATAAATAAATAAATAAATAAACAAACAAACAAACAAGGGGGGTGGTAGTTATTGCCTTCAACCCCAGTGCTGGGGGGCCAGAGACAAGCAGATCCTTAGTCTCCATGCCAGCCAGCCCGGCCTGCTTGGTAAGACCCAAGACAGAGAGACTCTATCACAGAAGCAAGGAGGAAAGCTGCTAAGGTATCGGGTATCACAGTCAAGGTTGTCTTCTAAAATGCTGACTTGATGGAAATAGATTTGAATAGTGGTCATATCAACTAGGGAAGGGAGGGAGAGAAGGTAGCTAGGTGTCAGCACCAACATGTAATTTGGCAATAAGAATTAGCTATGGTGACATTTGTACAATGGGGTATCTACCATTTATGGCAACACGATATAGTTTATAAAGAACCAGAAGATTTTGAATGCCGCCAACCTACAAAAAAAGGTAACGTCTAAGGCTATAGAAATAGCAAACATTAGCCAGTGAAGGTAATGGCACTTGCTGGACAAGCCAGGTGCCCTGAGTTCAATCCCTGGAATCCACATAAAGGTAGAGAGAATTGAGTCCACAGCACAGAGGTGTCCTCTGATGTACACACACTTCTTATACACACACATACACCTCATACACACACACACACACACACACACACACACACACACACACTACAGTAAGACAGTAGAGAAGCTGGGGATATGGTTTGGTGGTACAGTGTTCTTAATATGGGTAAAGTGAGAAGAGACGAGCTCAGATGGCTCAAGGCTGACGATTCCTGGAACACACCGTGGAAAGAATTCCCCAAAACTGTCCATTGTAAGAGTGCTTGTCTGGCAGGCTCCCAGCCCTGGGCTTGATCCACAGCACACACAATCAGGCCCAATGGTACATAACTGTCATCTCAGCACTCAGAAGATAAAGACCGGAAGACCAGAAGAACAAGGTCATCCTTGGCTACTGAGCAATTTGCAGGCCAGCCTGAGCTATGTAAAACTCTGCCTCAAAATAAACTTTTTAAATTTTTTTAAAAAATGATGGCTCTTTTCTGTCTTTGCTTTAGCGGATAAGCAAAACTGATGTAAGGAAACACTTGTATCAGGTTTACATTTTTTAAGTGGCACAGTTTTAATAAAGGAAGGAGAAAGAAGTAAAAGGCCATCTTGCCTGTAATCCCTCTAAGCCTTTTTAATTGCAAAATTCTTTTTTATGGTGTCGTTGACCTAGCCTTAACAGAGTTCACACAGTAAATGTGCTGAAGTGGGTACCAGCGCTGACAACTAAGGCTGAGAAATGTTTTAAGTATCACGACTCTACATTTTTCTCCTGTCTGTGAGGTGCAGAGACTCATCCTGTCTGAATCACGCCTGCCCTTTGTTTATGCATGAATAAGACATCTCAGACACAGAGGACACAGACACCAGCCCTTCCGGGGAAAATAAGAACCAGCCCTCAAATCAGGGTGAGTGCACTGACTGTTCCCAGTGCCAACTAATTTCTAAATGTGAATAAAGACACATTGACTTGCTGGCTTCCTCCAAGTCATTCACTGGCCCCTAACCTTTAGCAAGACAAAAATGTCACGTAAAATGGAGCCTAAAATTAAGGACACATTTTGCTTTTTAATTGATCAGACCGTGTGAGAATGAGGTTGGTGTCCTACCTCTCCCAGATAAGAGCTGTCATTGTGTGAGAGCGTTCAACAGTGCCACTGTCATTAGGCCACAGAGAGTGTCTGATGGCTGAGAAACCCAGAACATGGATCCAGAATCAACCTACAAAAAAGTCATTCAGCCTTGTCCCTAAATTCCTGATAGGGCCCTGGGTAAAAACATCTATTCCTGGGTCACAGAAATCATGTCACTGGTCTTTGCTCCCCCGTTAACCGATAGCCATTTCTTAGGTTCCTAATGTCGGCATAGCACTATTCTTTGTGTTGGGGATATTCTGAGCATACTGGACAAGTCCAGGGTTCAACAGACTTTACATTATTGTGGAGACCAGCTTAGTAAACAAAGGAGGAAAATGAACAGAAGTTAGTGCTGCTGCTTTGATGGTGAAACAGGGGCCTATACTCCACAGGGGCTTTAGTACTTTAGTGAGAATAGTCAGGAGGGGACCAGGGGCTGGAGCTTGCCTAACATGAGCATGGATGGCCCTGGGGTCAATCCTCAGCACAGAAGAAAAAAAGGTTTCTCCAAAGATTGTGAAACCTGAAAAGAAGGCACAAGGTCCTAGGTTCAATCCCTAAATTCCTTGAAATAAATAAATAAAATGAAACTGTCTGGTTTCAGACCCAAGGACAAGTGACTAAGGTGCATATTTTACATGCCAAAGCAAACCTGGCTTCCAGGTTCCCCCAGCAGCCTTCAGTCTCTACCTAGCATACCTACCTCAACTTTCCAGGGAGGGGCCCTGTTGCCCTTCCCCCAGAGGCAGGCTCTTCCTTACATAATCCAGAATCTCTCTGTCGCTCTGTCTCTCTCTCTCTCTGTCCCCTCCTCCTCCTCCTCCTCCTCCTCCTCCTCCTCCTCTTCCTCCTCCTCCTCCTCCCTCTCCTCCCCCTCCCCCTTCTCCTCTTCTTCTTCTCTCCCCGCCTCCTCACCGTCCCCCTGGTGGCAATCCTTGGGGCCAGTGAACTCACCCAAGAGCAGCTTCCCAGTAATCCTGCCTTTAAAATAATCTAATCTGATTTGAATTGGCTCATTTCACCAGCAAAGAAATAACCTATCAGAAACATGAACTTCTTTACTTGATTTCCTGTGAAAATGGCTACAGGAGACATTCCAGGCACAGGAAATACCTACTACAGAGGCCCAAAAATAAAGGGGGGGGGGTTCTTTCTTTCTTTTTAAACGTTTATTTTCCTTTTGATTCTTTATAAACATCAACATTTATCTGTGTGGAGATGTGTCCACATGAGTTCCCCAAAGAGGCCATCAGACTGTCTAGAGCTAAGGTTACAGTTTGTTACGAGTCACTTCATACGGGTGTTCATAGCCAGCCTTGGGTGTCCTAGAAGAGCAGAAAGTTTATTTAACAACTGAGCCATCTCTCCAGACCCTCTGTTTGGTTCTGTTTGGTTTTGTTTTATTAATGATGCAGTGAGTTTAACTAGGGTCGCTAGTGTGCACATGGGTGTCGGGTTATTTACCGGAGCATAGATAGCTTGACAGTGGCTACACCACTAAAGAAAATCAATTTTTCCTTCCCCAGAAGCCATTAGCTGCCTCCTCGGGCAGGGCTGGGGTTGAGATTCCATTTTGATTATCACATATTCATTCTAACGATTAGCTCCATTACAGCATTTCCATGCATGTCCATAACGTAGTTCAGGCATTCACTCCTGTTACTGTCTGTCTCCTCCCACTCTGCTCACCGCCTTCCTTTCTCTTCCCAGCCTGTCCCTCTTACACTTTCTGTATTTCTTTTCACTTAAATTTTTAAAGAAACAGATGGAAAGAAGAGAGGAAAGAAATGAGAGGTCAGGAAGGCAGGCAGAGAGCACATCTCAGAGGGGCCCTGAGGACATCTGAGACCTCTGCTTAGACATACTTAATACAGGATTTATAGGGAGGTTTTTAAAATGGGAGCCTTGTGGTCTAATGGGCTTTTAGTCGGGGTCTCTGGCTGCCACAGGGATGTGGATTTGCAGGAAGGTGAGATGGGAGCAGGGAGGCCACTCAGGAGGTAATTGCAGTGGTCCTGGTAAAAGACGGTGAGATCCTCCAGGGTCGATGGCCAGTAGAGATTAGGGATGTTCGGAGAAATGTTTCAGAGACTGGGTGACAGGACTCACTAATGAATTTGCTATGGGGATGAGGGAGGTAGGAACAGATCCCAGGATTTTGGCTGGCTCTGGGCGCATTGGATCAGCTTACTTGGCATCTAAGATGATGCCGCTTCAGCCAAATGGAGCCCAATGCGTAGCCAAGTGTGCTGTGAATTTGAACTAAACCCGAGGAAAGTAGTATGTTTTGTAAATTATCATCAGAGAAGTATTTCCCACACACCCACCCTCTCCTACCCAGCAACTGTGTCCCTGCGAGCCCAACTTCACAGAGTACTCCTAATCTGAAGAAGGGTACATCTACTCTCTGGTTCTGCATCCTGTGAGCCCATGAGCTAGAAAGTGGGCCGAGGACCTTGCACTTGGCTAAAGAGAAGGGACAATAAGTGCCAGGGTCATTAGCTATGGCAGTCCAGAGGTCTGTCTAAGACATGTAACAAGAAAATCCAGATAACTGAGTGGAATTTTCGGCTAGAGACTAAGAGGCCAAATTTAAAAATCTACCTAAACTTGTCATCCACGGGGACTGGCCCCTTATTCTCCTTCCAAAAGCAAAGAATCTGACAACTACTTCTCAGCCAAGCAGGTGCCTTGAGGCAGTTAACCAGCTGGCTGAAATCTTCACCAAAGAGAAAGATAGTAACATGAGTGATTACCTTCTCATTGAATGAGAAAAGAATCTCCCCCAGCCAATCAGCACACAGAACTGCTAACAGATTACCACTAACCTAACAGATACCTAGTGAAGATGAAGGTACCCAAACCCCAGGCACAGGCTGCTTGGGACTCTTCTACCAATTCAGTTCCACTTAAATGCCTTGATTTCTAGCAAGGTTCGGTTAGTTTTTGAGTTGCTAAGCACTGGCTTTTATCTTCAGACTTTGAATAGACAGCCTCTCTGTCAGTCAGTTGTTTTAGTATGTCTGCTTCAGAGTTGCAATCGGTCTGCCCCAGGGAAGGCTTCTCCTCCAAATATCTTGAAGCAAAGAATTGTGATTGGCTCACAGATTCCTCCTCTCCAACCCTATTCCAAAAGATGCACGCATACATCTCACTTCATCCAAAACACACAATCAAGACTCATGGTGGCTACATTTTGTGTTGCCATGCAACTCAAAGAGAAAGATGGCCTCCTGGGAACACCAAGCCAGAGTTCTTTACATGGGAAACCACTAAGTAAGAGTAGGACCAAACCAAACTATCCCATGAGGTGACATTTGGAAACCCAATGGGCTTCCTACTTCTGTGCTGTGACTCTTAGAACATCCATCTATGATGGAGTCATAAGCCTAGGAAAAACACACAAGTGGGGGTCATGCAATCATCTCCTGAGCCAGGTACATATCCCAGCACTTGGGATATGGAAGAAGATTAGGAGTTCAAGGTCATTTTCAGCTATGTGCTCAAAACCAGACTGGGTTAAAAGAGAGGGCCGGGTGGGGGTGGGCTCTCCTAATAAGCTGGGAGCGAAGGTTCCTGTTGCGCCTGCCTACTTATTATTATTATTATTAGCAACTTCCAGTTCCTCACTGGCACCTTGTAAAGAAAGAGCCATGATAATAAAACAGCAGCCACAGGAGTAGAAGGCGAAAGAGATAGATGAAAATCTCTCTTAAGTGTCAGAATAGCTCCTTCTCAAGCACAGTAATGGAGCTCCGTCCCCTTTTCCTGTCGTTTCCAGGAATGTCGTCTTTCCTCCTCTATTACAGCTAGTGTTATGGTTGCTACCATTTGCTGTAAGCAAGTTGTACTTGAGCTTAAGAAGGCCCTTGTATCAAGTTGTCATGGGGGCAAAGACACTCAATTCAACACCCATTACTCTTTTAAAAAAAAAAAACAAACTTCTTCCTTCCACAAACCTCAAGGGAAAAGCCAAGAGTCATCTCGTCATAGCGTAAAACTCTTTTCCTCTTCAGCTAAAGGTTAATTTACTCCTAAAAACTGAACACCATGGGATTGGAGGGATGGTTCATCTGTTAAGGACACTGGCTGCAATTGCAGAAGACCTAAGTTCTGTTCCTAGCACCTGCATGGTAGCTCACGACCATATGTAACTCCAGTCCCAGAGTCCAAAGCCCTCTTGTGGCCTACACAAACAGCAGGCACACATACGGTGCATATACATATATGCAGGCGAAAAAAAATCCATACAGATAAAATAAAAATAAAATCTCAAAGACAAAACAAACAAAAGAAAAAAACCTTGCGCATTAGACTTGACAAACATTTTCCCTGGGCTAAAGCTACATCTCAGTGGTAGCACTCTTCCCTGGTGTGCATGAAGCCCTGAATACTTCCTATACTGCTGGCAGCAAAAGAGAAAAGAAAACCTTAATCATTCAAGCAAGCCCAACATCGAAGCTTAAAATGATTCCTAAAATCTCCGGGAAAAGCTGAGATTCTAACGATAACATTGATCTTGAAGGTGTGAGAGACTTTACATAAAGGTACAGGTAGTTCTAGGTTCAAAACACCATGCCAGCCTAGAGAGATGAGCCTCAAGATTCAAGACAGGAATTCAAGTATGTGTGGGGGCAGGGCAGAAAAGGGCCTGAAAAGCCGGGCAGTGGTGGCGCACACCTTTAATCTCAGCACTCTAGAGGCAGAGGCAGGCGGATTGATGAGTTCGAGGCCAGCCTGGTCTACAGAGTGAGTTCCAGGACAGCCAGGGCTACACAGAGAAACCCTGTCTCAAAAACAAAAAAAAAGTAAAAAAGGGCCTGAAAGCCAGGTGACAGAGAGCTTGTCTGGCCACTCTTCCAACATTGAATCAGCGATGAAACCACAAGAGTCTCAAGGTTCCTCTGACTCTATCTGCATTCTATGCTCCCAAGCAGAAACCCAAATACATCTTGTGAGGAAGTGTAATACCAGAAAAAGAAGAGAAATTCAATATTCACAAGACCCAGGGGAACCTTAGCTCAGTCCGGAGGCTCCATGCATAGGAAAATGTAGGTGGAAAACACATTCTATAGCCTACAGAATCCTGTGATGGAAGAATGGTGGCGCCCCTTCCTTGGGTGAAGAAAGTTCAAATGTGGCTCTATTTACAGAAAAGGAAGGCACAGAGGAGCCCTTTTGTGTGTTTGTTCCTCAGAGGTGGTAACCTATATACTCTGTCATTTTTATGAGGAAGAGAAGGAGGGAGGGAGGGAGGGAGGGAGGGAGGGAGGGAGGGAGGGAGGGAAGGTAGGTCAAAAGACTCATAAGTGAAGAAAGTGACACACAATTGGGTGGATAACTCTTTGGCTAAAGCAGGAGATGCAGAAACCATGCAAATGGCATCCCACCTGTAATCCCAAAGTGATGAGTTCCAGCCACAGTGACAACCCCTGACTCCACATGGCAAGCAATCAGAGAGGACTCCCAGTGACAACCCTGGGTTTTCATAGGCACATACATGCACATGTGTGTGTGTCCACACACATGAAAAGTCATGGATATACATACCCCACACATACACACATGATAAGAAAGAGAAGGGGGAAGGGAGGAAGGGAGGGAGGGAGGAAAAAGGAGAGAGGGAGGGTGGAGGGAAAGAAAGAAGGAAGAAAAGACAATAACAGCACATTTCCTCAAGGCTGCAGGGTCGTTGCTGATCTCTGAGCTTCCCAAACCAGCTAAGGGTTCAAGAAGACTAAAGGAAAAGACCTGTGAACAAATCTGGGGCCCAAGAGCAAAACCAGAAGAGATTTGAAGGCCAAGCTCCTTCCGTACAAGCTCAGTAGACTTAGGTTGTTCTACAGTGCTGCTTGGGACAAATGCTATGCAAGTTCCCAGTAAGCGACCAGCTGCAGTCTGAGATGGAAGATCTGTGATCCTCTGACCAGGGTGACCCTTGGGGAGTTCCTTAGTAAAGGGCTTATCAAACTGATCAGCAAAGCTCCATTAATTTACATTAGAAATACAGAAAACGGAGATGTCCCAGCTGTAAGTACAGGGCCTAGGAACTTGCCACACACTTGCAAATGTCAAACTCGAAAGAAAGAAAGAAAGAAAGAAAGAAAGAAAGAAAGAAAGAAAGAAAGAAAGAAAGAAAGAAAGAAAGAAA
>JADRCH010000160.1:1357607-1372847 GCA_019843965.1 Rhynchomys soricoides
AAAGAAAGAAAGAAAGAAAGAAAGAAAGAAAGAAAGAAAGAAAGAAAAAAGAGGCAGGGGTTGATGTGGTGCTAAACCACAATATCCAAGAGGACCCAGCAGAAAGAACTGAACAGTCTTAACTCAGGAGGAGATGAGTTACCTACTTTTACCATTGCTGAGACCAAATATCTTACAAGAAGCAACTTCATATGGGAAAAATTTATTTTGGCCATGGCATGAGTGCAGAGTTCATCGTGGCTGGGAAGACACAGTGGATAGTTCGTGAATCAGCTGTGGGGGTAGATCTTCCCTCTTACTCTTCTCTGGGAACACTCTCACAGATACGCTCAGAGGTGTGTCTCAGGCGATTCTACAGCCACTCACACTGACAATGAAGATTAACCAACAGCAAGTGGTGAGAATAGGGGTGAAGTCGCTGTCACTATCAGAATTGTCTGGGCAGCTTTCCCACCATCCCACTCTCCTCTCCTGAGATCTGGACATCAGTGGACAGCTGAGAATGCAGAGAAATATGCAGATGGGGAAAGTGGAAAAGTCTAGATGCAGAAGAGTCCCTTCCCTTCTGTCAACAGGGCTGTCGTGACTGGGGCTCTAATTGCATGTCACTAAAACAATAGAAGACACAGCAAACGTGGCACTGGACCGTTTTAAGGGATGTGCACTCCTAAATTGTTCTTATTGGGAAACTCAGAGTTCTTAATCAATGCTTCTCTTGCTAGCTAGACTTATTTACCCCAGCCCTGAACCAGCACCCTGGTATAAGCTACATACAACAGGACAAGAAGTGGGTATAAGGACTCACTTTTTTTTTTTTTTTTTTTTGCCTAATATCCACGGCAGGAAAATTCTGCTATATGCAAACACCCGTAAGTTTTAAGAAAATCCCCACAGGCTGAATGGAAAAGGTATTACTGGGGCAGACAGGGTGGCAAGGAGATGCTAGGACCCCATATACAAGAAGCCTGGCTAGCTCCAGCAGCCAACTGTTATTGCCTGGTCACCTCTTGCCACCAACAATGGTTTGTCACCAACAATGTTGACCACAAAGAGGTATTGGCCTGTTCCCTTGAGTTGACCCAGTGTGACCTCCACACCTTTCCCCCAGCCATCCTTTGTGCCCCATTCATATCCAGCAACACTAGACACTCAAAGTTGTTACCTCCCCCCCCCCAATCAGGTAAACAGACAAGGCTGGACAGTGGTCAGTATTAAACAGCCTTGCCGAGGTCCAACTCAGGTCCCAAGAGAACAAGCCTAAGCCTGTTGACTCAGGCTTCTCCCTAACCCTGCTGTCCTTACAGCTTCTGTCCAGCCTGCCCATGGGAACTTTTAGAACTTTGGTGGCTGGTTACGCTTAGTACAATTTTCTGAACCTAGATTCAAGGCATAGAATTAAAAGTCTGGTTTGGTTAGGTTGGTGATCTTAGAGGTTGAACTATGTCTCATATCTGCCGGGAAAACCCTCTGCCACTGATCTACATCCACTTTTATTTACTGTTTTATTTTGAAACAGGGACTCATCAAGTTGCTCAGACTGGCCTTGAACCCTTGTTTCAGCCTCCAGAGTAGCTGGAATGGCAGGCATGTACCACTGGATCAGGCTAAAACATTCCTGTTCTGAAAGTTGACTCCTTACCCCCTCTTTCTTGTTCTGCTGTGTGTGGTATACAAAGTGTGTTCGGTGTAGTGTGGGGCACACGGTGTAGTGTGTGTTGTCTGCGTAGTGTACAGTATACAGTATGTTTTATGTGCACGTAGCATGCAGTATGCAGTATGTAGAGTGTAACATGATATAGGGTGTGGTGTATGGTATGTGTATTGTATGTTTATGCTGTGTGGTATGTTCAATGTGTGGTGGTACACATCTTATCTTTGTCTTTCGCTGCTTCATGTGTGTTCTTCTTTTGTGATGAGAAGTCTGTTCCGAAAGAAACAAGCAGATTCACCCTTCAGAATTCATCAGCTCTCAGCCCCATCAACTTGTGAAAAGCCACTTCCATGTCTAACCACGTGACCACCCCTTTCCCCATCTCTAGGCATATAGACATGTATACACACCACGTGCACAATACAGTACATACCACATGCCACACATGATGTGTACCATACATCACACACTAATTCATAATGCATACCCTCCCCCACACACACACACACACACACACACACGGCACCAGATACCAGATGTATATCACACACACAAGATAATGAACAACATATGCCACAATTGCACGCCAATTATCACACCACACATTGCCCTAAACATACTACATGACACACTTTGCACCATATACATATGTATACACAAACACAGCTCATTCACAACACACACACACATACACACACACACACACACACACACACACAGTTTCTTATCACTTTCATTTGCATTTATTTACTCTCCACTCCTCTTATTCCCTTAGTGATTAAAGGCTGACCGAATTTCCCCTTGGGCATCAGGAAACAGCAGCATCCTTTTTCACAGTCACCTGGTCTGCCATTATTTGCCCTCACACAGCTTGTGTTGGGGCGGCTCCTCAGCAGGCTGCCTGCTTTCTGCACGGAATCACAGTTCCTCATTTACCACCAACCACTGGATCTGATGGGGTTTGGAATGAGCTGCTCCATCTACAGACTTACTGACAATTCTCACATCTGTAGCAGTGTCTCCAGAAGGGATGCTGGGGCTGGAGAAGGGACTTAGGCATTCTGAGTGGAGCTACAATAAGGCTTCATTATTGGGTCAGCCGAAGAGAGGGAGATGCTGATGAGGGCGCCCCCACAAAACAGAACTTGCCAGAGAATACTTCCTATTTGGTACTCACTCCCTGACACTTGCTGCTCCCCGAGGAATGGGTAACAGCAAAGACCCTTCAGGCCTCATTGTCTAATGAGTGACCTAAAACGGATGCTCTATGATGTCAGACCGCCTCTCACAGAGTTACTGAGAGCTTGTCCCAGAACCTTTCCCTCACTCTCTGCTACTTAGTTTTCATTTTGAGACAAGACCTCTCTAAGGTGCCTGGACCTGGACTTCAGTATTTTCATCAACATGAAAAAGATTGTGATGAGGGGTTTGGGTGAGAATATATTCAGAGCTATCTTTGTTTTTACACTCTGTGTGTGTGTGTGTGTGTGTGTGTGTGTACACAACACATTCACATGCCGTGCCCCACACGTAGACATGTTCAGGAAACAGTTCTCTCTTTCCACCATGTAGGTTCCAGGGATTGAACTTGGGTTGTTAGAATTGGCGGCCATCTTGCCAGCCCAAGAACAATCTTTGGAAAAGCTGTGGTGCCCAGGTTGAAGTCTTTGCTGCAACTGCATGCTCACACTCTGACCAGAGTGGGCAATTCGCATAGAAAGGAAGGGCAGCAGGACTCTGAATGTGTTGGTAGTAGAATGCTTGGCTAGGATGAGGAAGACCCTGGGTTCACTCCCCAGTGAGAAGGAGGGAAGAGAAGAAAAGAAGGACAAAAAGGAGGGAATTAGTGTCCATGGGAAGGCTCCAGAGATAACATTGTTTAAGCTAGGAAAGGAACTAGAGGCTGGCCATCACCTCTACTGGAAGCAAAAAGCTCCTCCCTCAGCCTTGACTTTAGGTCTCTCTTCACCAAGTAGGGATACAGCCAGGAGAGGCAGAAGCATCTCCCACAGACCTGAATCCATGTCATCTCATTTAGAAGAAACAGACACTTGTTCCTTGGACTGAAGGAGGAGGCATAGAATGAGGAGTGTAGGTAGAAAGACTTATCCTGGACCAGATGAATTACCTGCTTCCTGTAAATTCTATTTCTGGAAATGAAGAGGAAACACTGCTCTTACTTGATTGAGAGTCACTGCTCAGTGTACCTTAGACTCTAAATAGGAAGGCATGCCCAGGATGTACTGACATCCCTTTTGTAAATGAACTAAATATGGAATCACTACTTAATATTATGGAAACTGGTAAAACATCATCAAATTCTGGCAAGCAAGAATATTAGCAAAGTAAATGCTTCTTCCTTGAGATAACACAGTAATAAAAGCCAGATATTAGGAAATAGGCTGAAAGCCAGCAGTGGTAGCTCACACCTTTCGTCCCAGAACTTGAAAGACAGAGGCAGGTGGATTTCTGAGTTCAAGGCCAGCCTGGTCTACAAAGTGAGTTTTAGGATAACCAGTGCTATGCAGAGAAACCTTATCTCCAAAAAACAAAAACAAAAAAGAAGGAAAAGAGGAGGAGGAGGAGGAAGAAGAGGAGGAGGAAATGGGTTGGGGAAATGACTGAGAAAAAAGCACTTGCTACTCTCAGACAAGATCATTATTTAGTTCCCAGCACTTACCTGACAGCTCATGGACACTCTAGTTCTCTAGTTCCAGGGCATCTCATGGCCTCCTCTGACCTTCTCCAGTAGATACATGGAGACAAAATACTCATTGTTAGGATCAGTGAACATCCAGAGTTAGTGAAGTCCTGAGTCTTCCACAGTCTTGGGCTCAGAAGGATGGCAAAGCCTTCCACGAGGGACCAAGTGCTCATATTGACAGTGTGTGCATACAATGTCCAGCATGGCTTTCTCCCCCTGGAGAGTTACGGCCTAAAGACTGTTCCCCTACAGAGACTGCTCCTACAGGGGCTAGCTAAACCTGTCTCATTGATTTCAGTTGTAGACCACAGATCAAGACAGGGTTTCTCTGTGTAGCCCTGGCTGTCCTGGAACTCACTCTGTAGACCAGGCTGGCCTCGAACTCAGAAATCTGCCTACCTCTGCCTCCTGAGTGCTCGGATTAAAGGCAAGAGACACCACTGCCCAGCAGTAAGCTGCTTCTTGTTCTTCTGTATGCAGTAACCCCACCTCTGTATGCAGTAACCCCACCTCTGTATGCAGTAACCCCACCTCTGTATGCAGTAACCCCACCTCTGTATTCAACTCTAAATAATAAATATGTTAAGCTTCTAGGGTGTGGTGATCCCTCTAACCTAGGTCCCAGTCCACCTGGTCCCAGCTTTCCTGTGTGTCCAGCTGTCTGTTATTCCTTCATTCCCTTGCTCTCCAGGTTCAAGTCCCTGGAGTCATGCTAGGATGCAGCAACTCATACACATAAAACAAAAGTCAAAATTAAAAAGGATTAAGAGTAACTCGCCACAAGCTGGAGATGTATCTAGTGAGTAAACAGCTTGCTGAACAAGCGCAAGGACCTGAGTCTGGATACCTAGAACATACATAAAATGTATGAGGTGTGATGCACGTGCCTATGATCCTGGTGCTAGGATACAGACAGGCAGAAGGACCCCAGGGCTTGTTGACCAGCCAGTCGAGCCAGTTGATGAGCTCCAAGTTCAGTGAGAAACCATGTCTCAAGAGGTAAAGAGAAGCCGGGCAGTGGTGGTGCATGCCCTTAATCCCAGCACTCAGGAGGCAGAGGCAGGCAGATTTCTGAGTTCGAGGCCAGCCTGGTCTACAGAGTGAGTTCCAGGACAGCCAGGGCTATACAGAGAAACCCTGTTTTGAAAAACCAAAAAGAAAAGAGGTAAAGAGAAGAGCAACAGAAAACACATGATACTGACCTCTGGACTCCATACTTATACACACACACACACACACACACACACACACACACAAATGACTTGCCACATTCTTTGAAAACCTTGTCTTGATTTCTTCGGAAAGCTCACGATTTGACCCCATTTGGGGAATGAAATATGACAGTGGTTATCCTAGTTGTTTAAATCACAACTATTGGCGGGCCTCTAGGTAGATCTCTATGTATCTGGAAGCATCCACGTGGAACAAGCAGGCTTCAGAATACGACACCTCCACAATGTGGAAATGAACATATTCTCACCATGCCAGGTCGGCAGCCAGGCACATGCCATTCACTCGTCAAGCCAGCAGTGACCCCACTACATCACCAACGGCATGGCAGAGTGGAGGTGACATGCAGGACACCTGCCCTCCTGCTTCTGTGCCAAGCAATCAGTGTGAGAAATCAGCTGTGAGCCACCACAGCAGACATGTCAAAGGAGCTGTAACTCAGCCACAAATTAAGTGTAGGTATGTTAGCTGCTCCGTTACAGATTTTCTATTTTTCTAATCTCACATTTTGCAATTGATAAACAAAGAGTTCGCCAATAAGGTGCCAAAGAAAGCACATCATGATGAGGAAATGTCAGTGCTTTTGTTGTATGCCACTACTAATAAAAGGATTGATAGTGAGAATACATTGAGAGGCAGATGAATGAATGGTACCATAAACACACACACACACACATATATACATATTCTGCTGATAATATTTCATTTCATTTTTCTTTTTTGTCTGTGTGTGTATGTGCGTGCGTGCATGCGTGCGTGCGTGTGTGATACAGTCCAAGCTGTCCTCAATCTCAATACATAGCCAGAAATGACTGAACTCCTAATCCTCTTGCTTCTGACCCCTGGATGTTTATATTATAGGCTTGCTCATCTTAGCATTCATTTTAATGCTCATGAATCCTGTTTCTCAGATAATACCAAAGGGAAGTTAAGAAGCAGAGGCAAAATAAAAATAGATGTATCTCTGTCCCATCAACACATTATTGTCACACTGTCCAATAGGCAAATGTGTTTTAAATGAAAGGCATTAGTCACTGGTTTTCCCTTAACATCTCTTCCCAGTGAAGGAGATTTTTGGTAAACTTGTCTTTCTAGCCTGCACATTCTGTCTCGGGCAATCAATGAGAAAATATTTTTTTGACAAGTCAAATGTCCATGATTAAGAGGAGAAACTGCCCTCTCTCTGCAGAATATATGACTGACTCCTTCTCCATCCCTCAAGATATCAATCTGCATTTCACTACAAACACAGCCCCAGTGTCTTGGTCAGTGCACACATTAAAGGCTCCATCCTCTGCTACTTAAGAGAGAGATTTAACATTAGCTCATGTTAGATGTAAAGGAACAACCTTCTCCATTGAAAGAGAAATTTTATTTCTCAGGAAGAAAAAATACAGCATGCAGTCACTCTGGTGCATTATGAACCTGCTACTGCCTGTGGGATTTATGGTCGAGGTCTCTTCTCTTCAGCAAGGATTCTTCACCTCTTAAAGGCAGAATTAAAGATCTCAGAGCCACCAAAAAAAGTTTCACGGACCTTTAGTGCCATCTAGTGCTCAAAGTCTGTCATGCTTCACCAATGGTTTCCTCTAGAAATTTGAAGAGATTGAGGCCCTGGCAGGGAAAACTCAGAGTTCTAAATGGGCTTGGCAGTAAAGAGCATTGGCCTACACCAGAACTGTTGTGCCTGAAAACAGTGTCCTGGATGACATTTCCACACTGCCTCCCATAGAGAGCTGCAACCGGATCTCATGGCTGCTTCTGCTTAGTCATCTACTGGAAGCAAGCTGTCTAGAGTGGATGGTATGTGTGTGTGTGTGTGTGTGTGTGTGTGTGTGTGTGTGTGTTGTGCATACACAAGGGGAGCCTGAAAATGCTTCATGCTGAGAGCCTTACACCATCCCAAGCAGCATTAGGAAGGACCATATGCAAAATCACCCCACATGACCTCTACATTTAGATCCTGGTTTAATATCCTGCACTAGAGAGGCTTTCCTCCTCTGTACTCTGGTTTAAAGGCTTATAAACAGAAGCCAAGTATAGGCTGAATGAAAGTGAGGTTAACGGGACTGCCCAGGGCACAAAAGACCACAGCTTCTGTGGTTGGTGAAATATGATCTAGATACTGCCAGCCCCACAGAGGTGGCATCTCTGTGTCATCCCTTCCTCTTCAGCCCTATGCTTGCCAAAAGGATGGGAACAAAGTGGTCCGAGGCTTGAGGACTTAATCTATAGCTTTCCTTCCTTTTCTACCAACCTCTGTTCTAGCTGCTTTCCTTCTAAGAATCATGTTTGAATGCTAGGTCCCAAACCTGTGGTGCCGGGGGGAGGTGGTGTAAGTTATAAAGGGTGGCGCCTAGTGGCAGGAAGTTAGGTCACTCAGAGCATGCCTTGCAGGTGCTATTAGGACTCTGTCCTCTCTCCTTCTTGTTTCCAGGCTGCTGTGAGGCAACCTAACTTCCTGAATCATGTGTTCCTACTATGGCACAGTGTAAGGCCACAGCCCAAAGCAAAATGACCATGGATGGAAACCATGACCACAAGTCAACCCTTATTCTTAGACATCCTCTTGCCTTTTTTTTTTTTTTTTTTTTTTTTTGAGACAGGATGTCTCTGTGTAGCCCCTGGCTGTCCTGGAACTCACTCTGTAGACCAGGCTGGCCTCGAACTCAGAAATCAGCCTGCCTCTGCCTCCCAAGTGCTGGGATTAAAGGCGTGCACCACCACTGCCCGGCCTTTTGTCTTCTTATACAGTATCTAAAAGCTGGCTATTGCTTAAGGAGAAGGTCAGACGGGAACAGAGTCCATGGTGCCTCAATCTTTTTTATCTGTGAGGAACAGAGTTGGAGAGGAAACCATTGTCAGCATTGCAAGGTTCAGAACATCCAGGATACAAAATTCAAGCCATGGTTGTCTTGAAGATGCTCTCAAGATCAGGCCAGTGGCTGAGTATGGTCGAAAGCACCTCCCCTACTTCTGGCTACGCCTACCCAATGTCCATGCATTCAGCAGTCATGGCTCTAGTTCCTTCTGTGCCCAATTTATCTTATCGCCCTATTTTTTAATCACTTTTAGTTATTTCTAATATCAGTAGAGAATATAAAAGGTAGGTAGGACAGATATTCACTACTATTACCCCCTGTCTAATCAGAAGGACCATGGTTTCTTCATTCACCCTGTCCTGGATAGCTGGGTTACTAAAGGACCTGCCTCACTGGGTTGCTGTCAGAACTAAGAGGGTTGCCTACGTAAAATGCTCCTAAGTGTACTAAATGCTTATTAACAAATGTTAGCTGTGGCTACTAAAACTAAGAGCACAAACAAATGGGGGGAGGGGAGCCAGGGATGCCTGGCTCTCTAAAAAGTCTGTGGTTGAGTGAGTGCATTTGCTTTCAAAAAAAAGGCATATCTCCTTTGTCAGACTTTAAACTCCTTAAGAAAGATATAGTATTAAGAGAACTGCCATGTGGCTCCCACCAGGGCTGAGCCTATTGCTATTATTTAGCTAAATGGATAGAGTATCAAGCTCCTATCTTGATGTCCATAATTAGTGTAGCTCCCAGGCCTCATCAAAGAAGTTTCTTTGTGAAGTGGACAACAGTTAACAACTGAAGAAGTTCACAACTCATCAAAGGCACAAATGGGACATCTATCACATGTACACACATACAGAGAGATAGAGAGACAGAGACAGAAACAGACACAGAGACACAGAGACACAGAGACACAAAGAGAGAGAGCTCAGGGACCAGCACAGAATATGAGACAGAAGATTCTGAGTCAGGGGTCAGGAAGGAGAAAAGCAGAACGGTGTCTGGTGAACATGACAAGATCCTTACACTCAAAAACTCATGGCAGCTGGGATTGCCTTCGCCAAGGCTTAAACAAGGTCAGGCCAGTCAATGCGCTGGCACAGACTGAGAAGAGGTCCGTTGGCCCACCACTGACTGAGGTGCTGTTGACAGCCGATGGCTTCCGCGAGAGGTTGTGGCTCCTGGTAGATGAGTAACACTCCAGCGGAGAGACCACACCCATGAGCATATGGGCAGCACAAACTGAACTCAGTGGGCTGGGTTTTTTGTGTTTTGAATAGGGCGGGAAGTTGGAGATGGGTCTTAAAGGAGATGGGAGTGTGGGAGAAATATGATCAAAATACATTGTATGAAGTTCTGAAAGAATTAATAAAAATACTATATTAAGAACTTTGAGCCGGGCAGTGGTGGCTCACGCTTTTAATTCCAGCACTCGACAGGCAGAGGCAGGCGGATTTCTGAGTTCCAGGCCAGCCTGGTCTACAGAGTGAGTTCCAGGACAGCCAGGGCTACACAGAGAAACCCTGTCTCGAAAAAAAAAGAAAAAAAAAGAAGAAGAAGGAGGAGGAGGAAGAGGAGGAGGAGGAAGAGGAGGAGGAGGAAGAGGAGGAGGAGGAGGAGGAGGAGGAGGAGGAGGAGGAGGAGGAGGAGGAGGAGGAGAAGTTTGTGGGACTCTACAGCTACCAAATCCCTCCCACAACTCAGGAAGCAAAGAAAAGTGAATGCAACAGGTAGCTGAGGACATCCCCTTGAGGATCACATGGAGAGCCCCCAGGGGCCTTTGGAAGACAAGGCCCTCATTGTAAGCAGTACTGTAAGACTCTCTTGGAATTTCTGAAAACCCTTAGGAACCATTATAGACGAATGTCTCATCTTCCAGGGCAGAACCAGAATTTTTAATTTGATGAAGCTAACAGTTCACGGTCCACTCAGGAGGAAGATTGACAGGCCACAGGTGGGGAAACACTGATTCATTATTCATCTTTCCCAGGAAGATGAGCAGTTTCAGCCCAGCAATATGAAACTAAGAAAAGGCAGAGAGAACAAGCAAGTAAAATAAAAAGACAGAGGAGCGAGCAGTTGCATGGATGCAGGAAAGGTAAGTTTTGATTGACAGATGAGAACGATGATGGGTATAGATGATAGAAAACTTATAGAGAAATAGAAGATAAGTAGATGACTTAAAGATAGGTAGATAGATGAGATATAGATAGATAGTTAGATGATACATAAATACATATGAGATAGATAGATACATAGATAGATACATAGATGATACATAGATACATATGATATATATGATAATGATAGATAGACAAACAGACAGCAGACAGATAGACTCATAATGCTTGCATATGCACATTGTGCATATCGGCACTTAGATCCATAGCAGAGCAGGTCTTCAGACCACTGAAAGGGAACAGAACAAGAGGCCTACTAAATCAGCCTTTTGTTCCTCACCTAAGAGACATAACAGCATCTGAGACGTCAGCCCATGCATCCTCCCCTGAAAAGCTCATTGAGAAGTTTAGTCGTGATCCTGTCCTTGCCCCAGGGCTCTTGGGAAACCCTGCCATTACCTTTTACAATTGCTGCACCTGCTCATTCACTCCTGGGAAAATGTCAAGATCTTTTTCCCTTTGTGGAGCAGAGGCTATGAGGAAGGCACTTTCCTTTCAAGGAGACTTTTTCAGAAGGGTTCCCCCCCCCCCTTCCTACAATTCTACAGATTTTATTTTAGACACACTGGAAAGCACAAAGAGGCATTCAGCTCAGCCTGCAGATTGCTAGAAAACCCTTCACATCCCACGGAAATTAGAGAAGCAGAGCTCTCATCAGCAGTCTGTATAAATTTGGAAGGAGTGATTTCATAGAATCAGCCCATTTCAGAAGAAGCAATGTTCGTTGGTCCTCTTCAGCTCCAAGATGGAGACCAACGAGCTCAGGATCTAATCTCTCACTACTCAGTGCCTCATTTTTTTTCTCATCTGTGAAGCAGAAGCCGGGTGTGCAGGAGCTAAATGAACAGCGGGATGGCATTCAGGGGCTGTGCTATAAAAGAGACAATGTCACCACTTTCCAAGGCCATGAGCCCCAGCTGCCATACCTTTAATGGCCCCAAAGTGGGTCATGGACCAAAGTGGGTCCAGAGAGCTGTCCTAGGAGAATCCAGGCCACAGAGTGATTGCAGTCCTCATACTTAGTCACTTGATGACTACAAGAGACACACACCTGTGGTGGAGGATGTTTAATGCAGATGTTTGGGAATCGGTGTTGCCAAACCATTAGAAAACACCTGGGAGGAAATGATCCTTCAGGTCCTGAGCTGGCTATTCAGCCTTTGATAGCCTCAATAGGGAAGTATTTTCTTTCCTAATGATTCTTCTGTGGAGGCTGCTGTGAACAGAGAACAAGACAGGGGAGTGAATAGGAGGGAAATGACACAAGAAGGGCCTCTGCCTATAGAATCTGAGCTGGAAGGTCCAACTCAGTCCACCACGGCTCCACCGGGAGCCACATCTGCAAGAGACAAGGACATGGGCTGAGGGGAAACTTCTGGAAGAGCAAGAAGATGCAAAGGAATCTGCTCTTATGAAGAAAGATAGCTTCAGGCTGGGATGCAGCTGGAGACTTGAGTGCTTGGCTAGCATACATGTGTCACTGGGTTTGATTCCCAGCACAGCATAACCTGGATGTGAAGACAAACTATAATCCTCATACTTGGAGGTAGGCGCAAGAGGATTTTATCCAAGGTCATCCTTAGCCACATAGCAAATTTGAGGCCAGCCTGGATTACGTAAGAATTCTGTCTCTGAAAAATAAAAACTAAGAAAGAATGAAGGAAAGAAAAAGGCAAGCAGGTCTCTCCCAGCAGGCCAGGCTCTCTCAGGGAGCTGATCCAGTGACACAAAGTAACAGCAAAAGACCTGGCTTTCAACAAACTACAATCACCGAATGAACCGGTTGGCTAGTGAGAAATAGCTTAAAAATAAAAAAGCAGAGACAAAGACCGGGTTAGGAAGAACAAGAGACTCCTGGGGTAGCAGCCTTCCCGAGAGAGGAAAAGAAGAAACCTTAAAGAAGCTTTCAGGACTAAGGTAAACATACCAAATGTCTCCAGAGGACATTGGGGAAGTTGAGTTTCCTATGGATAGCTACAAGGTCACAGAAGGACAGAGGAGAGTAAGAATGGCTACAGAAAGACAGCTTTATGGCTTCAGATCCGGAATGCTCCCCCTAGGACTGTGTGTTAAGGGCTTGGGACTACTGAAAGGCAGCAGAACCATAAAGGGGAGTCTGTAGGGATTCTTCTGTCACTGGAGGCTAGTCCTAGGAGGAGGCTGGAAGATCCACCCCATTCTCTCTCTCCTCTCTCTCTCTCCTTCTCCCTCCCTCGACCTACTCCCGCCCCCCACCCCTCTGCTTTGAAGCCGGCCTGGTAAGCAGCCCTCACTACCATGTCATTCTCTTACAATGACCCAAAAGCAACAGGCTTGCCCATGCTCTAAAACCTAGGTAGGAGCCAAAAGAGCCTTCTCCACACACTGATTACCTTGGGTGTTTTCATAATAATGGAAGCTGAACACAGATGTCCTATGCAAGGAGAATATATGCCTCTAGACCCTCTCCAAAAAGGATGAATCTATGTCAAAACTATGACTTGTACTTTGAAAGCTCCAACATGGAGCTTTACAGTGGTACAATAAATAAGGTTAACTTTCTTCCACATTTACTCCATCTTCAAGGTAAGATGGTATAGGTGTATCTCCCCCTTGAGAGCTGCCCCTAGAACTGTCTTGGGCAAGGGAAACCCATGTGATGATTGGTCTTGTCGGTCAACTCAGCTGGATTTGGAAGCACCAAGGAGGAGAGACACACCTATAGGTGTGTCTCTGAGCCCCACCTCCCTCCTGCACAGAAGCAGAAACGGGAAGACCCGCGCTGAGCTCGAACAGTACCATCCCTTAAGCGGGATCCTAAAATGAGGAACTATGCCCTTTTAAGTTGTAAGGCAAACTAAATTACTCTTTTAAGTTGCTTCATGCCAGATATTTGGTCACAGCAAGGGAAAAATAACTAAATACAAAGGAGGACACACAGAATCAAGGATAAAGAGTCACAAAGTCACCTGGCTGCTTTCAGCGTTGAAGGACGAGGACACCTCTATGGTACTTTGTATTCCTCCCGAAAGTATCTGACTAAATACTTGGTCCCCAGTGCTGGCTGGCTGGGGAAATTAGGAGGTGTTGCCTTGCTGAAGGATGTACGTCTCTGAGAGTCAAAAGACTCAACATTTCCAGTATACTCTCTCTGCTTCCTGTTTGTGGTTTGAGATGTGAGTTCTCAGCTTCCAGCTCCAGCTGTCTACTGCTTGCTGTCCTTACCATCATGGATTCTAACCCTTTGGAAACCTAAGCCCAAAATAAACACTTTCTTCTATAAGTTGTCTTGGCCTTGACATTTTATCACAACAATAGAAAAGTATCAACTACACTCTAATGTAGAAAAAAAAAAAAAACAAATGGGTGATCAGGTTAGCCAATGACCATGTTGGAGTTTTGAGTGTAAACCAAATGGCAAAGAAACTCAGTCTGCCCTTGTATTTATGGATATACTTCGGGGTGGGGGCGGGGGACATTGGATTGGATGTACAAAAGAAAGAAACAAACATACAACCTTCATGAGCCACTGTGTGAAGCTGTTCCCGTGAGGAATTTCAGGGAACTTGAGGGATCACATTTAAGAGTCTCATATCCAGAAAGATTAAGGGATGCTGCTGAAAGGTTCATTGAGTTTATCCATGGTGGTATATGAGCATCCAGCCTCATTAAACCTGAGTGGCTACAACTAACCACACAAAACAAGAAGGAATCAGAAACTTCCCGGAGAGATTTCCCACACAGTTTAAGGGAGGGAAGACAGTCTGGACTGTGAATCACTGCTATAAAAATGTTATAAAATACTTTGAATCTTTGCTATATGTGCCTTGTTCTGTGTCCCAAAGGAGAGCAGTATTTATTCAAGCCTTTGAAACAGATGTTCAGGAAACTAGAAACCTAGGGGAAGAATCTTCCACTTACAGTGGTATTCTGGTTAGTTTTTCCTCAATACAAGCTAGGGAACCTCAGTTAAGTAAAGATTGGCCTATAGGCAAGTCTGCAGGCATTTTCCTAATTAGTGATAGATGTAGGAGGGCCAAGACTACTCTTCGTGGGCTACCCTCGGGTGGGTGGTCTTGGGTTATACAAGAAAGTAAACTGAATAAGCCATAGAGAATAGCAGTAAGTAACATTCACGCCTTCCGCTCCAGATTGTGCTTCCCGGTTCCCGCCTTGACTCACTTCCATTTATGAGAGATTATGATTGGAATTTGTAAGCCAAATAAACCCTTCTTCCCTAGGTTACTTTTGGTCATGGCCTTTAGCACAGCAACAGAAACCAAACGATGACAAATGGGGAAGAAGTAAAGACTTTAATGGGATAAAAGCAAAGGCGATACCTCTGAGAAAAGGCCTGAAGGCCAAGCCGAATCTCCCAGTCTTCAAAACTCTGTGAGTTAGAAAGCCGTTATAAGGGATGAAGGCAGACAACCTGCAGTGGGAACCGGGCTCTGAACTAAAAGAAAGCACACACTCCTCTATGGCTCTTTCTGTTCCCATGTCTGTGGCAGAGGGCAGATCTCAACTCTCTGGATCTTCTTTGAGCGACAAGATGGTATCTATTTCCTTTACTAAAGAGTTGGCCAAGGTGGGAGCACCAAGGTGGCCAAGGTGAGAGCACCAAGGTGGCCAAGGTGGGAACACCAAGGTGGCCAAGGTGGGAGCATCAAGGTGGCCAAGGTG
>JADRCH010000160.1:1372857-1534132 GCA_019843965.1 Rhynchomys soricoides
GCCAAGGTGGGAACACCAAGGTGGCCAAGGTGGGAGCACCAAGGTGGGAACACCAAGGTGGGAACACCAAGGAGTATATTGTCATTAGCAATTCTTTAAACAACACAGAAATCAACTCAGCCACTCAGGGATTTTTTTTCTAAAATCATGGCTCTCAGGCAACAGAAAGCAATGTCTATGCTAAATCGTTCCTCCCTGCCAGGGTATTTTATCTCACTCCTCACCCCCTTGGTATGCTTCAAGGCCAGAGAGCCCTAAATTGGCAGGCAGTCCCCAGAAGAGCTTTCCAGTGCCACTCAACAATTACCAGCGATTAGAGCTACACTCACAGTGAAATACGGCACTACAGAAAAATTAACAGAGGTGACGTCGCCAGCTGCAGAGTGGCCCCAGAGCTGGAGCTCCTAATACCTGGACCCTGTAAATGTTACCTTATTTGGCAACAACTTCACAGATGTGATTAAGTTAAAGATCTTGAGACGCAGAAATTATCCTGGATAATCTCGGTGGGCTCTAAATACAATCACAAGCATCCTTACAAGTGAGAGGCAAAGCCATGTAGCTGCTTTGGGCAGTCACTGGAAGCAAAAAGAATGATAGATTCTCAATCGATGCCTCTGGAGAGTGTATGGTCCTGCTGCTGACATCTTGGCTTTAAACCAATGATACAAATTTCAGACTTCTGGCTTCTGAGTTATAGAAGGGGAAATCCCTGTTGTTTGTGGCAACTGCTACAGCTGTCATAGGGGACCATAGAGAAAGGCAGTTTCCAGCAAAGGGAGAGCCCTGCTTCAAAGGGGATTCTGTCACATGGAAATAGCCTCCTGCTGTTCACCTCACCTGCATCTTCTCCCTAGAGCCTGAGGTTTTTACAACTTCAGAGGTGTTGTGATTTCAATATTAAGTGTCTCTTTTGGGCTCATGTATTTGAACACATGGTCAAGTAGCTGGAGGGAAGGGAACTTCAATTGAGAAAATACCTCCATAAGCTAGAGCTGCAGGCAGACCTGTAGGGCATTTTATAATTAGTGCTTGACCAGGGATGGCCCAGTTCATTGTAGGTGAGGTGAGCCCTGAGCTGGTTGGTGATCCTGGGTTCTATAAGAAAGCAGGCTGGAGCAAGCCATAAGGTGCAAGCCAGTAGGCAGCACCCCTCCATCACCTCTGCATCAGCTCCTGCTTCTGGGTTCCTGCCCTGTGTGAGTTCCAATCCTGATTTCCCTCAATGATGAGCAGGAATGTAAGCCAACCCCTTCCCTCCCCAAGTTGCTTTGGTCATGGTGTTTCCTCACCACCATAGTATCCCGTAACTAAGGCCCAGCTCCACGCCCTGCTCACTCTCCATCCCTGAATGGCTTTGCAGTGTAACCATTTGTTCTCCCAACACTGCCCCCAAGACCTCAAGCCATGATGGAATGTATCCCTCAGGCTGTAAGCCAGAATAAACTTTTTCCCCCCCCTTAAAAATCTTGTCAGGTGTTTGATCACAACAATGAGAAGCACAAGTAAGGCAGCTGCACAGACTAACGATGAGAAGAGAGCAAAGATGAGGAAATCTCACTGACCAAAGCTCCCTGAAGTGGTGTTGCCCCCACCCCCACCCTGCCACTCAGAACCCCATGGCACCGAGTGTGAATTTACTGCCAGACCAGAGTTCCCATCGTTTGACCACTGAGCTTGGGCCAGGATGTTTCTGCTCAAAATGACTTCCTGGGCAATTCCTGGAAAGTGCCCAGTTGGCTCTGTTGTCTGTTCTAGAGGTCTAGTCTGTCGCATTGGTCAACACCCTTTGGGTGCTATTCTGGTGGTAGCGTATTTATCTACTCCAGGAAGCATTTTACAAGTGACCTTACTTTCTCACCCAACTCAAGGCAGAAAGCGAAATTCCCACTCACAGAGAAAACAGAATAGAGCCCTGGGCGCAAATAATCGGGTTATGTTCTAAACTCAAATGGGCAGAAACAAAGTAACAGTCACCTGGGATTGACATCTCTGGAAAGAAGAAACTTAGCAGTGCAGTAAAATACCAAGAGAAACAAGGATTAACACTGACTAATGAACTCACTGAGACTGGGAAGCACCCTACAGCTTACACCAGTTTACCTCACCCTTGTCCTGTGCTGCTAGAAGCCCTGTTGGTAATGGCAGGTGACTCAGACATTAAGACAGTTGCTCACTAGGGAACCTTCCCGGTGAGTTCCTTCATAATGTGAGGAGTCCATTTCTAATTTATTTCTGATGAAAATCTGGATTCTTCCCATCACATTTGTTTAAGGAGAGGTGCATATTTACAGGTATAAAGCCATGTGCGTTCTGCTCTACTGCCAAGGTTAATTGCCGTCCTCTCAAGGAAAACTGGGAGTCTAAGCTTCCACTGTGGCATTTTGCAAACACCAGCTTCTGTGGCCCTAGCATGGAGCTGCTGTAGCAATTTCCACATCTTACACACAGAGCAAAAGGCGTTAGGTCCGCTCAGCCGGAAAACCAAGAGTCCCCACTAAAGAAAAATGTGCCTAACTCTGGAGTGGGTGTTTTAGTGAGCAAATAATAAAAGGTGATATTGTCCTTGACACAGTACAGCCTATCAGCCTCGTATGAAAATATAGCTTGTCGTAAAAATAATAGAGAGAGGGTCAAGAGAGAAGTATCAGGGGAAAGAATGGGGGGTGGAGGGAGAAGTCTAAAACTAATGAATACTAGCCCAAAGAAGGAAAAGTCAATAACAATGAGGGTCTCGGGTCTCTCCTATCAGCAGCAGATTGCATGTTCATCGCACAATGGGTTCGGTGCCCGGCATCAAAAGTAAGACCCTAGCAATGAAAGCTGTGAGGAGAAAAAGTAAAATAGGAACCAAGTTTAAACTGCCTCTCAGCTACAAATCCTCTACATCCCCGAATCCCAGCACTTGGAAAGCTAAGGCAGAGGGGTCAGAAGTTCAAGGTCATCCTCATTGACACAGTGGGTTCAAGGCTGGCCTGAGCCACATGAGACCCCCACCTCAAAAACAAACAAAAATGTCTTACATCTGTACCATCCTCAAACAGGCTCCCTTCCAAACCCTCATGCCGTCATGATGGGCCTAACACCAGGCAATGCTGAACACATTGTGAATGTAAACATGCGCACCCTAAAATCCTCCCATGCTCCTCTTGCTGCTCCTGGGCGGGTACCTTGAAATCACTTCCAGATCATTTGTTTATTGCCTGTCTACATTAGTTCAAGCTGCTATAACAAAATGCTTCAGCAATAAAGCAGTTCTCAGGGCTGGAAAATCCAAAGTCAAGATGCCCGGATATTGATCTCTCAGTTTATTTTCTTCCGGCTGTGATAAAATATTCTAACAAAGCAACTTAAGAAAGAAAAGGCTTGTTTAAGCTCAGAATTCAAGGAGCAGTCCATCATGGAAGGGAAGTCAGGCAACAGGAGCCTGAAACAGCTGCTCACAACACACCCACAATCCGAAAGCAGAGAAGAGGGGTCAGCAAGATGACTCAGTGGTAAAAATATGTGCCACCAAGCCTGATGACCTAATTTCAATCCCCAGGACTCACATGATGGAAGGAAAGAACAGGCCTCACAAAATTGTTCCTTGACCTCCACACAAGCACTGTGATACATGAATACCCATACACACACCCACATAAAATAAATAAATGATTTTTTTTTTTTTTTTTTTATAGAAAGGGGTAGCTTGGCAGTGGTGGTACGCACCTTTAATCTCAGCTCTTGGGAGACAGAGGAAGGTGGATCTCTGAGTTCAAGGCCAGCCTGTTCTACAGAGTGAGTTCCAGGACAGCCAGGGCTACACCAAAAAAAAGAAAAAGAAAACTGTCTTGAAAAGCCAGGGGTGGGGGTGGAAGGAGAGGGAGGAAGGAAGGAAGGAAGGAAGGAAGGAAGGAGAGGAAGAAGGATGAATGCATGTAGCTGTTCAATTCCCCTTCTGTTTACACTGTCCAGGATTCCAGACAGAAAATCCAGAGAAAACGTCTTCTGGTCTCAGTGAACATCATGAAGATGATCCTCCACAAGTGTGCCCAGAAGCTATCTCTAGATGATTCTAGATTCTGTCTAGTTGACAGTTGGCACCTCATCACAATTAGTATCTGATATCCTTTTTGTTCAAGAAGCTCATTGTTTGTTAATGTGTCTGTGTAAAACTTAAAACATTTGGTCTTTTGTCTGGTTTTGGTGGTGGAGGCCACACTCTCAACAAGCTAGAGCCCCCCACTATTAGCCTCTCTCCTAAATCTTTCTACTACCTTACAACAACAGCTTCAAACCGGCCACCAAGTTTTTCACACATGGACCTTTAAGAAACATTTCAGATTCCAACTATGGCGCTACCTGTGTTTCTAATGCTACGTATCCGATCGAAAGCTTCTGTCATTTAATACTTAATAACAATGATGGTGCTTAACAGCTTGGCCCTATGATTCCCAAAAATATAACAAGGAACTCCCCCACCTGCAGCCATGGCCCTACTCCCCCACCCCATGCCTTCTGCTCGGCTGTGGTGACTGTTTATAGGTGACATTTTTCTGTGACCTGGGAAGCAGATCGTAGAATCAAATTTCAGGAATCTGCAGGTCTATAAAAGTACTTGCTCCTTGTCTCCTCTTGAATTCTAAGTATTTTTAGAAAAGAACTCTGCCACAGACAAATGGTGGCCTCCAGAAGGGACCCGTGTAGTGGCTGTGGTCTTGTACACCACGTAACCATGAATACATACTCCCAAGTCCACGTGACTCCCATACGGGACAAGAAGACAAAAGCCTTGAGCTGGGGCTGTAGCTCAGTTGGCTGTGTGCTTGCCTAGTGTGCACAAAGCCCTGGGTCTAATCCCCATTACTGCATAAACTTGGCATGGTGGTGCACACCTGGAATGCCAGCATACAGGAGATAGAGGCAGGGGCATGAAAAGTTTAAAGTCACCTGGGCTACACATCGAGTCTGAATGAAGCCAGACAAAGTTACCTGAGACCTGTCTCAAAAGAGGAAAATCCAAAAGGGAAAAGAGACCTACAGTCAGCCTTTGTTTCAACCGCACAATGCCATTGCCATAGCTAAGGTATTTTCCTCCTCTGAATTAACAGGTATTATCAAGTCATGCAGACAAGGCCATGTTCCTCAGAACAGCCAGTCACATGCCACCTACCACCTACTTAGTTCTTTTAGAAAAGGGCTCACACAGCCTTGAGATCTGGGAGAAGAAAAGCAAGCTGCTTGCTCCCGCTCGCCCTAATGTCCTTGAGGAGAGGTTTAGTTTCTTGGCTCTTCTTGCGGAGCACACAGTGTTTTTAAAAAGGACAGAAGAGCCTGCAAATCCTCTCATCAAAGAGGCATTGACTTTTAATTTTACAAATGTGCCTCTCTCTCCCATAAGGAATAGAGAGAATTCATTAGGAATTGTACTCTGGAGACTGAGCCTGCCTGCATGTTTCTTTCCCCTGGCTATCACATAATTACACCCCAGATTTCTGATGGCAGAGACTTCCCCCCTGAACTGCTACCTCTCACTTTCCCCTCTCTCCTCTTCCAAGAGGTCTTTTTAAAGAGAAGAGATGGGAAACTGCTAGGTTTGAGTGGGGGTGGCAGGCCCTCCCTTCATTCCTGCAGAGGACTGTATCTGCAAATGAGTGCGTGTCCATCAGTGTCCCTAGAAAACAAGGAGCCTTTTTAACCCCAGGCTGGGGGAAGGCACTACACGAAGTGGTGGGATTACAGATATGTGCCACCAATTTGTGCAGTGCGGGGGGGGGGGGGGTGAAGTTGAACTCAGGACTTTATGCATGCTAGGCAAGCAGTCTACCAACTGGGCACCCACCAGAGGAAATTCTAATATGAGTCCTTCTTGCAGTGGGACAGGAACCAGAAGAACTGCCCTCACAGATGAATAAAAGAGAGTCTGAAACAAAGCTCATATGCAGCATGCAACTCTACAGAGACCACTGGACTGCCACATATACTAGTTGTATAAAGAACGAAACCCTCACCAGGCAGTGGTGGCGCACGCCTTTAATCCCAGCACTCAGGAGGCAGAGGCAGGTGGATTTCTGAGTTCGAGGTCAGCCTGGTCTACAGAGTGAGTTCCAGGACAGCCAGGGCTACACAGAGAAACCCTGTCTCGGGGAAAAAAAAAAAAAAAAAAAAAAGAACTCAACCCTTCTCAACCTGCCCTAGGTGTTGGTTGGGCTCTGAAACTGACAATTAATGAATTACCCAAATCAACAGCAGTTACTAGTAGCCTCACCAAAATTCTTCCCCTGTGCTATAGGGAGCAAGGCCTGTGTGTGACAAAAATCAGCTATGGTGGCTATCAAAATGGCTCAACAAGAAAAGACAACTGCCACCAAGCCTAGCCACTTCAGTTCAATCCCCAGGGCCAACCCAGTCAACAGAGAAAGAGCCAACTCCCAGAGATTGTCCTCTGACATCCACTTACATGGTATGGCATGCACAACGACACACACACACACACACACACACACACACACCAAATAAAATGCATTTTTAAAGTTTTAAAAGAAATTACCCATGGTATCTATACTCTGTCAAGAGATACATAAACAATGACAATCCCAGGGGGCACAGGACACTGAAAACTCTTCTAATTCATGCAGGTGGCATCTGATAGAGGCTCCATTAAGCCCCCTTCAAATGTCCCCCTCAAAGAACAGAAGGACAACGGGTGGGTGGGTTGCAATATCTGCTTCCCACACAATAATATCCTCTCTTCTTTTCAAAAAGGAAATTTGTCTTTTTAGCTTTCTGGTATTCATCTCCGGTGGTGAACAATAGGTTGGAAATTCTGAGACTATAAACTACAGGAATTATTATTCACTCCTTGCCCTAGATTGTTCTGTGAGCTGCCGGCTGCATGTTCTGCATTCGGTAACGAAGGGCCCGTCCCAAGTGTTTTCCCAGTTCAATCAACTGTGCTAAGAACTGTCACAATAGCCCTTGACGACAAAAACATGAAATGTGGGGTAGAATGGAAAGCTAGCTCGAACTGTGACTCCTGCATGCACCTGTGTCCCCTCCCCCACTGGCACTGTTGGCAAACCTTTTCATACACCTTAATGACAAAGGAAAGGGAATGGGTTGTTTTTCCAGGCTGGATAATTGCTTCTGAAATGTTGTCACAATCTTCCAAATGACTGTGTTTCTTTCATGTCAGACCACTGTGATTTCAGCGCAGCACAGGTTGGGGCTTTGTTAGGGTTCTGGTCTACAGAGGCCTTGAGAGTTTTGTTTTCTTTTGTTGTTTCCGTTTTGGTTGGGGGGGGGCTGTTTTTGTTTTGTTTTGGGGGAAAGACAAAGCAAGAACCAAATAAGTCACAATGATAACTTATGACAGAGAAATCGACATCTGGACCAAATTGTAATAGCAGGAGCCACACCTGGGGGAAGAAAGGTGAGGAGAGTTATTTAAAACTGATCAAAACCCACTAGGAGTCACAATCCCATCATGGCTTCCCTTTGGAAAAGCAGTTTTCAGAAGCCCCAATTAACCTTAATTGAATTCTGCCTAAGTAATATCTGGAATTTTAATTGACTGGGAAGATGATCATAAATCTCTATTCATAATGTGCTTAACCATTAGGAGATCCCTGGATGGCACACAGCCTTACCATGCAGGGGGCTGAGCTGTTCTGTAGGTGAGGCTAGGTTTCAGGTCATAAAACAAAGCATTCAGAAGAGAAAGTTGCTCACAGTGAAAGCAGCCTAAGGATAGCTTCCATGGGGAAAGAACTCTGATGGCCAAAGGTCTCTATTGGTGGCATCAGCTTTAATGTGGTCCCAAAACACAAAGTACCAGCCCCACCATACACACACACATACACACACACACACACACACACACACACACACACATGTGCGTGCTCATAAAGGCTGGAAGTGTGGCTCAGTTGGAGGGCTTGCCTAGAACACACAAGGCTCAGAGTACAGGCCCAGTTCAATCCCCAGCATCACAGAATTCCAAAATGGTGGCACAGGCCAGTAGTCCCAGCACTAGGTAGGTAGAGGTCGGTCTACATCATTCTTGACTATCTAGTGATTTTGAGACCAGCTGGGCTACATCAGACAGACAGACAGACAGACAGACAGACACAGAGAGAAAAAGACAGAGATACATGGAGGCAGAAAAACTCTTCCCTCTATCGTTCAGAATAAACACAGATTTCTTTGGTGAGAAGGAAGGGGGAAAGAATGTTTAACACATGCTCAAGCTAGCTTGGAATTTTGTAAGTAACTGAGGCTGATCCCCCTGCCTCACAGCCCCTGAGGAGCTGAGATCATGGGCAACCATGCCTGACTTATTTTCTCTTTTTAAAAACAGAGTCATCCTTGCCCCGTCCCCACTTTTAAATCAAATTGCTTAGAGCAAGGAACTGTCCTAGGCCTTTAAAATGCCCTGCATGTGCCTATGTTAGCTCACTGGGTAAGGGGAAGAGAGCCATCAAAATAACCCGGGTGCTTTCTTGGATGTTCAAGGGCATATGTAAAACTGAAGAAAATGCCCAAGCATGTTAAAGAAAGCAACTTTCCAGCTAAATTCTGATTTGAATCCTTCTTCCGTACTCCCAACCAACCACCTTGGGCAGAAAAATCAAGGGTAACACCAACCAATCAGACTGGTCAGCTTTTGTTTTAAGAAACAGAATGTGTCCGTGGTGACATGACAGACACAGCCCCACATCACCGTACTCAGTGGCCTGAGGAGTTACCCTCATCTCTTACTTGCCTAATTAATTTATTTATTTTATGTGTATGGGTGTTTTGCTTACATGTATGTATGCACATCACATGTGTTCAGTGCCTTCAGAGATCAGAAGAGGGCTTCAGATCCCCTGACACTGGACTTAGAAATAGTTGTGAAGTGTCACAGGATGCTGGGAATGGAACTTGGGTCCTTTGGGAAAGCAGCCAGGTCTCTTAACCATTGAGCCATCTCTACAGACTCTCCCTCAATCTTTTAGGGACCTCAACTCAGGACAAACGGATTTGTGGCTTCAGCTCAGGGAAGCACTTTAGTAGGGGGCAATCAAGCAGAGCTGGAGTTAGTTAAAGATATCAAGAGAGAAGGGCATTCAAGAAGGCCTGAAGAGTGTCCAAGAGAACATGGACATGGGCTTCCCTAAAAGAGTCTCAGAAATTAAGGCGCGTCCAAAGGTAGGGACGGGCTCCGCCAGAGAGCTGTTAGCATTGGCCATACACACTTGGTAGGCCTAAACTTACATCTCATCAACTTGCTATGAAGTGTGTGTGCGTGTGTGTGTGTGTGTGTGTGTGTGTGTGTGTGTGTGTGTGTGTGATTGTAGATAGTACTGATATCCTCCGACTCAGCTAGAATCTGATAAGGTAAAAGCCACTAGGAGCTACTAGCATTACACAAGGGTTTAGTCCATGTCCTTTGCCTGTACGTGGAATTTCTAGGTAAGATGCCTGAAAAACTGAAGATTTACATCGGCAGAAAGAGATTGCACAGGATCCCTGTTCTCCCCTAACAAGCAGCTTCAGCGGGATCCACTCTCCCTCTGCATCCTGAGATGTTTCCCGTCTTTCTGTTCAGCTGCAAATGACTATTTGGCTTGGCTAAGTTTATCGCTTGTTTTGAAATCACCTGGAAATAGTTGGGAGGGGACTTGACCCCACAGAAGCCTCGTATGAAGAGTTACTCTCTTCTTCCCCATATTAAAACTTCCACTATAGTCCTAGAAAAAAATTATGCACATATATATATATACACATATATATATCATATGATATATACATGTATAATATGTAATATATACACATATAAATATATGTATATACATAATATGGGATATAATAAATATATATTTATGTATTATATCGATATCTATGTGTGAATGTATGTGTGTATATATATATGTTTCCCCATAGGATGGTTATCTCCCTGTTGCTATGATGAAACAACTAAAAGCACTCTGGGAAGTTTACTCTGGCCTACAGTACTAGAGAGTACACTCCATAATGGCAGAGAGGATGGCAGAGCAGACAGGCATGGATGGGAAGCTGGCTGCTCAGATTTTATCCACACAGGAAAGAAGGGGAGAGAGAGAACAGAAAGCAGAGAAAGGCTATAAACCCATAACGCCCTCCCCCAGCAAGGCTGCAGCTCCTAAGAAAACAAAGCCAAGTGAAGACCAGGTGTTCAAATACATGAGCCTGTGAAGGACACTCCCCATGCAAACCACCACAAATGGATTCCCTGCTGTTCCATTTTTTCATTCCAGTTCTTATTCATGCCACCAGTAGACGCCATGATAACTCAGAAAATCACTACCATATGGAACAGACATTCTCTACCCTAGCCAGGTAAAGAGATGAGCAACAAAGAGGTATTCTTAAAATTATCTTTTATTGCTGACCTCGAACTCACAAAGGGCCTCCTGCCTCTGTCTCCCAAGTGCTGGGACTAAAATTGTGTGGCACCACGAGGCTTTTAATAAACAAAAATGAAGCTGTGCTTGGTGGCACACACCTTTGATCCCAGCACTCAAGAGGCAGAGGCAGGAGGATCTCTGAGAGTTCAAGGCTAACCTGGCCTACAGAATTAGTTCCAGGACAGCCAGAACTGTTATACAGAAAAACCCTGTCTCAAACAACAAATAAAATAAGAAAATAAAAATATAGAAAGGAAAAAAAATATCTTTTATTTATCTGTGTGCACAGGTTCCACTGTACACATATGGCGGTCCGAGGGCAACCAACAGTTAGTCCCCTCCTTCTACCGTGCAAATCCTAGGGATGGAGCTCAGGTTTCGAGGCTTGGCAGCAAAGGCTTTACCACTGAGATGTCATCCACCCAAAAATGAATTTCAAAGGAATTCCGGTTGGAGCATAAAGACAGTCAGTCATCAGCCTCTCTTCTAAAGATGCCAACCCCTGCTCTTCTGGAACCACCCCTATTTCTTCCAGGGACTACTGAGATGTCCATGATGACATTACTCAGAGACAAGCTGTGGAAACTAGTTTGTCAAAGGCTCACGGTCATTTCTTCTGATTTCTAATTCCCTTTCAAAGTCATGAGCAACCCAGAGATAGTAAATTAGACTGAAACAGAAACTCTACACCCATCTTTCTGAAACCTGGGTGGAAAGTAAACAGCAAAGAACATTACCCTTGACCATTTTACAAAATTAAAACCTGTCCTGTTATTTCTTAACTACCTCAGCCTCTGTGTGTGTATGTCTGTCTGTCTTTTATATACATTTAAAACCTTATCATCCAAACTATACATTAAGAAAAAAAAGATACTGAGAAAAAGAGAGAAAACACCATTAAGAAAATCTAGACAGCAATTAATTTTGCCCCCTGCCTGCTGTGTAACTCTTCAAGCCTCCTTGGTAGACAGGAATAAGAACGTCAGTGATTGATGAGAGCAGAGAAGAAGCCTGCAGAACAGGCCTGCATGCTAATTATCCTAATTCCCCCAATATCCCTCATTTAGAACAGAATAGCAAGGCGAACAGAGGGGATTACATCAGTAAGTCTACCATCTACAGCGAGCAAGCACCACAGGTCGACGGCAGCAGACTGGAGCTGTTCACATATTGGCCAGTTTCCAGGAATGTTTCCAGTTACATGCATTGAAGGTCAAATCACAGAGCAAAGCCAGAGAGCAGACCTAACCATACTACTTAAGAATAAGTCTATCCAGTTGCATTTCCAAAGTGTGGTCAGTGAAGTTCCTTCTTCAGATCCATCCTGGGTCCTTATTATCACTGTGGTTTTTGAGCCCCTCCCAGATCTATTGAGTCACACTATTGAAAATGGCACGAAGCATGTGCCTTTGACAAGCTCCTCAGATTATATCTGTGCTCCACAAAGCTGAAAATCCAAGAGGTTGGCAACAATTATTACCACTCATGGGAATTCTATCAAGGTAAGTCAAACATTCTAGCTGTTCAAAGATTGAATTCAGAAGAACCAACTGTTCCCCCACACACTTATTCCCAAGTTGACAAAATGAGGCAAATTTCTTATTTTACTCTCTTGTAAAGAAACAGTAAGAAAAGAGGCAGGCAGATGTGAGTTCAAGGCCAGCCTGGTCTACAAAACAAGTTCCAAGACAACCAGAGAAAACCTGTCGCAGAAAGAGAGAGAGAGAGAGAGAGAGAGAGAGAGAGAGAGAGAGAGAGAGAGAGAGAGAGAGAGAATATGTGAGGGCATTGGATCCCATTACAGATGGTTGTGAACCACCATGTGGTTGCTGGGAATTGAACTCAGGACCTTTGGAAGAGCAGTCAGTGCTCTTAACCGCTGAGCTGTCTCTCCAGCCCTGAGTTCAGTACCTAGGACCAACTCCTGCAAGTTAACCTCTGACCTCAACACATTATCCCATGTGCACATACGTAAATGAATGGAAAGATAGCTGATGACAGGTAGACATACAGACAAATGGATAGAAGGACTTTTTTAAAAAGTTCCATGTCTCCATGTCATCTTTACAGCAAACTCCAGGCTAACCTAGACTACATAAGGCCCAGTCTCCGAAAAACTAAATAGGCCAGTGAGAGCCCATCCAGTATGTGATGGTTTGTATATGCTTGGCCCAGGGAGTGGCACTATTTGGAGGTGTGGCCTTGTTGGAGTGCGGGTGGCCTTGTTAAAGTAGGTGTGTCACTGTGGGCATGGGCTTTAAGACCCTCATCCTAGCTGCCTGGAAGTGAGTATTCTACTAGCAGTCTTCAGGTGAAGATAAAGAACTCTCAGCTACTCCTGCACCATGCCTGCCTAGATTCTGCCATGCTCCTGCCTTGATGATAATGGACTGAACTTCTGAACCTGTAAGCCTGCCCCAATTAAATGCTGTCCTTATAAGAGTTGCCTTGGTCATAGTATCTGTTCACAACAGTAAAACCCTAACTAAGGCAAGGTGTTTGCTACCCAATAATGTAAGCATGATGACCCAATGTCTTAGTCAGGGTTTCTATTCCTGCACAAACATCAAGACCAAGAAGCAAATTGGGGAGGAAAGGGTTTACTCACCTTACATTTCCACATTGCTGTTCATCACCAGAGGAAGTCTGGACAGGAACTCAAGCAGGTCAGGATGCAGGAGCTGATGCACAGGCCATGGAGGGATGGTTCTTACTGGCTTGTTTCTCCTGGCTTGGTCAGCTTGCTTTCTTATAGAACCCAAGACTACCAGCCCACAGATGGTACCACCCACAAGGGGCCCTCCTCCCTTGATCACTAATTGAGAAAATGCCTTACCACTGGATCTCATGGAGGCATTTCCTCAGCTGAAGCTCCCTTCTTTGTAATAATTCCAGCTTGTGTCAAGTTGACACACAAAACCAGCCAGTATACCCAAGTTCAATCCCCAGAGACCATGTTGGAGTGGAAGGAGAGAACTGATTCTACAAAGCTGTCTTCTGATCTCTGTCCACGTCCATGCTGACACTCATATACACACACACACACATTTTTTAAATAATAACAATTTCTTTTAAAATCCCTTCATTTAGCATTGAAAAGTTCTCATATCCGATTTATGTTTCCTACTCTTTCAATGTGGCCATCCCTTTTATTATTATTATTATTAATATTAATATTAATAATAATAATTTTTAAAAATTTTTATTTTTCCATGTCTCCCCTTCGGAAACCCCATATCCCATCCCCCCTCCCCCGTGGCCATCCCTTTTGAAGACCCTTTTCCAGCTATCTAAGTCACACTGATCCTTCAAGACCCTGGGCCTCCCACCCCCTGTCCCTGGGCATATTTTACTAGTGTTTCAGTTCATGTGTGCTATGCTATTTATAATGAACAGAAAACTTATTTCTCAGAATTCCAGAGTTTGGACATTCTAAACCAAGGGCATTGCCATGCTTGATGTCTGGTAAGGACCCAGTGGCTTCTGGAAGGCTGAGCTGTCCAGATGTGAAGGGCACTGTCCCTCCCATGTCATGGCACACAGAGCCCTTTTTATTTTGACAGGAATCCAACTCACCTTTAGGTTCCACCTCCCCCAATCATTGCGACAGTGATAAGCTTCCAACACATGAGTCTCAGAGGGGACACTCAAATTACATCAACTAGTATCCCCAAGTACACAACAGCCCACTGTCCTGTTCTGGAAATCTCTGGTGTTCTCAGAGTCACCTCTACTGCTACACTTTTTTCTCACTCCCCAGTCTACACTCCCAAGCACTTACCCTGGTCTCTATTTTGTAGTTCTGACTAAGCTCATGTGCTCATTTGTAAAACCTTGATGTCATCAACTTCTTCCCTTGTATTTAGTCCACCACCATGTTTATAACAGACCTTCACACATTTTCAGATAAACAGGGAAGGGGGAGGCTAGAGGTGTAGCTCAGTTGGTGAAGTGCTTGCCTGACATGCACAGACCTACAATTAAGTCCAGCACTGAATAAGTCAGGCTTGATAGCACATGCCTATAACCCCAGCATTCAAGAGATGGAGGCAGGTGACAGGCAGGTAGATCAATGGAACAGAATTGAAGACCCAGAAATGAACCCACACACTTATGGTCACTTGATCTTTGACAAAGGAGCTAAAACCATCCAGTGGAAAAAAGACAGCATTTTCAACAAATGGTGCTGGTTCAACTGGCGGTCAACATGTAGAAGGTTGTGAATTGATCCATTCCTATCTCCCTGTACAAAGCTCAAGTCCAAGTAGATCAAGGACCTCCACATAAAACCAGATACACTGAATCTAATAGAAGAGAAAGTGGGGGAAAGTCTCGAACACATGGGCACAGGGGAAAAGTTCCTGAACAGAACACCAATGGCTTATTCTCTAAGATCAAGAATCAACAAATGGGACTTCATGAAATTACAAATCTTCTGTAAGGCAGAGGACACTGTCAATAGGACAAAATAGCAATCTACAGATTGAGAAAAGATCTTTACCAATCCTATGTCCAATAGAGGGCTAATATCCAATGTATACAAAGAACTCAAGAAGTTAGACTCCAGAGATCCAAATAGCACTATCAAAAAATGGGGAACAGAGCTAAACAGAGAATTCTCAACTGAGGAAACTCGAATGGCTGAGAAGCACCTAAAGAAATGTTCAGCATCCTTATTCATCAGGGAAATGCAAATCAAAACAACCCTAAGATCCCACCTAACACCAGTCAGAATGGCTAAGATCAAAAACTCAGGTGACAGCAGATGTTGGTGAGGATGTGGAGAAAGAGGAACACTCCTCCATTGCTGGTGGGATTGCAAGCTGATACAACCTCTCTGGAAATCAGTTTGGCGGACCCTCAGAAAAATCAATATAATTCTACCTGAGGACCCAGCTATTCCATTCCTGGGCATATACCCAGAAGATGCTCCAACATGTAATAAAGACACATGTTCCACTATGTTCATAGCAGCCATATTTATAATAGCCAGAAACTGGAAATAACCCAGATGTCCCTCAATAAAGGAATGGATACAGAAAATGTCGTACATTTACACAATGGAATACTACTCAGCTATTAAAAACAATGACTTCATGAAATTCCCACACAAATGGATGGAACTTGAAAATATCATCCTGAACGAGGTAACTCAGTCACAAAAGAATGAACATGGTATGTACTCACTGATAAGTGGTTATTAGCCCAAAAGTTCGAAATACCCAAGAGTCACTTCACAGCAACCACTGGGCTGAGCATGAGGTCCCAGATGGAGGAGTTGGAGAAGGGACTGAAGGAGCTGAGGGAGTTTGCAGCCCATGAAGGGAGCAACAGTGTTCACTGGCCTGACCTCCTCAATGCTCCAGGAGACTGGATCACCAACCAAAGAATACACATGGAGGAACCCATGGTGCTGGCCATATATGTGGCAGAGGAGGGTCTTGTTAGCCATCAGGGGAGGAGAGACCCTTGGGCCTGAGGGTGTTAGATGCCCCAGTATAAGAGAATGCCAAGAAGGGAAGACTTGAGAGTGGGTGGGTGTGTGGGTGGGGGAAAACCCCCATAGAGGCAGGGGGAGGGAGGAGGGAATAGGGAGGTTCCAAAGGGGAGATCTGGAAAGGTGGAAACATTTGAAATGTAAATAAAGTATCAAAAAAAATTACATTTGAAAAACTCACTTAGGTGGGTAATGAGCATTAACTGTAAGAAACTTTGACCTATAGTTTGCATACACATCTTATTTACTTGATGTATATTATTATGTTAACAAAATAAAATGAACTAATGGAAAAAAATTAAGCCAAATAAAATATAAATTATATATTAATAAAAATATATAAAAAGAAAAAAAAAAAGAGTTGAAGGCAGGAAGCTTAGAAGTTTAAGGTCATCCTTGGCTAAGAAGTGTGTTTGAGGCCAGCCTGGGCTCCATGAGACCCTGTCTTGAAAATAGAACAAAGAGAGGCAGGACTAACCCCTACCATGACAGTACACTGAGCTCACATCAGGCTACAAGGAGGTACTTTGACTCATAATATAGCTGGCCTAATCAAAAATGCACCCTACCATGACTGTGCTTGGTGACTGTGTTCGGTTGTGGTTGTGGTGGTTGTGTTCAATGCAAATACCTCAGTTTCTTCCTATTCAGTCTGGAGGTTGGGAAGGGTAAGAACAAACTTCCCCAACTCTTCCTGCTCCTGCCCTTTTCAGCAGGAGCTGTGGATGCGTTGCTATCTCAGGTGGATGGTATTTTGCATTTCCCCAATAGTATTTAAATTTATCTGATCGCATTTTAAACTGGACTAATTTATTCGATTTACTTCATCGAACCTAATTAAATATCATCTCTACCTGATTTTATTTAACTACAATTAATGCTATTTTAAACCTATCACCCTCTAGAAGTTAGTCAGAATCAATAAAATTGGTTTGGAGCAATGCTTCCTGAAGTGTTATCCCTGGGTCAAAAAAAGAAGAGTCATTTAGGAACTTAGCAACATTAAAAATTCCCGGGAACTCAATGCAACCTACTGAGCAAGAAGAGAGTTGGAAGCTCAACTGGCTGTGTTTTCTTTAAAATAATAATTGTGCATGTCTGTCTGTTTGTGTGTCTGTATGTCTGTCTGTATGTATATATGTATGTGTGTGTTTGTGTGTCTGTATGTCTGTCTATATATATGTGTGTGTGTGTGTGTGTGTGCATGTATGTGTGTCTGTCTCTGTGTGTCCGTCTGTCTGTGTAGTTGTGTCTGTCTGTCTGTCAGTTCTCTCCCTCTACTATGTACTATGTGATTCCAGGGATTGAACTAAGATCATCAGACTTGGCAGCAAGTACCTTTACCCACTAAGACATCTTGCTGGCCCTTGGCTGTGTTTTCCAAAGCTGTCTCAATGAGTCCAGTGCAGGCTAACATGTAAGAACCACAGAGAAAATCAGAGGGAATGGTTTCTAGACAAGTAACTTGCTAACCATGAACATGAACCGTTCTTGAATTATGGTTTGCATAGATTTGCAGGCACCCCGCAGAGACATCAGATGAGTACACCGGCTGGGAAGCATGTTCCACAACTGGCCTCCGGTGCAGGGTATGCATGCATTTACTCTGGAACAAAGGGACAGAGACGAGCCACTGAGTGACACTGTCAGAGCCCAGTTATTTTTAGAGTTGGGATTTTGCTTCCTGGGTGAAAGAAAAGTCCAATAGGTCTAGAATACACTCAGAAGGATGCAGTATATATAGATGTCTGCAAATCTGAGTTTACCCTTCACTGTGGGAGACGCAGAAGCAATAAGGAGCAAACACTGAGAGATGCAGCTTAGTGGCAGAGTGCATGAGCAGTGTGCATGCAGATCTAACTTCAATCCCTGGCACACAGGCAAGCACACACACACACACACATTCTGCAACCATTGAATTGAGAGTGCATCGGCAAGATAGCTGTGCAAGCCTGGCGGCCTGAGTTCAAACCCTCGAACCCATGTAGAAGTAAAAGGACAGCACTGACTCCACAGAGGGACACACATACTCATGTGCATGTGCATACAAACACAGTGACATGCATACTCATGTGCATGCACACACAAACACAGTGACATGCACACTCATGTGCGTGGGGCATGCACATACAAACACATAATAATAAAAATAGCTTTAATTTTTAATTAATATTGTATGTGTGGGGATGTCTTGCCTACATATATGTATGTGCACACATACCTGATGCCTGAAAAGGTCAAAGAGGGCAGTGGATCTCTTAGAACTGGAGTTACGGATGGTTATGAGCCACCATGCATGCACTGGGAATGAAACTCAGGTCTAAGAGGAGCCAGTGCTCTTAGCTGCTAAGCCATCTCTCCAGCCCCAATAAATAGGTTTTGGTTGGTTTGGTTGGTTAGCTAGTTTTAATGATCAGAATGATAGATTGTATCATGGCTCACATTATGGGGAGCATCCACCCCCATCTAGATGTATTCAAGCATTCCGACACGGGCTAGGAGGCTCCTAGACATCACCTGATCTGCTTAAGACAGCTGCTGTGCTCACTTGAGGCGTGTAATGAGATGATCACATAAACCTTGGCAGTACCTGTGCACTAAGCCAGGTTGTTTTCGGTATATCACTACTTTCACTGTTTTTCTAATTCTTTGATACAGGGTATCACTATGTAGTTCAGGCTAGCCTCCAACTTGAGATCCTCCAGAATGCTGGGATTACAGGTGGGTACCACAACACCTGGCCCTGAAAACACAAAACAAAACAAAATGCTTGGACTATCCTTGATAACTCATGCCTAGCCTGGGTGAAGCGAAGCTGTGGCTTCTGAACAATATGGTGGGCAGATTGAAGGTGCCATTCATTCTACACAGACAGCTGTGACCAGGCTTTTTTTCAATTAGTTTTATTGTTGTGTCTGAGTATGATATGTACGTAGGTTAGTATATCACAAGCATGCATGTAGAGGTCAGGGGGCAATTTTGTAAAATTTGTTTTCTCCACCCATCCTAACATGGGTTCTGGGGATCTAAACTCTGGTTGTCAAGTTTGCACAGTGAGCAATACTCACTGAGCTATCTCATGGATCCTGTTTTAAATTACAAGTTCTGTAACTGAAAGATCTTTCAGTCATTTCTCAAAGAATCAAATTGGCAGTGAGATTGCACTGTCTTGCATACGTAGAAAGGATTTAGAGGAGAAGAGAAAACTATCCAGACTTCCCTACGAGTTGCTGGCCAAGGACTCCCCCAAAGCAACACTGTTCCCCGTCCACTACGTGCTGTGCCCAATGTGTATGGTCTTTGGCAACAGAGTCTTCAACTTCTGGGAGGTAACTAAGGACAATGGCAACAGCTTCTTTGATGGTACAAGTCACTAAAGTGTGACATTCATTGACAATCATCTTGATATATTCAAGCCACAGTGTCCAGGCAATTTTAGGAATTGATTTTACAATGAGCCCCATTCCCAGGTCTACCTTGTTTGACATCTAAACCCAAGAACTTGCTAATGCACTTCTAGGAGAGCAAGTATCTCTTATTACTGAAGCTCCAGGAGAGCCAGTGATCAGCTCAGTAGGTAGAAGGCTAACCTAGCCTGCTCAAGGCCCCAGGGTTAATCTCTAGCACCACAAATAAATATACAAAGCAAAGCCAAAGAGAACCATTAAGAAGGTTAGGAACATACCGACTGGGGAGACTAAGCAGGAAGATCAGGGGTTAAGGATATATGAGACCTTCTCTCAAAAAAGAAGAAAAAAAGTGTGTGTATGTGTGTGTAGTATATATCTGTGTCTATCTGTATGTGTATGCATTATGTGTATATGTGTTTTTATATATGTATGTATATGTGTATGTTTGTGTATGTGTGTATGTGTTTGTATCTGCATGAGTGTATCTGTATGTGTGTATCTGTATGTGTGTCTCTATGTATGTCTGTATGTGTGTGTGTGGTATGTATCTGTGTCTATCTGTATGTGTATGCATATGTATATGTGTATATGTACATGCATGTGTGCTTGTGTATATGTATGTGTTTGTATCTGTGTGTGTGTGTCTATGTATGTCTGTGTGTGTCTGAATTCTTCCCCAAATTCTCTGCCCTCCCTAGTCATAATTGTTCAGATTCAAAATGACTTCATTGAGCTGCCAACTGCTACCCTATCAACTAAAAACTCAAAGGGTATTCAGTCAGGCAGAGTTCTGTGCCACCTGCCATGCTTTTTAAAGCACGAATTCCTAAATACATGGAGAGCTCCTGACCCAGTGTGCTGTCTTCATCGTCAGCCAGGCCTTCAGTCCATGATGGGAAAGCTTCATTCATGCATGGTGGCCCCAGGCAAATTCTCCCCGCTCTGGCCTTGAACAGGACTTGCAGAGTTCCACAAAACAAACGAACCACAAGAGAAAGCTTTAGGCCACTTGGCATCCAGCTAAGACTCTCAAGCTGAGGAAGGCCTCTGTGGATGCTGCACACACTACCAAAACTTGACCTGTGGGCCTGTATACTTGTGCTAGCCAGTGAGGGGCCAGAGAACGTCACCCCTCAAGTGTTCCTTGCCTTGTTTTTTGATTTGTTTGGGGGGGGGGCTTCTTGGTTTATTTGTGTGTATGTTGTTGTTGTCCTTGTCATTGTTTTGAAACAAGGTCTCACTATGTACCCCTAACTGAACTGAAACTTGCTATGTAGGCCAGGCCAGTCTCCAACTCATAGATGAGCCTGCCTCTGTCTACCGTATGTTGGGACTAAAGGTGTGTGCCACCATGCCCAGCCTTTCCCTGGGGATTGAATAAACAGAAAAGACTTTATATTCTGCTCTGGGTATCTCCATGCTGGATTGTGTTACTAGATCTTGACATCACATAATCTCTTGACTCTCTTACATGCTGTGGGGATCAATGGAGTGGGGGGCACTGTTTCCTGGTTCCTCTATCCTTGTCAACCTTGTGGCCATGACCATCTTCTTCTCACTATAAACATTGAGATGACAACTTTATTGTGGTGGAAAGAGTCAAGTCAGCACACATGCCACCAGACAAAAAGTAAGGAGAAATAAAAAATGTCCCTCCTATTATGTAATCTTTTTTTAATAATTTGCTGTTTTCTGGATTGAGTGATATCCAGTACATTTTTCAGACTTTTTTTTTTTTTTTTAAGATATTTCCTGGTGACGCATGAAAAATAAAAGGGTTTATGGAGTCAAGCAAACTTATTTAACTTCTTGCCTGCTCATTTACTGTGTGAACCTAGAAGATTCCCTTTGTCTCTTCCTACATCTCATCCACTGTAAAATAGGAAACACAAGAGCAGACCATAGCATCGTGACATCACGGTGACTGACTGCACAGGACTTATAAAGAGGCTGGAACCTGGCCTGCTGCACTGTGAACACTCAATTAATGTTAACAGTGAAATAGGGAAGTAGTCTCTCTCCACTGACACGCAGCCTTCATCTCCATCCTGCAAAGGAAGAAGAGTGACACCCATCTCCATTAGTCGCTCCACTTATGACTATGACTGAGTACCTGAGGAAAGCAAGTGAAGGATTCCTTTTGACTTGGAATTTGAAGGGATGTGGTCCATCTTGGCACTGAAGGTATGATGGCAAGAGTGAGGGGCTGGCCACAACAGGAAGTAGGCAGAGCATGGATGCAGGCACTCACCAGCCCTTCTCAGGTTTTGTTTCGTTTTTGTTGTTGCTGCTGCTGCTGCCGTTGTTGTTTCTTTTTTAAAATACTAAAGACATATCAGGAGCTGTGTCTCCTAGGTGCTTCTAAATCCAGGCAAGCTGAGGATGAAGACTACACAGCCATACAGAATTACATACAGTGTTAGACATAAAGTCACAAGGACTCGGTTGGTTAATGAGTTAGAATCCTTTTTTTTAAAGATTTATTTATTTTTATGTATATGAGTACACTGTAGCTGTCTTCAGACACACCAGAAGAGGGCATCAGATTCCATTACAGATGGTTGTGAGCCACCATGTGGTTACTGGGACTTGAACTCAGGACCTCTGGAAGAGCAGTCAGTGCTCTTAACCACTGAGCCATCTCTCCAGCTCCCAAGTTAGAATTCTTGATCTTCAAATAACAAACCTTAACGATCTAATCAGCCTCTCCTCTGCTTCCTCAATGAAGGGCTCTGATTGACTTAGCAGAACGCCTTGGCTTGAGGCCCCTGGTTCTGGTTACACATCACACTTCAAAGACCTCCTTTCTGAGTCTTTAGATAGCATATATATATCCTATCTACTTTGTGCTGCATAAAAACAGCTAACTTAGCCTTAGGACAACAGGATTTCTACCTGTTGACACTTTCTGTCTTTATGGGGATTTTTCCTTCTCCCTTTTAAGCTTGCTGTAGTTAATTACACTCTATATAGGATAATAATAATAATAATAATAATAATAATAATAACAATAATAATGAGTTGTAATTGGAATGCCTGGGATCTCCCCACACCTAGAATTAAAATAATACACTTGGGTCCAGAGAAGAAATGGGTATTGATTCCATATTAACTACCAGGGATGTCCCCTTCCAAGTGATCCCCCTGGTTTACCTCATGCTGCCTTCAAAAGCACTGGCTAAAGCCCTCAAGTGAGATCCTCCCAATGCCACACTTGAAGGACACTAGGAAGGATTTGGTCATCTCCCTAACCTTCAACCTCTCCAATCAGTTTACTTCATTCATTGATTCATTTGCTCATCAGCTACTACAGTCCTATGTGTTACTCTGATAGACAATCCTCAGATATAAGGCCAAAGGAGCCAAAGATTGACCCAAGTTCCTAGATGTGAGTATTTGTTTACTAAAAAGACATGAACCGTAGAGCCAGCATGTATGGTGCTTGCTAAGCAAGCCTAGAGATCTGAATTCAGCCCCCAGAACCTACATAAAGGTAGAAGAGAACTAACTCCACAAAGTTGTCCTTTGACTTCCAAAAGTACTTTGTGAAATATGTGTGAACACATACACCATGAACATACACACACATACCATGCACCCACACATACACACACACAATGCACACACATATATATACACACATGCACCATGTACACATACACACACACATCATGTACTCACACACATATACACACATACCATGCACATACACTTTTACGCACACAAACATCCTGTACAACCACAGACACCATGCACACACACACCAAGCATACACACACCATGCACATAGACACACCATGAACACAGACACACCATACACACACACCATGCACTCACACACACACACTAAACACACACCTTGCATATATACACAACGCACACATACCATGTATGCACACACACACTCACTCATATGCATACACACTCACACACAAAATAATAACACATTTTTAAAAACAATATAAAATGTAATTTTTTTTTAAAGACATAAGACCTAAAACCAGAAGAAAGAAGAAAGGAGGGAGTCAGGATGGAGAGGAAGGGAGAAAGACATCAGCTCTGCCTTGCTCAGCATCCAGGTCTCTAACTGAAAAGGAAGAACCCTGCCAGCTCTAGGATCCCTGTAGGACTCCAGCCTGGCACACATGTACCTATTCCAATAGGACATCTCTCACAGAGGGAAAGGGACTCCCAGGAACTGACACCATGCCAGGTGGGTGTTTTTGAAGTCTCTTTGCAGAAGACCATTTATAGATCCAATTAGGTAGCTCTGTGGTCGCCTACCCAGCTCACTTTGGCATACTGCGGGGCCAGGCCCACAACCATGCTGTGTGATTGGGTCTTGATGTCCCACAGGGGCTCTTAGGACTCTTAGCATGCAGCTTCATGTATTGATGGACACTCCTCCACCCAAGCCACCCACCCCTTCCTGTTCCTGCAGTTGGACTTCTTCTCAGTCATGCTACTGCCAATGTAAGGGCCTCAAAACCTGATTCAGGGTCAGAGTTGAGAATCCTTTCATGAACCTTTACAAATCTGAGCATTGTACATATATGCACATGTATGTGTGTATATGTGTATGCATGTACACATACATATGTGCTGTTTTTGTCTTTCTTCTCCAGCCCACAGTACAGGTATACTTTCTAAGACTCTGTTCAAAGAGCCTTAGAAGTTCCTGTCTAGACTCCCCCAAAATTCTAGTACATCAAGGCTTTTAACATAACTCGTGGAACAAGGTGTGTGTGTGTGTGTGTGTGTGTGTGTGTGTGTGTGCACGTGCATGCGCGCGTTTCAACAGGGTCTCACTATGTACTTCAGGTTAGCCTTCACAGATTCTTCTATGTGATTCCAACTGTATCCCCAGGATGATCCCATGCTTGCCAGAACTCCCTGATTTTCATTGGCGGATCAAAATCAGTCATGGGTGGAGGCTCACAAATGAAGGTCCCTGCTCAAGACACTGCTGTAAGCAGTGAGCATCATGGAGTCAACACTGCCAGTTAGGAAAACATAAGCTTGACTTTAGAACCTCACAGACTTGGATGAGACCCCTGGCTCTGCCTTACCCCACTTTTGTGATGCTGGTGACCTAATCCCTCTGTATTGGAGTTATCTAAAGGACCAGAACTGACAAAATGAGCATTGTGAAAGGATTCTTACTAGAACGCCTCAATCAACAGGGGCCAGGTCATCCATTAATGCCCTCCTGCATGAAGGAGAGGCCTGAGAACACATTGGAACCCAAAGACACTGGAGTGTGTGATCAGTGGAAGATGGTCAGCAAAAATAGCTGCAGAGACGGCCATGCTCACCACCAAAAGTACCAGCAGCAAGGAAGGACACGCTAACCATAGGAAACACCAGCAGCAAAGACAGCATGCTCACCACTGAGACATAAAGGCGGAGACACAAACGCAGGGAGGCGATGCTGCCCTTTCCTTGGACCTCTTTAAATCTGGGTAAGCACTGGAAAGTTACACCCACTCCGGGAGCAGGTCTTCTCAATTAATCCTTCTCAAGCCCTCGAAGACCTGCCCAGAAGTGTGTCTCTCCGTTTATTCTAGATCCAAGCAAGTCAGCTAGATCACACACCCTTAGCCTCTGTTCCCTTTCCTGTAAAATAAGAGAATCCCATCTGTGTCATGGAGTCTTCAAGAAGGTTGACGAGGAAGACTACAGAGTGTTGAGCAGTACCGGGCTGTGTGGACATTCAACCAACAGTACTGACTAGAATGAGCAACTACTGATAAGAGTTCTGCTTTGCATGTTTCCATGCCAAATGCATGTTTACATGTTACATGCCAAAATGCATCCCCCTTCAAAGGCCCACTCTTTCTGTGTCAGCAAAAGGAAGCTTCCCTATCCTTGATCCTGAGTCCTCTACTAGAGAGCCTTCCCTGTTCTCTGCCAGGTCATCACCCGTGCTACAGATAACCACTGCCCTGGATTCCAGGATACAGGCTTGTCAAAGAAGAAGCCACTGCTCCAAAAAGAGAATAGACACCAGCCTTTCCTTTTACAAGGTTTCCTACAAATGTGCACACATACTCATGTGTGTGTGTGTGTGTGTGTGTGTGTGTATGTGTGTGTGTGTGCACATATGTTTATGAAGTCAAATGTAAACATCAGGTATCTTTCTCAACTACTATCCGCTGGTTTTGTTGTTGTTGTTGTTTTGTATTTTGGGGGGTTTTGGGAGGATTTTTTGGTTTGTTTGTCTTGTTTTTGAGACAGGGTCTCTCACTGAACATAGAGCTGATTTGGCTAGACTGGAAACCAAGCCCAAAGGATCTTCTCCTCTCTCTCTCTCTCTCTCTCTCTCTCTCTCTCTCTCTCTCTTTGTCTGTCTGTCTCTGTCTCCCCAGCTCTGAGATTACAAGCATGCACACTTGACTCTCTCTCAAGTTCTGGAGACTCCAAACTCAGATCCTCATAGTTGCTGAGAAAGCACTCTGTAGCTAGCTGGGCCAGGTCCCCAAGCCCTAGGCTCTCTCTGTACTCTGCCTCATGAAACACGGAACTACCCAGGATGTTTGCCAAATCTTCCAGTTGTCAAATAAAAGGAAGACCATCAAAGACTTGACATATGAAACAGAGCCATTGACTAATGACAGATAACTTGGACTAACTCAGCTACGCCAAGACCCTCCCGAAGACTTTCATTTACCATAGGCAAGTACCTATCCCTCTAGCTTCATAGCCAGATACCACTATTGCTGGCTCTCTCTCAGGGCAAGAGACAACCATTAATGACAAAGGCCTTGCACTGACTCATGTCTCTCTTCCACATATTCTTGAGAGCAACATCCTACAAAAAAAAAAAAAAAGAAGAAGAAGTAACGGGCAGAAATTAGAGGCATTTTTCTGTGCCTGTGCTACAGTTTCTCAGAGAACAAGGCTAGCTAGCTTTCAGAAGGATCAAATAGAATTTGAAAATCACCCTGCTTTATGTGGCAAGAGCTTCAAGAATATCAAACATTTCTTGCCATTTGCAAGCAAATGGGTTAGAAGATTTTCTCCACGATTATCTCTTCCAGAAAAGAGCAGTTTCAAACCACAGAAAATGGACATTACCAAGAAAAATAACCTGCTTTAAGAGGGTGAGAACAACCCTGCGATATCCGGGAAATAGAGGTGGCATGATTTTCTTCTCCCACACGTGGAAGCACCAAACACAGGAAGCGCTCATTTCAAGCAGAAAGCTCTTTCCAAAGCACAAATATTGGAAAAATAGTCCAAGACATCAGTGCATTCTAAACACAGCTGTGTTTGCCCACACCTCCTGCCTGCTAGGTCATGTTCGATTTAACCTGGCAGCTCAGGGGGAGGTGAAAGGCCTCTGACTACCCAACCTGTGACTTACCTCCTCCAGTCATCATTGTTGACGTTGCATATAGCAAACTGGCCTCTTATTAAATGTTTCAGCCAACAAACAGGTTTTAATAATCTTTTGCGTTTTCACACGAAATGTGTTTTCAGATGGCTGTCATTTGTATTCATTCCAAGGACCAAGATGCCCAGTCACCTGCTCTGAGTATGACAAAACGCTCCACTAGGGAGTGTTGCTGCCCTTCCCAACCACAAAATGAAACATGAGCGGCAACTGTCTCCAGGAGAATGTGTCCATTAGTTCTGGAAAACAGGATGTAGGCCTGCCAAGCAGTTCAGAGGATGGTTTTAAGGCTTCAGAGTAACCTGAGATGAGGGACCACGGAAGTCGGGGAAGTGTAGAGCACCGGGTTACCGGCTGCACTGGTTATCATAGCCTGCATCGGGAGGCTAGGGAGCAGACAAGAGAGCACTTGTGGTACAGTGTCAGTCCATCCCTAGTTAGGGCCCTGAGGGTAAAACCGGCTGAGCATCAGCATCCAATAGATAACAACAAACCATTATCTCTTCCTGGCTGGGCTGCCAAGTGCAGGGGCCAGGATTGCCTGGTGTTTGCGGTTTCCATAGCAGCACTGTTTCGTTCTAGCTGGCAAAGTACACAGAGAGGACAGGATCAACACTGCAGCAAATGACTCGAACAACCTGAGTCCTGAGCCTCAGAGCTCTCAGCAGGCTTTGCCCTTTTGGAGTCAGGGGTGGGAGGTGAAGATGGATGTTCTCCGAGAGGTGACTGGAAACTAACAGCTCCTTCAATCAAGCCGAGCAGCTGCCTGAGCACTGTCACCCACCCAAGGTCACCACGATGAGTCTCTCTGCCTCATTTCCCAGAACTCTAGAAGGTGTTGTTAACATGGGAGAGACCCCCACACTGGCACAGGCTCCACTGGTGTCTTCTACCTGGAAATTTTTCTGAAGCCTTTCTCCTCACTCCCCTGACCAAGGAGGCACTATGTTTTGTTTTTGGTTTTTGACACAGGGTTTCTCCAATGTAGCCCTGGCTGTTCTAAAAGAGGCTCTGTAGAGCAAGCTTACCTAAAACTCCGAGATCTACCCACCTATGCCTCTCAAGTGGATTAAAGGTGTGTGCCACCACCACCTGGCTATATACAACTACTTTTTGCTACTAAGAAGAGAAAAGGCTTGGCTCCAGCCATATGCATTACCCATACAGTGTGTAATCAATCTTATTACCTGCCATTTTTCCTCTGACTTCTTGGATAGAAATTAAACTAGTTATCTTAGAATAGAAAGTATCTCGGACATTAAGGATACCTGGAAAATTTCTTATTTCAAAGTACGTTTTATTTAATTTGTTTGTGGATATGCATCTGGGCAGTTTAGCAGATGTTACACTGATCCTCCTGTCTCTGCTTCCTCAGCACTGGATTACAGGCAATGTGCTGTTATACCCAGATTTTTATGTGCGTGCTGGGGACCCATACCCAGGTCATGTGCTTTCCTGCAGAGCCATCTCCCCAGTCCCTACTTTAAAGATTCCTAGTGATGGTCATGCTTTCACACTGATGAGTAAGACAGAACTAGAGGAGTCATTAAGCTTTGAGTTGGTGAGAGGCTATAAAGCCAGATTAAGGATGAGAGGTCACAAGCCCAAACCCCAGCCACCAACTCAAACATGAGTAACTGCCTTTTTTTCCCTGATCAGTGTAGATACAGGGGACTTAATGCAAATATATCCTGGCTGCCTCCCTCCTTCCTGTTCTGTTGTGGTCCTACTTCAGCATATGGGTGAAGCCAGATACAACCGCAGAACTCAGCACCATTCCCTACGTGAATATGTGCACGTGTCTCTTTAAACTAATAGCCTTAAATGCTTCGGGCCTTAAAAGCTTTTTATTCAGGGGACTATATATATTCCACTAGGTCTAAATGTCAAAATTAAAAGGGATTGGAAGACAGAGCCAATATGGAAGGAAGGAGTTGCAAAAATCCACTTATTGAACCCAGCAAGGTAAACACAGAACAGATGTCTGAAGGATTGATTTTAGCTTTGATCAAAAGTCAGACTTCATTGATCTTTGTTTCTCCAAATCACGAGAAGTTGCCAGGCACATTCTAGGTACTCATAATTATGTGTTGAATTAATGATGTGCCCTGAACTCAACATCAGAATAAAGAGTCTGGAATGAAGCTGGAAGGCTGAGGCTCTTGCTGCTTGACCCCTGACCCCTCCTGCAGAGTCCTGGTGGAGAGCTCAGATGCTAAGCACCCTGATTTCATGGGTCATTGTGCTCTTGCTGCAGTAGATGCTGGCAAACAAGGCAGGGCACACCTTGAGAGGAAAAAGAGCAACAATTTCTACCCTTTGTTCTGAGACTAGGCAAAGGCTTACTCATCCTAATTATGAACTGAAAACAGAACTGCTTCTGTTCCTGCAATCCCTCAGGAAACAAACCTGTCATCATCCGCACCATCTCATGTTCATGTGCAGCCCCGGGTCTGAGTTGGCACAAAGCACACTCAAGATTGATTCAGTAGAAGAAGATAAAAGTATAACAGAAAAAGCTTCTTCCATCTCCTATTTGGCAGTTCAACGTTAACCACATGGAAAAACTTAATAACTCCTGCATACTACACTAAGCATGTTATTTACCATCTAATTTATTCCCCAGACTCATAAAATGTACAAAGCTCAGAGAGGCAAAGTGGCTTGCCCAGGATCACACAGCTAGCAGGAGCTGGAGCCAAATCTGAAATGAGGTCTGGCTGACTGAGCTCCAGCCGCGCTCTTTCCCGTTACATTAAGCTGTTCCCTCCAGCCTAAGGCGAGAGACACTGCTCGCTGTATAAATGATAAATGAGTCCACAGAAGTGTTGCAACTGCCACTTCCAGACAGGCAGGAGGGGAGGTGCTGGTGATCTTCTTCAATATTTTTTGGAATAGGCAAAAACATTTACAGGTTTATATATATATATATAAACCTGTACATACATACATATACACACACACATACAGGGCCAGGATGAAACAACTTATTCTACCTTGTCCTCAGTCAGTTCTCCAGAAAGGTAAACTTTAATCAGATCTTCAAGCATCTTCAAGCCTTCCTTTATGCAAATACAGCCAGTAAGAATATGTGTGAGGTGTGCATTTGCACGTGCCTGTGCGTGTGCGTGTACATGAAGACAGTCTCACATAGCCAAGTCTGGCCTTGAATTATATAGCTAAGACTTACCTTGATCCTCCTGCCTCCATCTCTCAAGTGGCAGGGTTACAGGCATGGGCCTGCCACTGTAGTGCATTCTAGGATTGTTCTGTACCTTGTTTATCCCCATTTGCTCCTCCATTTAAGCAAAGACTGGTCAGTCCGTCCTTCCATGCCAAATCACAGGGATCTTCATTATCTTCCATTCTATATTGTACCATAGCTCTGGTGCCACTGTACTGATGCACTTATAGACTAATTGGTTAAACAGTAATGAGCAGTTCATTCTTTCTTATCTTTTGCCATTAAGCACTATGGTAGTAAAAGGCATGGTGTACATGCCTTTAATCCTAGCACTCGGGAGACCTAGCCATGCAGATCTCTGAGTTCAAGGTCAGTCTACACAAGTTCCAGGACAGCCAAGCTTAGGCATTGAAGGATCTGGAAAACAAAAAGCTGGGGCTATGTCCCAGCTCCAGCAAGCAGCAGAACTCGGCAGCTTCAGGTATGTGTCTCTGGCTGTAGCGTCAAGAATAGAAGGGACTACTGGGACAATTGATGCTGGTTAGCTGGAGCTAAGAAATTAGTGGCAATGAAGAAGAGACCAGCATCACTAAGATAAATTCTTCTGGGAAGTGTTTTCTGAGAGCACAAAGAAGCTGTGTTCCAGAGATAGCTAACATTGTACCTTGAGCTGCAGCTGAACTTGGTGATGTACAAGTGTTGGTTTTAGAGGTATGAAGGGGTCATGGAGAGCAGCTGAGGCTTGTCACTGTGAGAGGCCAGGGAAGGCCACTGGTGAACGTGCAGCCTCAGTTGCAGTTGACAACCTAGGACTAGAAGGCTCATGCAAAGAAGTTGAGACTTGGCACCATGCAGAGAGCCTATAAGAGGCTATTGGTGAATACTAGTTGCAAGTCTCTAGCAAATTGTAGGAGACGCCATTCTCATGGGATGATCACCAAGAACAGTGGAGTGGAATCAACCTGATCTTTGAGTGCTATAGAAGGCAGAGCTGGAGAAGGGACCCCAGCCCTTTGGAGGAGCCCAGAAGATCATGTGTGAATCCCAGACATGGGAAGTTGTAACACTGAAGTTGCCGTGGAGACCCCAAGATGTTAGAGATGCCAGATCCATGGGATACCTGCCAAGGAAAGCTGCTAGCAGGGAGTGGAAACCAGTCCAGGAGAAAATAGTTTGTTGCAGTCAACAAAGATGAAAGGAATTAGAGATCTGAAGAGTGCCTTGACATCAGACATGGAGATGCAAAGTTTGGAGTTTGCCCAGCTAGGCTTTTTGAGTCTTGTTTGGTCCAATATTTCCTCACTATGACATTTTGTAATCATAATGTATATCCTGTCATGTCTAAGGTTTGCAATCTGCTTTTTGATTTTGACTTTAAAGGGGATTACAGTTAAATGACTAAATGAATCTCAGAAAAGTCTTTGGACATTTAATGTTGTTGAGACGCTATAGACTGTGGGACTTTTGAAGTTGGACTAAATGTATTTTGCATTATGCTATGTTTAGGTATGGCCACCATAAACTCATGTGTTTGTACAAGCCAGGGACTATAATGCGGTGTTCTGAATATGTTTAGCCCAGGGAGTAGCACTATTGGGAGGTGTGGCCTTGTTGGAGAAGGTGTGGCCTATGGGGGCTGTGCTTTGAGACCCTCCTCCTAACCACCTAGAAGACAGTTTGCTCCTGACTTCCTTTCTCAACTCCTCCTGTACCGTGCCTGCCTGGATGATAATGGACTGAACCTCTGAACCTGTAAGCCAGCCCCAATTAAATGCTGTCCTTTATAAGAGTTGCTTTGGTCATGGTGTCTCCTCACAGCAATGGAAACCCTAAAGTACTATGTTACAGTGACATACATATACTAGTATACCTATACAATAAACTTCATTCATGGATGACTGGATAAAAAGGTAACTGTTTTGCTAAAGATGGCTGTTGGTAGTTTATACCCCATTAAGAGAGGTACCCCAAGCATTTTGCTAAATATGGCCATTGGCTCTTACCCCCTACAACAGAGGCACCAGCAAGCATTTTGCTAACAGTACAGAATAGGGTCTGTTTCCCAGAGCTATTAACAGTCTCAGCGTATGTCAAGGCTTTGGATTTATACCTGAACTAAACCACTCGCTTGACCCATGTGGTGTTATTTTTTTTTGTATTAATATTTAAGTGGCTTTTTTATTTCCTTTCAAAGAACTCTATTTTCATGTGCCTTGACCCCTTCGTTTCTGTTCCTGTAATTTCTATTTAAAAAATAAATAAAAGCTCTAAAGCTTAAAGCACAAGAAAGCATGTTATGAAACACAGCCTTATGTGTTAAGGCCAGGACGGAAATCCAGGTCTGTCTCCTCCAGACCCTGAACATATATATGTGTAGCCACCAATATGTATACTCTTGTATTGTTTATTTCCTTGCTGTTGTTTTAGTTTTAGTTTTAGTTTCAGTTTCAGTTTTAGTTTTAGAGAAAAAGTCAAGAGTGGCCCAGGCTGACCTTGAACCCACCACAAAGCTGAGACTGGCCTTGAACTCCTGATCCTCCAGTCTCTGCCTTCCAAGTGCTGAGATTTACAGACATGTGACACCCATGCCCATATTGTTTTTCAAAAGAACTGTCAATAGAGTTGTCTATTTAGGGAGGGTGCGAAATGAGATTTCAGTTGTCCTTTTATATGTTTTAATAACTTTGACATTAGAGATTGAATTAGTCAGAATTAGGCAGAACCAACCAATTGGATAATTATGCAAAGATGAATGGAGATAGACATGATACTATAACAGCAGATTTATTAGAGGAATTGACACACAAGTAGAGAGGCTAAGAAGTCCCATTATGAGCCATCGAAAAGTTTAGAATGCCAGAACCATGGCTAAATCCAAGTTGAAAAGCCCAAGAACTAAGGATACCAATGGCACAGCTCTCAGTCTAAGAGGTGCTGATATACTCTCCAGACTAAGAACATGGAGGTCAAGTGGTCATGGTCATTAAAAGGGCATCTCACCCCCCCAGAGAGAGGAGTAGTCTGGAGAAGGGAAATCACTCTTCGAACTGGCTGGTTTTGTGTTAACTTAACACAAGCTGGAGTTATCACAGAGAAAGGAGCCTCCCTTAAGGAAATATTTCCATGAGATCCAGCTGTAAGGCATTTTCTCAATTAGTGATCAAGGGGGAGGCCCGCTGTGGGTGGTACCCATACCTGGGCTGGTATTCTTGGGTTCTATAAGAAAGCAAGCTCGGGAGGCAGAGGCAGGCAGATTTCTGAGTTCGAGCCCAGCCTGGTCTACAGAGTGAGTTCCAGGATAGCCAGGGCTACACAGAGAAACCCTGTCTCAACCCCCCCCCCAAAAAAAAGAAAGAAAGAAAGAAAGAAAAGAAAAAAGAAAGCCAGCTGAGCAAGCCAGAGGAAGCAAGCCAGTAAGAAACATCCCTCCATGGCCTCTGCATCAGCTCCTGCTTCCTGACCTGCTTGAGTTCCAGTCCTGACTTCCTTTGGTGATGAACAGCAACATGGAAGTATAAGCTGAGTAAGCCCTTTCCTCCCCAACTTGCTTCTTGGTCATGATGTTTGTGCAGGAATAGAAACCTCGACTAAGACAGCCTTCTATCTTTCTTGTTCCATCGCTGCTACCAGCCAGTTGAATGGCATCCACAAGGCAATGATAAACTTCCTTGTCAGTCCTCACATGCAAATCTCCTACAGCATCTCTCACAGGCTCACCCACAAACCTCAAGCCTCAGCAGACAACTAAGTTGACACCTAAAAATAACCATCTCAAACATCCAATCAAACTCAGGATTATAATAACTATTTTAAAGTAATGTTGGGAATGACTGAAAGACACTTTTAAGGCTGATCTTTTACAGTTCTAAGTTCAGCTGACTTGCACCCACTGGTTTTATTGGCTTAGGGACAGTATTTAAGGGATACTATACAGACCTTGCATTTAAAAGGCATGTGCTGTTGGGCCAGAGAGATGGATCAGAGGGTAAAGGTTATAACCAAGCCTGATGACCTGGGTTCTTTATCCAGGACCCATATGATGAAAGAAGAGAACCAATCCATTTGGTCTCCACATAAGCACCTCGGCACATGTCCCCACACATGTATACATACGTGCAAAAATAAACAAATACAATGAAAATTAATCAGCAATTCTTATCAGGAAGGACCTATAACCCACACATAAAATGTAGAAAGGATCAGAATTGAAAATTGAAAACCTTAACTTCATTCAACTGTCTGAAAATAAGAACAACATTAGCTTGTCAAGATGATTCACTCATTGTTTGTTCCTTAATTCTACATTATTGTTACATTTTTCTTTAAAAGTAGAAAAACAAGGGACTTATGTAGATGAATAAAGTAGAGTAGACACAGATCACCTTTAGAAAAGGCCCTGTTTGCAGGAGAGCTGACTGTGTTCCAGGATGGAGACTCAGGGACTTTCTATATTAGTCAGGACTTTCCGAGCCCCAGTTAAAAGGAGCAGGCCAAAGAAGGATGTTGCAGCGTAAGCAGACCCATCCTGGGACTCTGCTTTGGAACTTTAGGGCAGAAGCATTTTCTCCTCCTCTGGAAGGTGTGAAAGGAAGTCTTTTCATTACTGAGAGAAAAGCCAAAGGGAAATAAAACCTTTGAAAGTAAAGGGAAACTTCACAGAGCCCTGATGACTCTGTGTGCCTTTGAATCAACCTCACATAAAGCCCAGTTTACCTACAGACATTCAGAGATGCATGCCTTTGCTGGTCTAAGAGAGGCTGAGGACTGTTGGTACACACCTTTAATCCCAGCATTCTAGACGTGAGTGGGAAGGCTGGAGGTGGGGGTGGGGGTGGGGGTAGCATATGAGATGGACCTGAAGGACACTAAGAAATGGGGTGGAAGAAAAAGTTGGTGAGCATGTTCCAGGAGGAAGCCATCTGTGCAGAGGCAAGAATGCCCTTGCAGCTCCCCCCACTGGTTTTATGGAACCTGCCTTGTGCTCCTTTGACTCTGATCAACCTCTTCTTAAAGCTTGTCACAATAAACAGTGGAAAGTCAATTCCATTGTGATTAATGTTGCCTTTCTAACAAGGTTTAGAATTTATTCCAAATAGAAAGCAAGTTCTGTTGCAGGTACTCTGACAAATTTGTCTTTAAGACTAAGGTCTTAAAGCTAGGGGCTAGGGACATGGTCCAGCGCTTGCTGAGAATGCACAAAGGCTCTGGGTTCGGTGTCCAGTCCTGAAGGGAAAAAAGCAAAGCAAAGAAAAAGACTTGAGCTGATATCAATTGAGCAGGAAATTTCCTTTAGCTCACTGTAAAAGTATTCCATTTGGGGAGAAAATGAGAAGAAAAACATGGAAGGAAGGGGGAATACAGCTTTTAGTGCTGTCTGGTTTTGTACAATATTACCACCAAGTTAGGCGCCTAAAGGAACGCACACCATCTCAGTTTCTGTTGACCTAGAATCTGGCCACTGTTTCACCACACTGGGTAAAATCTCAAGACCATGTAGTGTGGGATGCGGTATACACACACCTCCAACCCTAGGGCTTCAAAGGCTGGGGCACAAAGATGGAGAAGTCAAGGTCAGTCTGAGCCTGAGATCATTTCTCAAAAAGAAGAGTCAAGTCTACTGAGCCTTTGCTCATCCCAATGTAACCGTATGGCTCTACTGCCAGTCTCGCTCAGATTGCTGGCAGGACGCAGCTCCTGGAGCTCACAGGTCAACAGGGCAACTCCACATTTCACGTCCCCTATAGTCCATTGCTTTCACTTTTCTTCTCCCCTCACCTACCACCTCATGCTTAAATCCAGAGTCTGTGTGTGACAGAAAACAGGGCTGGCAGGATGACTCAGCAAGTGTCATGGTCAGGATTCTCTAGAGGAACAGAACTGATAGACTATTGATATATATATATAATGAATATATATATTCACATAGTCTATCAGTTCCGATAGATAGATAGATAGATAGATAGATAGACAGACAGACAGATATGGGATAGATAGACAGATAGATATATAGATATGGGATTTAGCAACATAGTTTATATGCTGTGGTCCAACTAAGCCAACAATGGCTGTCTCTCAATGGAAAGTCCAAGAATCCAATAGTTGTTCATTCATAAGGCTGGCTGTCTCAGCTGCTCTTCAGAATACATTAGAATCCTCAAGAAGTGGGGTCTCACACCAGGGAAAAGAAACTGGGAGCAAGCAGGCAAAGGGCAACCCTGCTTTCTTCCATGCCTTTATATAGGCTGCCCAGGGAAGGTGTGGCCTAGATTTAGATGTGCCCAGTGAGTTGGGTTTTAGTTAACTCCAGTTGTAGTCAAGTTGACAACCAAGAATCGCCCTCAGAGGGAGTAAAGGTGCTTTCTGGCAAGCCTAAGGACCAAAGTTCAATTCCTGTAACCCACATGGTGAGAAAAAATAACTGCTGGGAGCTGTCCTCTAGCTGAGGAGACGTATAACCAAACTATAGAGCAGCTATCTGCTACTTCCTAATGGCTTGTAGAGAAGATTCAGAAGAGAAATTAAGGAAGAATTGCTAAGTGAAAAGGAGCCAGAATTAAAGACTTGGGGGAAGGGAATCTCAGGCTGCCCTTATTCTAAATAACAATGAAGAACAAAATTGAGAAACCTCTTCAGAAAGATCCCCAAGGTGTGGCTAAGTGACCATTCTGTGGAGATCAACTCTGCAGATGTCCTCTGATGTCCACACACATACACAAAAATAATACTCTTTAAAAACAAGAAAGAAAGCAGAAAAGGCATCTGAGAGGAGGTGGGGAACCAGCAAGAGATGCATAGGGGCAAGGGAGGAAGACAGTAAATGAGAGAAGTGAATAAGAAATGGTGTGTGTGTGTGTGTCTGTGTGTGTCTGTGTGTGTGAAAATATCTATGCTCACTTTAAAAAAACCTTTTACTAGACTCCTCAGCTAAATATCCAATTCTATTGCTTGTGAATTCTGCCTTCCACCAAACATCAGAACATGAAACAATTCTGCCGAGGTGCTTCCTTTGTAAAGGCACTCCCCTCTGCTGCCGATGACACACTGTTCCTTGCCTCCATCTGAGATGTCACCAGGATGACCTTTCCCATCCTTGTTCTCACCAACATCCTATTTATGATCACTTATGGATCTTCTAAGAAACCTGAAACTTCCCCTAGAGAGAACTCCCTGTCTTTCTGAGCCCTTCTCAGCTTTTCTGAGCATATACCTTGCTCTCAGTTCAAGGCCTCTCCCACAAGTTTAGATATTTGTTAGCGACACATTCTACTTCTTATTGCTGATTTTTCATCCGTCTGCTTCCATTGCCTGGGAGCAATGAGTGGTTTAGCGAGCAAATATGCTTTCCTCTGAGCCTAGCAACCTGAGCTCTAGCCCCAGAACCAACATGGGAGATGAGGAAAACTGACTCCTACAAGTTGCCCTCTGACCTCCAGATGTGCACCATAGCATGTGTACAACGAACTCACAGACACACACACACACACACACACAGTGATACAAAATATTTTAAAAATTAAATTTCAAAAACCAACAGACTGAGAAGCTAAAAGAACAGAAATACCTTTCACAGCTCTAGTAAATTGAAGTCCAGCAACAAAATGCCAGCTCCCCAGCTTGTAGACAGCCCCTTCATCCTCATATGTAAAAGAAAGCAAGTTTGAGTCTGTCTTAGTCAGTGTTCTATTGCAGTGAAGAGATACCATGACCTCAGCAACTCTGATAAAGGAAGTCAAGGCTGACTTATGGTTTCAGAGGTTTAGTTCATTCTTATCGAGTCGGGAAACATGGCAGCATGCAAGCAGACATGATGCTGGAGACATAGCTGAGAGGTCTACATCTGGATCTGTGGGCAGCAGGAAGACAACCACTAGGCCTGTCTTGATCTTTTGAAATCTCACAGCCCACCCCCAGTGACACATTTCCTCCAACAAGGCTACACCTACTCCTGTTGGTGTGTCTTCCAACAAGGACACACCTGCTAATCCTTCTAACTAGTGCCATTCCCTGATGACTAAGCTCCAAATATATGAACCTAAGGGAGCCATGCTTACTCAACTCCCTGGCCCCCATAGACTTATAGCCTTATCATGATGCAAAACTGAATTCAGTCCAACTTCCAGAGTCCCAATAGTCTATAACAGTCTCAACATTATTTAAAAGTCCAAAGTCTCTTCTGAACAGATGGCCATCTTCATACTCAGAGAAAAAATGCCTTATCCACATCTGGCATCTTGTTCTTACCTTAAAGTAGTAGCAAACAATTGTTGTGTTTCCAGGTGATGGCAGCACATGCCTTTAATCCCAGCCTCCGGAGGCCAAAGCAGGTGGATCTCTGAGTTCAAGGTCAGTCTGGTCTTCAGAGCAAGTTCCAGGACAGCCAGGTTTGTTTCAGAAAAAAGAAAAATGAATAATGGCCTAGTGAGGGTTGGCATGATGCCTATAATACAGGTCAGGAGGACCATGAGCCTAAGACTAGTCTAGGCCACATAATGAATTCAAGACTAGCCTGGGCATACTGAGTTTCAAGCCAACATGGGCTACTGAATAAGTCCCTGATTCAAAGATTCCAAAAGAGGGGGATAAAGGGAGCCGGCAGAGCTGGATTAGGGCACCATTCTTAGGTCCTTGTCTGGCCTTAGTTATCCCCTGAGTGGCCTATTTGGGGGATGAAGGCATGGCCAGAGATTGAACCTATAGTCTCATTTCTTCTATCATGGTACACATCCAGGCCTGAGCCCATGTTTAAATACTGTCACAGTGGCAGCTGGGCAGTGTTGGCCCACACCTTAAATCCCAGCACTCGGAAGACAGAAGCAGGCATCTTTGTGAGTTCGAGGCCAGCCTAGTCTATAGAGTGAGTTCCAGGACAGCCATGGCTACACAGAAAAATGTTGTCTCAGGAAAAACAAACAAACAAACAAAAAAGGCAATAAACTTTATGGGATGGAGAGATGTCTCAGTGATTAAGAGCACTGGCTGCTCTTCCAGAGGACCCAGGTTCAATTTCCAGCACCCATGTGGAAGCCGACAACTGTCTGTAATTCCAGTTCCAGGGATCTGACACCCTCACACCTATTCACATAAATTATTTTTTTTTAATGCTGGTGCATTGGAAGTTAGAGCTTCAACGTACAGATTTTGAGAGACAGTTCAATCCCTAACAATGACATGCCTTCACTGAATACGGTGACATCACCAGGCAGCAAGACACCGTGAGCACAGGAGGCCTTTCTCATTTGCCTGTTTGCTGTCATACCTGCTATCACTGGAGGCTTTTATCCTGAGTACGTTCACAGGGCCCGAATATGCATGTGTATCTGTGTGTGGTACAAGCTCCAAGGCCTTGTAACTGAGATGATATATCCCCACTGAAGAGAAATGACAGTCAGAATGAGAAGAAGGAGCCAATTTGTCACTTAATGCAGAGCCTGATTGTGCTGCAGCAGGAGCCTCACACTGGGATTGATTACAAACAAGATGACATTTCCCTGTGGGCCGCCTCACGAATTATTATAAATAAATACCACTCGCTTTAGCATCTGCATGGCCATCGATCGAGAGCACATTCTTCTTTCGGTGCCTTGGGTTCACAGTAAACATCCCAGGGACCATAACGGCCTTTCTTCAATGTGTAAGAAGAGTAAGTACTGCTTCACATGAGACAGTTTTATAAAATGGGGACTGTTACACAAGTCCATGAGAAACGAAAACACATACAGAGTTGAACTGACCCTAGGAGTTCATTTCCAAGAAACCTTAACTTTAAACTGTGGGTGGCTTTGTTCCAAAGGCTTTGGCAGCTGGACAAGGGCCTGGATACATGTGAGCCCAACACTCAGGAGGATCCTGGACTCCACAGTGAGACATAGCCTCTAAGGAGAAGAAGAACACACAGTCTACAGCCCCTCAACAGCTGTTTGGGGGTTGTTTGGGTTTTGGGTTTTGTTTTGTTTTGTTTTCGAGACAGGGTTTCTCTGGGTAGCCCTGTCTGTCCTGGAACTCACTGTGTAGACCAGGCTGGACTGGAACTCAGAAATCCACCTGCCTCTGCCTCCCAACTGCTGAGATTAAAGGCGTGCACCACAACGGTCCGGCTGGTTTTGGTTTTTTTAATTATTATTATTATTTTTTTTTATTTCACACCAGCCCAAGAGAATCAGTTGTTTTCTGGAAGTGTTTCCTGAAAACTCACAGTGAGATTTTCAAGATGGAAATAAATCTGTTAAATTTCAGATATCTCTTTGCCCTTGCCCTGACTGCTCCAAATCTGTCATCTTATGAGTTTCAAATAAATAAGTTATTTTAACCAACAAAATATAGAGTGACTGTTTTCTATTTATTTCTTTACGCTTTGCTTCAGTGCAAGGGTGAATTTGATCTGCCTGCGGAAATTTTTTTTTTCATTTCTGTATCTATCCACTCATTTTCTATCTCCCCCTCCACCTCCTTTTGAAGCCTTCCTATCTTCTCAATCTTTCCCTCCTACATAAACCATTTGGCGTCTATCTGTTTCAGGCGTGACGTGAGTGCCCCCTGCTGTCAAGTATGGAGAACAGCTCCGCAGCCAGGCAGGTTCAGACCAATCCCGCAGATGGAGAAAAAAAACTACATCCCTGGGCAAATACTGGTAGAATTGTTAAAATGAATAATTTATTAAATCGCGATTGTTTATTGACATCCCTTTCATTATTTACTTCTCAGTTATTAAACATACACGTGGAGTGCCTGGGTGTTAGCCCTTGGCCCACTCCAAGCCTTTTTCCCAGGCAGGGATGGAGCTAGCCCCTTGATTCTCTCTAGCCAAGACATTTTCGATCTTTTTTGTCAGGTCGGGGTCAAACTACAGTTGTTCCATGATGACTTTATCAATTCTCAGTTGATAGACTCTAAATGAAAAACTGCCCGCTGCTGCCTCACCACCACTTAAGAAGGGGGTTATCTGTGTAATGTTCTGTCAATCGGGCAGGGTCTGCGACAGACACGGGGAGTCAAGTGAAATAGGAGGAAAAGATGCTTTTAATGTTTTTATTAGTCTTTGTCCCCCACATCAAAGACTAGCTGACAGCCATCCTGGACTGTCCTTCCAAATCAAAAAGATAAGGGAAGGAATGCATGCATGCACGGATGAGGGCACACGCTATTCTGAAGGGAGTCAGCAATACCTGTCTTATGTAATTATACTAGGCAGCCCTCACCCTGAGATGGGTCAACGTCAAAAGCACCAGGCTCCAATGGGAGGAGCACAGCCCAAAAAGAAAACCTCTAATCCTAGACTTGAAGATATATGCTAGTCTGCACCCAGAGCCCTGGCTTTTAAAGGACAAAGTCGTGTTTCGTTGTGGTTTGTTGCCCTCTCCCAACTCCTCCTCATTTTTACCATGCAGAATTTCAGAAAGGTGTGTGCATGTGTAATGCCCCCCAAAATAGATAGATAGATGATAGATAGATAGATAGATAGATAGATAGACAGACAGATAATAAATAAGCCTCAAGGCAAAAAACAAAGCAGAAGTTAACAAATTTCACTCTAAAACCCCAAATTTTAAAACAAACAAAGAAGAGCCAATAAGATGGTTCAGTGGGTCAAAGTGTTTGCCCTGCATGCCTCAAGATTCCACAGTGAAAAGAGCAAGCCAGCCGCGCTGGCTTTCACACTCAAACCCACATCCCTTCGCCCTCTATTGATAACTATAAAGAACTTTTAAAAAGAAAAAGAGAAAGCCTAGTTAATCATGATTGGTACTGAAGCTACACATAAGCATAAGAAAGTCTCTCTCCTCTCTCTTCTCTCTCTCTCTCTCTCTCATGAAATAAGTCGATTGATTCATTTCTAAATAACTCATTAGAAATCTGCATTGGGTTGGGAAATTATATTATCAGGTGTTGTTAAAAACAAAAAATAACAATAAATAATATTAGAAATATGATCAAATTACATTCCCTCCATCAAATTAAATATTACTTTCAAGTAAGATGGACACCTTGACATTTTTCTCTCACAGCTCTGAGTACTTGAAGACTCTGTACTCAGAAAGCACAGGGAAGACACAGAACAGGGCCAGGGCCAAGGCCAGGGCCAGAGCTTTCCGAAGAGCACATATGTTCAGCCTGCAGTCCTCCTGCTCCATGCACCTATGATGGCTAAGAACAGGGCTCAACATCTTTGTAGGACCATATCCCAGGTCACAATGTCAAGAAGGATGGACACCGCTCGTTTACACCAAATTGTCCAGAAAGTTTGTAAGAGAAACATCATATTAGTGGCCAAGAGCCTTAAACTTGAAATGAATCTGCAGTTCTGGCTTGAGTTCCAGTTGTGACTTCTCCACATTTGTGACTTGATCGTGAAGCTTCAGTTTCCTTGTACTATGTTGTATGTTCTTCATTAAACGTGAGTTCTTCCAGCCATGCATATAAATATCACAACGCCAGCAACACATGTACAGACTCTTCACTCCCTACTTCCATTCCCTTCTCTCTATCCTAGAAGACACACTTAAAAGTGGCAGAGGGGCAGGGGTCGGAGTCTTCTGGCCAGCCCTGGTGGTGTACACCTTTAATCTTAGCACAAGGACGGCAGAGACAGATCTCTATGAGTTCAAAGTCAGCCTGATCTATATAGCAAGCTCCAGATCAGCCAAGTCTACACAATGAGACCTTGTCTCAATGTCTCCAAAAGATGGAAGGAAAGAGAGAGGGAGAAGGAGAGAGAGAGAGAAACAGAGAGACAGAGAGACAGAAATCGAGGGAGGGGGAGGGGAGGGAGGGAGAACAGAGATTCTAACATTAAAGAAGACAGAGAAAACAATCATTATTTCCTTGGCCCACTGATTTATCTTGGATTGATTAACCATTTGGCTTCCAGTGTCTGCACTGAACAGGTGCCTTCTCTCTGAAAGACTGAGGCAGATACTCAAACTGCCTTCACTGATTATTGATCCCCACCCTCCCTGAGAGCTGGGGATGGAACCCAGGGCTTCTCTCCCTCATTTTAGTCAAACGCTTGACCTCAGAGTTGCATTCAGTAATTTTTTTTTTTTTTAATCAAAGAGCTTCCACTAGGGAATTCCTCACCAGTATTGGTTCCTGTTCAAGCTAATAAAACAAGAAATGGAGTAAAGAAACCGTTACTAAGTTAGACATCATTATAATGGAATGGTTCTAATCTTAGCATTGTACTACACTGGAAACACTGAGTTTTAGTCTTCCCATTAAGCTCCAACAATGACTAATAATTACCCAGTGTCGACAAACAGCAGAGACAGTCAGTGTTTTCGTGGCCAATACAATGATGAAGATGTGCATAAGATCATGAGAGCAGCAAAGAGGAGTCCCGACCCCGTTCAAGGGTTGAAGGGACAGAAGAGAGGCAACTTTCCAGAGAATCAGGTGGCCCTTCCTTCAGTTCCTGCTTCCACTCAACTTGTAATAAATCTGAGCGTGAATATGTCCAAACCTGAGGAAGGGTTTGTGAGGAAGGAAACATCCTCCACCTCCACCCCCCAAAAACACACACACCAAAGACCACATAGTCACACATTTGAGAGTCAAAGTCGCCTGCAAGCAAAATGATTGAGATAACCAGCTTTCAAACAATGTGTGTTGTGAGCCAAAGGTGGGGAGAGGAGGGCAAGTGGGGTTTGGGGGGACATATGAAGACAGAGGAGCAGGAGAGACGACTGCGCTAGTCCCCACACACAAACCCCAAATGTACCTTTGTACAGAGACTCTCTCTTCCCGTAATGTATGGTGTCTACCCTGATCAAAATTTACAGAGAGAAAATCACCATTAACCCAAGCACTTCTCACTGTTTTTATCAGAGTGATGGGGGACATTCAAGCTGCTAAGTGCTTCTGAATTTCCTGAGCTATGATGCTAAGTGCAAGAAGTTGCTATTATGTCCCCTACCTCCTTCCTGGGGTCCTTAAGGAGTCTCAGGAGACTCCTGGATGTTGAGAAGGAATCCGAATGATGTGGGGTCAAGGGAAATGTTGGTACAGATATCTATCCATGTCATCTTTTCAAAATGACATTTCACTCACTCCACAGCAAGAGAATTTTTTATGAGCTTGGAGAGAGTGCAGTAATCCAGTCATCTGCGGAAGCTGCGCCTCTCCCCTAGCCTCTGTAGGGTCTATTAAGGAAGCAGGAAATGGAGAAAGAAGCGCTACATGTCATGGATGTCACTTAACGTTACTTTTTATGAAGTTCTTCTGGAAAGGCCTTTGGTATCGGCAGACTCGGAACAAGGTAAGCACATAAATAAATGATCCTCCTGCATTCAGGGGTTATCTGCCTCAGCCCTTTTTGTGAACTTGCTGGAACATGGTGAGGTTGCAGGAGAGATTTGAGACAGGGTATAATATGAACTTGTCACGGTGCCAATATGTGGAACAAACAAAAAAGATTTGTGGCTTTTGTCTGCAAGATCTGATGGATTAGGACGTTAGATTCTTCACTGTTGGTAGGGGAAAATGAATACTCCAATCCCCCTGCTTCCGTGACTGTTTCATTGCATTTTTATGAATGCTTTTGTTCTGATCTGGAAAGTCAGTAAGGCTCAGACTCTCCACAGGCCAGTAATGGAGATACGAGAAGCCACATATGGTCATGCTTATGATAAACCATGCTGATCCGAGTGTCACCAGGGAGACTGTTTAGTAACAAAACACAAACTTCCAAACAAGCGATAACAGTGCCTTGTGCATCACAAGGTCTTTTTGTCTGGAAGCTTCTTCAAGCATTTTACAGACTTGTATAAAGGGTCCCTCACGAGTCATTGGGATTCAGTTGCATCCAGGGCAGAGGAAAAACAGCTGCTCTGCCAGAAATCAAATATGCTTTCTGGAAAAATTATTTTTGCAGGCTGGTGAGATGGCTCCATGGGTAATGGCACCCGCTGTCAAGCCTGACGACCTGAATTCTGTCCCCAGGACTCAACTGATTAAAGGAGAGAATCAACCCTCCTTTGTTGTCTTCTGACATATGTCCACATAGATATAATATACACATACATACATACACGTGAATAAATTAATATAGTGTTTAAGTTAAAAGTGTTATTTTGCAAGTGAAGCTATAAAATCTTTTTTGGGTCACGGATAAGAGGACTTAAGCTTGTTGGCACAGAGCACAGGGCTATCGTCCTAAGGAACAAAATGAACTTTGAAGATACTACCTTATACATTTCACCATTCCCAAAGACAAGACCCAGAGTAAGTGGGTCAAACTAAGTATCTCAGCTAGCCATAAGTGTGTGCCTATGTCACCAGGCTGGGTGGCAGAGGCTGCACTCTCTGGAAGATGTGAAACTTTACCCTGCATTAACTATGGAGGCCACAGATCTGTTTCCAGCCTAGCTGCTAGAATCAGAGTCTCCTCCAAATGGATGCTTAACCCATGACTTGGGCCCTGGCCACCAGGAAAACTAATCCAGAAATTTTCCATAGGACCAGCTTTGTGGCTGAAACCTACAGGAGAGTTCAGACTACACAGTGAGTTCAAGGCCCATGTGGACTACACAAGATTCCAGCTTGAAAAAAAAAAACAAACAAAATAAAATAGTAATAAATCTCCTCATGACTTCCAGTAGCATCCTCATGTCAGCATGAACAAAGATTCTAACCTAGAGTTCCAACTTTTTTAAGACAGTCTTTCTCCGCAGATTGGCCTCAAACTCAGAATCCTATCTCAGCCTTCCGAGTTCCAAGATTACAGTTTTGTGCCACCAAACCCAGTTACCAAACCTGTTCCATCTCCCGATTTCAATATTTTTGTCCCAGTATTGCTCACTCTACTAAAAACAATGTCTAAAGTCCCCTCCCTTCCAAAGCAAGGCCTAATTTAGCCTTGATTTTCCCACTAAGTGCTGTATCTACACTCTTGTTAAGCTCCAACATGACCTCATGTTGGTACCACATTGATATGCGAGCTTATTCTCTTTGTTCTGTCCTGATGACAACAATTATTATAGACCAGAGCCAAGACTCATTCCCGTATCAGTCTTTGCGGTAATCCTCACCTGCAGAAAGGGCAGTTTTATCCTTGTTTCCGGCAAAGATTCCGAAGCCAAGAACTCCAGTAATTCTTGCCTGACAATGTGTTTATTGCATTTCTTCTGAATATACTGCAAGACATTTATTAGTAGACTATGAAGTATTTATAATGGTAATTAAAACTAAGCTGTCGACAGTGTAGTAAACGAAGAGCCAGAGATAATGCTGTTACTTTTTATTGTGTGTTTGCTCTTCCTGGAATCTAATATAAAACCTTCATGAAAGCGCTGATCTTAAGGCTGGTGTTAAACAAATCTGTTCATCTCCCACCAGGAAGACTCAGTACATACACAAAGTCACGAGCAATTTCCAAGACAGCAATGTACAGACTCAGGAATGTCTGTTTACTGCTGGTAGAAATAAATGTAACTTTTCTTCAAGCAAATAAGAAGGCAGTCTGGGGCTGGAGAGATAGCTCAGTGGTTAAGAGCGCTGTCTGCTCTTCCAAAGGTCCTGAGTTCAATTCCCAGCAACCACATGGTGGCTCACAACCATCTGTAATAGGACCCAATGCCCTCTTCTGGTGTGTCTGAAGACAGCTACAGTGTACTCATATATATAAAATAAATAAATAAATCTAGAAGGAGAAGGAGGAGGAGGAGGAGGAGGAGGCTGCAGTCTGGTGGTGCACAGCATTAATCCCTATGCTGGAGAGGCAGGGGTAGGTAGATTTCTAAGATCGAGGCCAGCCTCATCTACAAAGTGTGTTCAAGGACAGCCAAAAATGGCTACACAAGGAAACCCTGTCTCAACAAATCAAAAAGAAATGGAAAAGAAAAAGGTAATTTTCACAAGGCACAAAAACTGAAAAATAGTCACACGCTATAGCCTAAAAATTCTACCACAGTCTCTGTCCTAAAGAACTAATCAGATCCAGCTGATAATTCACTCCAGTAGTTTCAGTGTAAGACAGATGCAAAGGGACGGTCAGAAGTTTGAGACCAGCCTAGTCTATATAGTGATCTCAAGCCAGCCCTGTTTTTAAAAAGACAAAGACAGGCCTGGAGAGATGGCTCAGTAGTTAAGAGCACTGATTGCTCTTTCAGAGGTCCTGAGTTCAATTCTCAGCAACCACATGGTGGCTCACAACCATCTGTAATGGGAGACAGCAACAGCTGAAGACAGCAACAGTGTACTCACACAAAATAAATAAATAAATCTTAAAAAAAAAAAAAAAAAAAGACAAAGATGAAGGGGAAAGAAAGAAAAAGATTACTCAGGACCCCAGCATGGTAGCACATACCTTCAATCCTAGTACTCAAAAGGCAGAGGCAGAGGGATCACCATGAATTCAAAGCCAGTTCATGATACAGAGTGAATTCTTCTGGCCATCATTCTGGGCTACAGAACGAGACTTTATATTTGTCTAAAAAAAAAAAAAAAAAAAAAAAAGTGGTGGCGCACGCCTTTAATCCCAGCACTCGGGAGGCAGAGGCAGACGGATTTCTGAGTTCGAGGCCAGCCTGGTCTACAGAGTGAGTTCCAGGACAGCCAGGGCTACACAGAGAAACCCTGTCTCGAAAAATCAAAAAAAAAAAAAAAAAAAAAAGACTGAGGAGGGAAAGCCTAAAGTTCAAGGCCTGACAAGGCTTCATAGACAAAGGGGAAGGGGGTGGTTGGGGACAGTAAATAAAGCAACAACAACAAAAAAAAATCACTAAAGATTGAAACACACCTGAGTGTCCTAAATTCAAAGCACCTAACAAGCCCAGACTCCTTATGTGCGCATGCACAGACTGAGGGGACCCGGAGGGCACGCCCCCTTTCAGCGCTCACACTGGCCTGCATTCCCAGGCTTTAGGGAGAGAAAGGCTGCCTCCGACTTTAGTCCTCTTTGCTGTAATGGGTTTCAGAGGGTTTCTTTTTCCCAAAGAAATTATGAATGCCTCTTCGCAAACTGTCGGGGAAAACGTTCTATTTGGAAGTAATTGAAAATATGTTTTTGCAGCAGCGCTTCTGAGCCATTCTCCAAACGGCTTTCCTTCCTAAATTAACTCAGGATGCTTAGCTCCATGATTCCCCGCTAGACAGTGACATCTAGTGTGCACCGACAGAGTTGGAAAAGGGCCTCGGACACGGGTTTAGGAGAACCACTAAACTGACACCCCCATTCCAATGCAGTTGTCAAGGGGAACGAAGATTTGGTATCATAGAGATTCATAAGCACTTGAAATTATCAAAGGATTGTTTTCTGTTTAGACTCTTTTAAAAATCTGGATGTTTTAAGATATTTTAGCCCAGCATTCCTTTCATCCAGCATCCAGAGATAGAGGCAGAAAGATCAGGAGTTCAACGCCAGCCTCAACTACACAGGGGAATTCAAAGCCGGCCCGGACTACCTGAGACCTCGCTTCAAAACACAAACAAACAAAAAGAGCCACATTTTATCTAAAGAATCAAGTGTTCCAAAAAGCAGTTTGTCTGGGGATAAGATGAGGTCGTAACACCTGAGAGATGAAATGTGGCTTTTCCCTGTGCTCGGAAAGGAACGTTCACTTAAAAGCGGAAAAATGAAAGAATTGTGGGTGATCCTGCCCCTGAATATCGGGGAAATTTCCAAGCATTGCAGGTATACAGAAAAGGCCTAAAGTAGAGAGGGCTGGCGGTATAGCTCAGTTGGTAGCCTGTTTGCCTAGCACGCACAAAGCCTTTCGTTAGAACCCCAGTACTACATAAACCAACCACAATAATACAGACCTGCCTGTAGTTGGAATACTCAGGGAATAAAAAAGGGAAAGTCAGAGGTTCAAGGTCATGCTTGGAAACATAGGGAGTTCAAGGTCAACTTTGGCTACATGAGAACTACATCCTCTTTTTAAAAAATCATTCTGGAACTGACTGGTAATTTCTTCTCTGAAGGTGTTTTTCTAACACCAAAGGTTCAATGCAGGCTGCTGAGGAAGAAAAGGCTTCAGTGGTCTTATCCAGCGGTGGACTCGGAATGCTACAAGAGTGACTGCCGGGCAGGTGTGCCCACTGGTGCAATAGTAGAGTGTGCATTGTGGAGATATCAAACTGCTTTCTGATTGGATTCAAAGCCTATTCCACAAGAGGAAATCCATGCCAAGTTCTGTTAACGTAGTCTAAAGCCATGGCTGGGAAGGTCATAGGCCCTAGTGGAGAGCCTACTACAGTTGCTTGGCTAATGGTCAAACTGGTTCCTAGTTAATATCATACCTTTAGACAGTACTGCTCAGAGAAGCTTTGTTTTACAGTAGGCCGAAGTTAACACACAGACAAAACTAGTCAATAATGCACAGACAGACCTAGTCAATAATGCACAGACAGAACTAGTCAATGACTGCTCAGCCCTAAACAGGACCTCGGCATCATCCCATCCATGGCTCAGGGAATCTTTGTTCAAGACAGCATGGGAAAAATGTGAGAGCCAGGGATGGGGAGGGGTCCTGTGAAATGCTGTCTTCAGACATACATGGCCATTTCGATCATTAACTCACAGTAACTGTAGCCACCAGGACAACACCAGCATCACTTCTTCATGTGTGGAAAAAGCACGCAAGGCCTTGTCTCTAGCTGAAGAACCATTGCAGTTCCTGGGCCCTGAGAGAGGAAGAGTCATTGTTTTCTAGGGTTGTGGCAAGTAATCCAGTCACTAAGCCCACAGCCTGCACATGCAAGCAATCACAATTAAACCTAATTTCTTGCTGGGCAGTGGTGGCACATGCCTTTGATCCCAGCACTTGGGATGCAGAGGCAGGCGGATTTCTGAGTTCGAGGCCAGCTTGGTCTACAGAGTGAGTTCCAGGACAGCCAGGGCTACACAGAGAAACCCTGTCTCAAAACAAAACAAAACAAAACAAAACAAAAAAAAACCCAAACAAACAAAAAAGCTAATTTCTCGGTAGAGTTAAATTTTAAAGCTCTGTTTCTTCTCATGAGTACATGATTTCGTGAATGAATTCCACATGTACAAGAATACCTAAGAAGGCCAGAAGAAGATGCCAGCTCTCTTGGAGATGGAGCTACAGGAGGTGTGAGTCGCCTGACCCAAGTGCTGAAAATCAAACCTCTGGTGCTCTGAAAAAAAAAAAAAACTATCAAGTGCTTTCAACTATCTCTAGCCATCTCTCCAGCCCCCTAAAATTCAATTCAAAAATAACTAAAACAGAAGGACATTGTCACTGCCAATTTAGCATACACAAATGACCAACACCAGACACATGTACAGTGGTGAATCATGGCAACCCCTTGCCTCCAGATAGAAGCATGGGAGATGCACAGAGGAGATAATCTTACAAAAGAAAAAAAAAAAAAAAAAGGAAGAAAAGAAAAAATAAGTTTAGGAACTTTTTGCATGAGATGGATCAAATTACACAGAAAAGCCTAGCAGGGTGGCACACCTCTAATCTCAGCACTCTGAAGGGTAAGACCTCGTGCTGGTTTGATGTTTGTTTGTTTGTTTTGTCAAACTGGAATTGCTAGGGCCATCTAGGAAGAGGGAGCTTAACTGAGAAAACGCCTTTATCAGATTGGCCTATAGGCAAGTCTGTGGGGCGTTTTCTTGACTGGTGACTGATGTGGGAGGGTCCACGGTGAGCAATGCCACTCCTGGGCAGATGGCTCTGGGTGGTATAAGAAAACATGCACAACAAGCCAGTCACCGAGATCCCTCCATAGGCTCTGCACCAGTTCTTGCCCTGAGTTCCTGCCCTGACTTCTGTCAATAGTAGACTGGGATTTTTTTTTTTTTTTTTTCTTCTGAGACAGGGTTTCTCTGTGTAGCCCTGGCTATCCTGGAACTCACTCTGTAGACCAGGCTGGCCTCGAACTCAGAAATCCGCCTGCGTCTGCCTCTGAGTGCTGGAATTAAAGGCATGCGCCACCACTGCCCACCGTAGACTGGGATTTTGATGCTTTCCTCCCCAAATTGCTTTTGGTCAGAATGTTTATCACAACAACAGAAAGCAAATTAGGACTTGCAGGAAGCCTGTGTCCCAGGCCAGCCTATATCCTAACATTTATCAGGCTGAAGCAAGATAATTTCCAGGTTAGGTTAGGGTTAGCCTGGGCTACAATTGCAACCCTGTTTCAAAAATAATAATAATTTCTTAAAAGGCATGTGTGAATAGAAAGAAAAGGAATAGTCAGGGTAAGGAAAAATCACACTCACACACACACACACACATACACACACTCACACACAAATACACATTCACATATACCCACTCTCATGCACATACATAGACACACACATCTACACGCACGAATACACAAATCATAAATGGTGAAAAGATCTGGAGACTACTCTGCCTTTCCAGAGCACAGATGAATCCATAGCAATGCCAGGGTTAGGTAATTAAGGGAAGAAGCAAATAATGATGGAGGAGGGGTGCTTTCTGTTTTGGGGTTTGCTTTCTTGAGTCAAGGTCTCGGCATATAGCTCAGGATAGACTAGAACTCTCTATACAGCCCTGGACAGCTTGGGACTTGTAACAATCCTCCTACTTCAGCCTCCCTAGTGCTAGAATTACAGGCATGAGCAGACCCTGTGTGAGATCCTTGGTTCCCGTGTCATGGCTATATGGTTGCATGCCATAGCCTAGGGCCACCTAAAGGAGCATGAAGACAAAAGACAGTGAAGGCAGTCACCTATGACAACTAAAATAAGTAGGCAGCTGTGCCATTGTCACTGGACTGAACTGATGGCCACTGAGGCTATCCATGCCCTGTCCTTGCCCCTCACTGAGTGAGCTTTATGCAGGAATTCTCCCACCTTCAGAATGAACGAGAAGGTCTCCACTACTGGAGAACTTAAGCCTTTCCTCGGGGTGAAAATTATTAAGACCTTATCTGTTCTGCTTCTGGGGGAAAAAACGTTCTAAGCAGACACAGAGCAGATCACACAGAGGCCACCTCTGCTTGCTGAAGTCAGGACTCGTCACTTAAAACCACCCGTTCTGGATAATGTAGTGACTTCTGGCTGAAAAGGTAGACTATAAAAATCTCGATAAGAGGCCACTGAGATGGTTCATCAGGTAAAACTGCTTGCTGCACAAGCCTGGTGATCTGAGTGGTAACCCTAGCACCTCTGTAAAAGTGAAAGGGAAGAACCAGTGCTCCCACCCATATAAAATAAATCTAAAAGGAAAAACTAAAACGTCGAGAATGAATACAGACCAGAGGTTATACACTGCTGGTAGCAACGTAAGCTAGTCTCACAATTGGTAAGGAGGATCCTCTGTGACCCAGTTACCCATGTCATATGTCACAAAGGTGTTTGCACACCAGTGTTTACGGTTAGTCATTTGTATGCAAAACACATATAAAACTCTTTACTCATTCACTTTGTTAATAGGCAAATGTAAATATTAATGATCAAGCAGAATGATAGGGCTCGTCACCCTTGACAAGAGTACAATCCAGCTGGATTAGATGGACTACGGAAAAGACGAACTAGATCGTTAAGTCTCACTAAACTGTAATAATAAAAATATGATGTTCTCCACTGGGTGTACCAACCATGCTCCAGGAATAGTTAGCCAACACAAAACAAACGCAATAATATTTTTGTGGACTTTTTTTTTGTTTGTGTATGTTATTCTCTTGTCTTACTGATCATTTGCTTATTTGTTTTGAATTTTTGTTTTGTGAAATTGGTTTTGCTTTGAAAAAGAAAGAACATGAAATTGGGTGAGTAAGGAAGTGGAGAGGACCTGAGAAGTGTGAGGGGAGAAAAACATGACCGAAATATATTGTATAAACGTTTTTAAGGCTGGGCAGTGGTAGCACACACCTTTAATCCCAGTACTGGGAGGCGGAACTCTGAATCAAGGCCAGGCTGGTCTACAGAGCAAGGTCTGGGACAGCCAGGGCTACACAGAGAAACTCTGTCTTAGAGGGGGAAAGGTTTTAATTTAAAAGAATATGAGGAAACATTAGACTGGAAGACTGTAGTTCTGTAACATGAGCTTTTTAGGTGTTCTAGTAAGTGCACTGTAACCATGAGAGTCAGCCCGAGGTTTTGCAGATCTCCTAAGACAATACCTTCATTCTCTCAGGGCGCATCACCCAAACAAAAACCAGACCTAATCCAAGTGTAACCACATTCTAAATGCTGGGAATTCTTATTTGGGTTGTTGAATGTGTGCTAAAGAAAGTCAAGGATGTACTTAGTCCTGGGAAGTGAGAAAGACACTAACCAATCAGAAGCCAGTTGGTGTCATTAACTGTAACACGCTGCAATGGTCAGGATTTAACCAGACAGACAGACCTTGTGCTGAATGAGATTTATTGCAAGGACTTAGCTTACATAACTGTGGACTAGCTGAGCCAGTTCAAAATCCACAGGGCAGCTGGCAAACTGGAAGCTGCAGACCTCACAGAAATCCTGGTTCTGCTTTTAAGGCAGATGAAGCCAGTGTCAACCAGAAGAACAGTGACCATCCATCCCCTTTCCCCCAAATCCACGGGTTGTACAAGCCCTTGAGATTTACAAGTCACCTCACAGCAACACCTAAATTGATGCTGAACAGAGGAAATAAGGATTATAGTCAAGTTGGCCGTCAAGAAATTATTAACATTTACTAATATTGTTTAGTGTGCTAACCAGCAGGTGCCAAAGGTGAAAACAGACTACCTTTAACCTAGTTTGATTAGGCACAGAAAAGAAGGGCTACAGGGGTGGGATCAGGGTTGGAGAAGCTTTGTGCAGCTGGAGTCAGGAGCCTACCTGTGCAGGTCACTTCCTCTCTTTCAATCATAACAGCAGTAAGATTCAGGAAACAACCGGCCCTATCTCACATCAGCTGAGACATTCAAGTGGTAACGTGCACATAAATACAGCAAGTACGTATGTGTCAACAGTCATCGCTGGTATCACCTGATATGACTCTTGGAGGATGGTAAACTTATTCCTGGAGCAGAATCATGTGCCAGGCATAAGAAACAGAAAGTACAAAGGCACAGAAGCATGAAAATGTCTGTTCTACCGGAAGAGCAGCCAACACAGCCAGAACATGGCACTGATGAGAAAGAACCAAGTTTGATGGGTTGGTTCCGGTCAGTCTGCAACACTGCTGAGTGCTGTGGAAAAGAACAACCTTAATCTGCAGCAGGAAGAAACAGTAAGACATTTCTTAGACACACACAGAGACACACACACACACACACACACTACAATCAAATCTTCAAGCACCTGGATTCTCAGACTTCAACAACCCAGGAGCATCATTGAGGCTATGCTTCAATATTACTTCATCTTCAGTGCTCTGAGTATTCACTTTGCGAGTCTATCCCCCCATATACAGTCAGTCAACCCTAAAAACCTGAGGAGGATCCGTTCTGAGACCTCCCAAAATCCTGAGATACCCAAGTCCCTTATGATGAATAGAGGCTCGGCACATAGCTCAGCTAGAAGAGGACTAGTTCAGCAAATGAGAAGTCCTGGGTTCCAGCCCCATTGCCGTGTAAAGTGGTCGGCCCATGCCTGTTATCCCAGAACTTAGGGCGTAGAGGAGGAAGTTCAGTCTCATCCTGGGCTACACAGTGAGACTGAGGCCAGCCTAGGGCACATAGGACCCTGACTCAATAAAAAAATAAAATAATGCACCCCTAGTTAAGGAGCTGTTGATAGCTGATGACTTCTGGAGAATGGATAGACAGTTTCTTTAAGGATGTGGTCTCTGGTAGTTTCACCACACCCCAATGGATGTTCCCATACCCATGCGTATGTGAATTGTGGTTGTTGTTGTTGTTGTTGTTGTTGTTGTTGTTGTTGTTTTAGAGGACATGAACTTGGGAGGGGCAAGGAGTGATCTTGGAGGAGTTGGGGGGGTGGGTATGATCAAATACATTGTATGCAATTCTCAGAGTAAAAATAATACTAAAATAGGTAAAATTAAAAGTCTTGCATATAACCTACACACATCCAACTGTGTTCATTTTTTTTTTTTAAGATTCGTTTTTATTTCATGTATTTAGGTGCTTTGCCTGCAGGTATGTCTGTGTGCCACATGTGCCTGGAGCTCCTAGGGGCCAGAATAATGTACCAGATCCCTTGGAACTGGAGTTAGAGATAACTGTAAGCCCTGTGGGCGCTGGGAATTGAATCCACTTCACTGGAAAAGCCACCAGTATTCTTAACCACTGAGCCATCTCTCCAGCCCGAAGTCTATGTTCTTGAAATCATGTCTAGATTGCTTATAATATATAACATAATGTAAATGTTGCATGAGTTTTTATGCTCTATTATTTCAAGAATAATAATTTAAAAAAAGAGCCTATATAAATTAATACACTACAAATGCCTGGTCAAATACTTGCATGTTGTTTGTCGAATCCACAGATGTGGAAGCTGCATACAGAGGAAAATTAGTCTGTCCAAGAAACCCCTAGAGGCACTGACATGAGTTTTCCAAACATGGTAGCAATTTTCTGATACCATCATGGGTGGGGAAGGACCCCAAACAGAGTCCCAAATGCAAGATCTGACACCACTTCAGTCCTCCATGCAGGACCAGGAATGCTGATCCACATTAAAAACCACCCGATTCCACATAAGTAAAGTCATACAGACTCAGTGAATCAAAGATAAATTGATTCCCCCCCCCCCCCAAATCCATTCTCTACCTGACCCTAGGACAGTGTTATAACTGGGCAGGCTGCATCCCCAGCCCTTCTGTAGATCCGCGAAGCCGAATGATTTCTCCCCAGTGTAACATGGGCATAAAGGTTATGTGCCTCTTCCAGGCTCAGACCATAGAAAACTCATACATGTGAGGTCCTTCCTCTGTGTACTTCATCTTCCCTCAAACAGTAATCCTGGCTGTTTGATTGATTGTTTGTTTGCTTGTGTTTTAATACTGAGTCTCATGTTATAGGCTGGCCTCAAATTCACTGTATATCTGATTATGGCCTCAAACTCCTGATCCACCTGCCTTTGACTAACCTAGTATTGGAACCGCAGACACACACCACCACCATGCCCAGCTCAACTTCCTACACAAAACAAAACACTGAATATAAATAATACCCAGGTAGGGAGATGCAAATGACCTCTTCCTGGAAGCACCTAAGCCCAGCTGCTGCTGGGTAACGACTCCCAACACCTAAGACCCCTAAGGCGCCTGGGACATCTGTGACTGCTGTGAGAGAAGTGGGTGTGGACACAGCAGGGCTTAGAGAGAGGAGTCCAGAGATTCCGCTGAGGCGAGGCCAGTGGAGACAGAGCCCAGTAGTAACCAGGTGTGAAGGCACATACCTATCAGCCCAGCGTTTGGGAGGCTGAGGAGGAGGATCGAGAATATGAGCCAGAGCTCTACACTGGCAGAACTGCTACACCTCGCTAACACAAAGGTGGCTGCTTCTGCGCAGGCGGCAGGGCTCATGTAAGATCTTGGAGTGCAGCGCTTTCCAGGACGGAGATTTCCAGGGTGAGGATTGGTGAGATTTCAATTCCTGAGCTTGAATGAGCTCAGGGATTGGTGGGTTTGCCTGTTCAGGGATTGGTAGGTTTTAGCCTATGCTTGGAATGTTTCTCGGCTGCGAGACTCTGGTTAGCGGGCTTTCCTTTGTCATGGCTCCATAGTTTCCCATCTTTCTGTTCTACCTCAGCATTGTTCTAGTTATTAAACATTGACGCTGTGGATTATTGCTTAAAAAAAAAAAGAATATGAGCCAGCCTGAGCTACATAGCTAGACTTTGTCTCTAAAAAGAAGAGGAAGATAAGGAGAAGGAAAAGGGAGGAGGAGGAAGGAAGGAAGGAAGGAAGGAAGGAAGGAAGACAGACCAGTAAGAAGATGGCTTGTCACCTGGGTAATGACTGCCAAGCCCAACAATCTGAGTTTGATCCCCTGGCCTCCCCCCATGTGGCAGAAGGAACGAACTGCCTCCCACTAGCTGCCTTCTGACCCCTACATGTAGACTATAGCAAGTGCATACACACCCATAAATAAACATCTCTGCTGACAAAATTGAACATTCTGGCCAAAAACAGCTTTGGAAAGAGAGAGTTTGTTTGGCTTCTGTGTTCTAATCATGGTTCATCACTGAGGGAAGCCAGAGCAAGAGCTGAAACAGAGCAGCAGGGTGAGGCAGGAACCACCCAGGAAGCTTCTTACTGGCTTGCTCCCAAGGCCGGGTCACACAAACAAGGCCCTCCTTCACAGAGAAATCAAACCTAGGTAATGCTGCCACATACTTGCTGACAGAGCAAAGGCACCTTCCCAATTGAGCTTCTCTCTTTTCAAATGACTTTAGCCAGTGTCACATTGACAAAAAAAAAAAAAAAAAAGAAAGCACAAAATGTAATAAGCAAAAAAATTTAAGTTTTTAAAAAAGTCAGACAGTCTGGAGAGATGGCTCAGCGGTTAAGAGCACTGACTGCTCTTCCAAAGGTCCTGAGTTCAATTCCAAAGAAAGAAAGAAAGAAAGAAAGAAAGAAAGAAAGAAAGAAAGGAGAAAATGAAATTAAATGAAAGGAAAAAGAAAGTCAGACGTCTTGGCTGGTCAACAGTAGTGAATTACCTCAATTTCAGTGCTGAGTCTGGTAAAGACAGGGCTCCCTGCTCAGCCTTTCTAGCTCCTGACTAAACCTTTCACAGCAGAGACATCTAGACATCTACTCTTGCTTTCATCGTAATATAAAAACTGCAAAAATCAACGCCATCAAGCAGCAACTCAGTGTTTCTAGCACCGGGATGTTAGGGCACTGAGTGTGGCTCTCATTACAGTGCTCGGCTTCTAACCTAAATCACACTTTTCAGCTTCTACCCCTCCACCCCATTCCCCATGCCCCACCACTGACGCACCTCCCAGGCTCATGCATGACCAGCTAGAGCTCACAGATAGAACCATCAGCCCAGGGGGAGAACTAGAGACCTGAGCACCAGTCATTTGTCCACAAAAGTCTTTCGACAGCAGGGCTGACCTTGGCCTGTGCCAACCAGAGGAAGAAACTTTCATTTCCTTTATGACCCCGTGTAAAAGGAAACCACTCTACACTCACATCCCTCTAAGGCTAAATTTGGAGTAATCTTCCACAATCCAAAATAAGGAACTTCAAAAAACAAATGCAAGATATATGCTGGAAATCATAACAGTAGAATTTGGTGCCGGTGTTTATCATGGTAATCGCAAGCACACTTGTTCTGGAGATGACCATACGTGTTAGTATTGTGGGAGAGTTCTTGTCTTTGTATAAATTTGCTTCATCCTAGACCACACTGTGATAAAATAAACAGGAAAGATAAACAATGTAGCCTACAAATTGAACGTTACAAAGTGTCTCTGCGGCTTAAAAAGCGGAGTAAATGTGGGCAGGGTGACTTTTAGCTAAAGATGCTCACACCCAGTCCTGACAACTTGAGTTTATTCCTGGAACCCACACTGTAGAAGTGAGAATTGATTCCTGCAAGTTGTCCTCTGACCTACACATGAACACACTGATACACAAATAAATAAACAAACAAATAAAAACTTTTGGTTTTTGTTTTTCAAGTCAAGGTTTCTCTGTGTAGCTCTGGCTAATCTGGAACTCACTCTGTAGACCAGGCTGGACTAGAAGTCAAAGAGATCCTCCTCCCTCTGCCTCCCAAGTGCTGGCGATACAGGTTTGCACCACTACCACCCAGCAATTTTATATTTTTAATGAGTTATTTTTTAAACAGAATGGAGGGGGGGGGTTTACTCATCCTAAGAGAGGGAACGTGAGAAAAGCAAATGCCACTGTGGAAGTGGACAGCAATACAGGTTTGTATAAGACTGCTGGGCATTACAGATGCCTCATCTTCTCTGGCAAACAGCCCTGATTTACACACTATCCTTTTAAAGCCCGGGTAGAATTTTTAAAGGATAAAAATGATCTAGAGTTCAGGCATGTTGATCTAGCCATCTTCAGTTGCTGTTTTGTTTGTATCCTGTGATTTCAAACACAGTCAAAATGATCTGCTGAATGTCCCCCAAATTCACATGCTATATGCACTCTTACCCCCTCCACCAGTGCATTCACATCGACGAGACACTCTGTAAAAACTTGCAACACACACACACACCACAAAGCACAGGGTGTGGTGGAGGTGAGGCACTGAAGACATTGAAAGGAAAGGCCATCTGTGAGCCAGGAAAGGGATCCTCACCAGAAACAGAATCATCTGGAAGCTTGATCCTAAATTTCAGACACCAGATTGTAAAACTGTTTTTTGCTAGCTAAGCCATCTAGTCTGTGACATTTTGTTATGGCAGAACCCAAAGAGACTTACAAGTGAGGTGTTATTGTTTGTCACTGAAGCTAAGACAGCATCATTTGCAACACATTCCATTATGTTATAAGTCACAGAGCACTGAAATTAAATACTATGTCTTTAAAGGCTGGGGACACAGTTTATTGGGTGGACTGCTTGCCCGGCATGCACAGAGCTGAGGTCCATCCTCAGCATGACACAAACCAGGCATGATAGCTCAAGCCTATAATCTCAGCACTCAAGGAAACAGACAGGGAGAGATCAGAAGTTCAGGGTCACACAAAGTACGCCATAAATTCAAGGCCAATGTAGGTCACATGAGATTCTGTCTTTAAAAAAAAAAAGTCACTAATTTTAGCAGCTACTTGGAGATTTTCAAATGTGGGAAATGGACATCATAGAGTTGACAAAATAGTGGCCTGGAGAGATGGCTTGGTGATTAAGGACGCTTGCTGTCTTGGCGGAGGACCTGTATTTGGATCCCACCACCCACATGATGGCTCACAAACACCCATACTTCACCTCCAGGGCATCTTCTGACCTCCACAGGCACCAGGCATGGGCACGCACTCAGTGCACAGACCAACATGCAGGCAAAACACTCATGCACATTTTAAAAAATGGATAAAATGGTAAGTGTCCTTGGAAGTATTGAGTCTTCAGATCAGGGAAATGGGTTCAGATGGTCCACAGCCAGGAGAGAGGACAAGGGAAGGGGAGGGGAGGGGAGGGGAGAAGATCAGGTCCCACAAACTTGCCCACAGCAAAACCCAAAGAAGGCACTTTTTCAGCTGAGGCTCCTTCTTCTCAGGCAACAGTAGTTTGTATCAAGCTGGCAAAAACTAATCTTGCCCTAGTGTCCCTAGGAAATAGTAATTCCTCTCGCTAAGAAGTCTCTAAGACTCTTTGGCCCTGCCCAAAATCTCATCAGAGGACTCCGCTTACCTCTGTTAGTGACTCTCAAAGGAAAGGGAAAGGCTGGGCATGTTGTCTCAGGCCTTTAATCCCAGCACTTAGGAGGCAGAAACAGGCAGATCTCTATGAGTTCAAGACCAGCCTAGTATACATAGTGAGTTCCAGGGCAGCCAAAACTACATAGTGAGACCCTGTCGAGAGAGAGAGAGAGAGAGAGAGAGAGAGAGAGAGAGAGAGGGGCTAGGCAGTGGTCCAGCACTCGGGAGGCAGAGGAGGGCAGATTTCTGAGTTTGAGGCCAGCCAGAGCTACACAGAGAAACCCTGTCTCGAAAAACCAAAAAAATAAAAAAAGAGAGAGAGAGAGAGAGAGAGAGAGCGCTTCACCTTTGAATGTCATAATGAAACCCATTATTTTGTGTATTCGATTTTTTAAAATTAATAATAAAAAGAATTTTTTTTTAATAATAAGATGGTGCTTCTCAAATATTTTAGAAAAGATAATATCTCAGTGTTATAACACCAGTGTTGGACTCTGACACACAAACTTACCTTACCCTAGTCCTGTACACACAGAAGTGGTGTAGGCTTGGGAAAAGACCTTGCATGGAGGCCTTCATCTCCCAGCAGTCTCCACTGCTGGCTTCCCTGGCCATCGAGGCCTCCTCTCAAGATAGGAGGGGCATTTCACCTCATTCCACACTTGGAGACACAGAGAAAGGAACAACTCTTAAGATCCTTGCTCCAAGTTAGATCTAGATAAAATCTGAGTCCCAGGGGAAGCATGAAGACTCAAGGCCAGGAGGCTTCCGGCTCCATCCTCCAGGATGAGATCATTGTTCTTCAGCTTTCCCAGGTTGAGTCAACAACTCCCCAACACAGGTAGATGAGGGGTAACAGGAAGCATGAGAATCCAGTCAGATTCTCTGCTTGATAAGACAGAAAATGAAAACCAGGCATGGCGTCTCGTGCCTATAGTTCCAGTAACGAGGATGCTGAGGGAAGAGGTTCCCTATAAATTTAAGAGTAGCCTGGGCTTCATAGGAAGACCTTGTATCAAAAGGAAACAAAACAAAATGAGGGGGAGGGGTAGAATATCCAGTGGAATGAGGCTAGAGATAGCTCAGTCGTTAAGAGCACTCACTGCTCTTGCAGGGGACCCAGGCTCGATTCCCAGCACCCACCTAGCAACTAACAACTGTTTGTTAACTCTAGCTTGAGGGGATCTGAGACCCTCTCCTGGCCTCCTCAGGCACTAGGCACACGTGTGGTACACAAACATGCATGTAGGCAAAACATCCGCACATATCAAATAAAAGTTTTCTGCAATTTAAAAAGTAGTTCTTTTTCCATATAAAATAAATTCTGGGGCGGGGATGGCTGGTGAAGTAGCTCAGCAGTATGACTCTTTCGGAGGACCCAGGGTCAGCTCCCAGCACCCATGTCAGGTGGTGCACAGCTGTCTAAAACACTAATGCACAGTCTACTTAGCATCTAGCTACAAGGGATCTAACACCTTCTTCTCGACTCTCCAGGCACCTGCACTTGTGTGCGTATACACACATAATTTAAAAACAAATAAATAAATAAATTTAGGAATTAGCACACCAAATTAGGATAGTGTTTCCACAGAGTCATTACGGACCAGAACACTTTCAGCTCAGTCTATTGCCATTTACCTCAGAAGAAACAGGGAAAAAAAAATAAAAAGGAAGCTTCCAGAGAGTTGCCTATTCTTCTATTTATGTCTCACATGTTTACCCCTCAAAGAGAGAAAGAATGTCTTCTTTTATTCGGGTGACAGGTCTAGCCAATGAGCAGGAAGAGAATAAAATGTGGGCCGTGACTCTCTCAGTCACAAAGCATCAAGCCAAAATGTGGAACTAGCAAAGCAAGCCCCTGATGTGGCCGCCTTCCAGCCAACTGTGTGAGTCACAGGCACGGTGACTCACTCCGTCCCCCAAGCTTGTCAGTGCAACTGAGTTTCCAAGCATCATGAAATTTACAGATTGCTAAAATAGTCTCAGCTCTGAACGCTGTGTTTCTGAATGCAAAGCATCTACTTAGCATTTAGCATGTTTCCTAAGTGTCCAAATTACATGTTTCGCACAAAAATTACTGTCTCTGTTCAAGCACTGTAGGTTAATGCTCTTCAACAACAACAGTTACGTCAGAGAGATTATTTCCGGCTCGGAGAAGGGCAGAACATTCTTCTGTATTGGGTTAGGCCTAATGCTTCTTGTAGTCTAATGTTAATTTGGTCCCCCAAAACTGCACGAGAAAAGTCCGCAGTGAGGGAATCTGCGCCCAGTTAATTCTGATTGGCAAATAAAGACGCCAGCAGCCAATAGCTGGGGAGACGAGACATAGGCGGGGTTTAGGTTTCTCGGGCTTGGGACCACGAGGAGCAAGAGAAGAGAGACAGGAACTGCCATCTCTTAGAAGAATGTGCAGGAGAGACAGACAAGAGTCGCCATGAGGTAGAGGAGCAAAGACAGTGCGAGGGCTAATTAATGGAGTTAAGAGCAGCCAAGATGGAACATAGGAATTAGTAAGTAGCAACTCGGAGTTATCCGAAGGAGATAGATTCTAACAGCATGGAAGGCAGGCAGCTGCCCAGCTATTGTGCTGCCTACAGCATATTTAAAGATATAAAGCTTTGTGTATCTTTCATTAGGGAACATAAATGGTCAAAGGTGGGAAGGAACCCCAAGCTAGGATTTATTAAAATATTCCCAGTACATTCTTCTTCATGGTTTTTTCATTCTTTTCTGTGGATAAGATTCCTTCTGTGTGTACACAGTGGTTCTATACTCAGAAACACCATGACTGCAGGAGGCCATCTTTCTAACTGCACCACTGACCCACTAGTTAAGGGGTCACTCAGCCACACACACAGTAACAGAGAAGAGGGGTAATTCAGAGACCCTACGGCTGTCTGTCTGTCTGTCTGTCTGTCTATTGTCTCTCTTCAGTTACCTGGACAAGGTTTTATTCTGTGCTCTGGGCTGGCCTTAGTTCATAGCAATCTTCCTGCCTTGGACTCACAAGTGCTATGTTTACAGGTATACTGAGAACTCTTTGCTTGGAAATAAGTTTTTTCCCCCAGGGGGGTAGGGCACAGGGGGATTTCATTTTGTTGTTGTTGTAAGTTATTGTTTGGGAGTTGTAGGTATTGTTTTGAGACAGGATTCCATGTAGTCTACGCTGGCCTGAACCTCACAGGAACCCTCCTTCCTCAGCTCCCAGGAGGGCTGGACATACCAAGGAGTGCCATGATACCCAGCTTGTTGTTGTTGTTGTTTTGTTTTGTTTTTGTTTTTTTGATTTTTGAGACAGGGTTTCTCTGTACAGCCCTGGCTGTTCCGGTTCCTCTCAGGCCACGGTCTTCAGGTTCAATCCCAGTATAAAAATTACATCATGACCTTTTACATCATGACCTTTTACATCATGACCTTTTCTTTTTTTAACATTTCCAAACTATGCCTTGTAGTTTGCATAGGACCCAAAAATAACCCACAGACAGTTTCAAGAAGAGCTGTCAAGTTCCCATATTAATGTTGCAATATTAAGTGAGTCAGAGGAAGGAGGAGATTCAACAACTGAGCTGTTTTAAGGAAAATGGAATCCTTTCCTTTCCAGAAATTCTGTGGAGGAATTCCCCCTGCATTTTTGACTGGTCATCTCCTGGGGAATTCTCTGCATCTGGAAATGATGTTCCCAGAAGACCAGGAACAGCTGATGGTTTCTACAGTTCCTAACAGCACCCAGCCCTCCACTCATCAGGGGTTCCCAGAGGAAAGGCTGGTCCGAGGCAAACATCATGGGGCCCTGGCTTCCATTTTCAGAGGGACTGTGTTAATCACCCCACCACATCACACTGCTTTTTCTACAGAAAGGATGTTATTGTAAAACAATTATTCTTGATTTTTTTTTCTTCTTGTTGCTTCTAACCAATAGCCAGAAAGTTGACAACCAATTTAAACATACCTACCTCACTGGGAAAACACCCAAAGACACCTGTATAGAGGCTGGAGCTCAGTGGTTAAGAACCCAAGTTTACTTGCCAGGGCCCACAATGGGTGCCTCACAACTGCCTATAAATCCATGGGCGCCAACACCTCTGGCTTCCTTGAGCTCTTGTACTTGTACTTAAAATAAATAAACAAATCTTTAAAACAAAGGCTTAGTGACTCCACACACAAAGCCTGGCCTGATATGTTTCCTGAAATACACTCAGGCGAGACAGAGGCTCCATTTTCTTTTCTCAGAAAAAATAGAGAGATTGTCAATCATCAAGTCTAAGCCACACTGGGGAGGCAGAGGCAGGCAAATATCCATGAGTTCAAGGCTTCCTAACAGCCATCTATCTGTGTACTTGTGACTAGCCCCCCCTAGCAGACAATACAGCCCACACATCCCTTTGTATCTTTTCTGTTCTGGAACCAGACTGTGTGGTGAGAGACATCTTTTCCTTTAACTTTTTTTGTTTGTTTGTTTTGGGTTTTTTTGAGGCAGGGTTTCGCTGTGTAGCCCTGGCTGGCCTGGAACTCACTTTGTAGACCAGGCTGGCCTCAAACTCAGAAATCCGCCTGCCTCTGCCTCCCAAGTGCTGGGATTAAAGGTGTGCGCCACCACTGCCCAGCTTCCTTTAACTTTTCCACTGCTCTTTAGTACCTTCCCTGTTCCAGGCACAACATTCCTGCTCCAACCATGGATGAGTAAGCTTGGATTTCTTCCCATTCCAGAGGTAACTGAGCCACAGATTCCCTTACACTGCAGTACATCGGCGTGGCAGAGGGAAAGGAGAGGTGCTAGGTGAGCCCAGTAAAGGGTGGGTGTTAGCTGTCTAGGAACTCTATGTAGATTAGGCTGGCCTCGAACTCACAGAGACCCACCTGCCTCTGCCTCTGCCTGAGTGCTGGGATTGCAGGTGTATACCCAGCAGCACCCACACTTTGTAAAGGCAAGCCCTTCTCTAAGCCAATGCTCGACATGGACCAGACTGAGAAGAAAGGAAAGAAAGAAAGAGAAGAAAAAGAACGGGAGGAACAGGAAGACCCCTAAATTCCAGTGAGTTTTGTCCTAAGGAATGGTTTCCGTCTGCCAGCAGAAATTAGGACAATCTAGTTGAATTCAATTAAGAAAAGCATCGACATTTCGGCACTTTGGCACATTCAAGGTAGGAGATGTGCGTGCGCGTGCGCGTGTGTATTTGGGGGTGGGGGGGGTGTAGGGAGAGATTCTACAATAAAATGGAAACGGTGGCAGGGAAAATTAACTGCTTCGGTTTTCTGAAACAAAGTCTCACTCTGTAACCCTGGAGCTCTCAACCCCCCTCCCTCCACCTCCCTATACTGGGATTACAACAGCACCTTGCCCTGCTTGCTCCTTTCTCCTTCCTAACTATTCCGTACGGAAATCTTTTTCTTTCAGTAACAGGAAACAGATTTGTGTGGAGAACATCAGTAGTTTCTTATCGTCCCTCGCTCTTTGCTGCATTTCTCCCCACTCCCACCGCCCACCCCCGCGTGATTACACCGTGGTTCAGGAGAGCACCGGAGTACAGGACTCCTTTAAACCCAGTTGGAGACTTAGCTCAGCGGTGGAACCCTTGCCTACAGACACAAAGCCTTGAATGGATCCCTGATATCACACAAGAAAAGGAGCAGGGGTGAGGGAAGGAGGAGCAGGAAAAGGAAGAGAAGAAGGGAGGATTCCACTCTTTGCTGCCCAAGCAGTCAGGACAACAGGAGTTCTGGATCCTTTCTGGTGCTGTGACAAAACACTCCAAAAAAAAAAAAAAAAAGCTCGCCGCACAAACCAAGCAAGCTGAGTTCCATCTATCTCCAGGACCCACAGAGTGGAAAGAACTAAATCCCACAGTTGTCTTCTGATCTCCATGCACACACACATCACCCTTAAAACATTGTTGTTTGACACATCTGCCTTCGTGGTCATTCTCCACTCTCCTTTTCATTTAAATAGGATTGTGCAATATTTGGCCTTTGCGTCTAACTTCTTCCACTGGCGTGATGTTGTCAAGCCTTACTCATATTATGACACCTATCAAGCACTGCATTCTTCTCTGTGGGTGGCTTAATAACGCTCTATTGTAAGGACAAAGCATTTCCCATTCACTGATCAACAGACATTTGATTTATTTCTATCTATTTGCTATTATGAATATTTCCGTGAACATCCATGTATACATTTTCGTATGGATATAGGTTTTGTTTCTCGTGAGTAATTGTCTAGGGGTAGAATTGATAGATCGTCTCTACTAGGTTTTTTAATTGTATTTTAAATTACGCTAGGCTGGGTGGGTGCAGAGATGCACAAGAGTGCAGTACCAGAGGAGACCAGAAGAGGGCATCAGATCCCCTGGACCTACAATTACAGGCAGTTGTGCGCTGCTGAACATGGGTGCTGGGAATTAAACTGGGATCCCCTACAAGGGCAGTACTCACTCTTAACCCCTGAGCCATCTCACTAGCGCCTCGTGTATGTTACTTAGACTCCGTATGTCTGCCTTATTCCCTTGTCCACTTTCTAATGACCATTTGTGTGATGATTTCTGAAGAGAGTGAGTTAATGTCTCACCCAGTAAAGCCTGGATTCTATACAAGCAATGGAGTTTCCACCCTAAACTAACTCAGCTTCTCTTGTGCTGCGCTGGAAGCAGCTGGCGTGCCAAAGCCATCTGCTCTCCAAGAAAACAGGTATGGTCACAGAGAGAGCAGGGAGGGTGCTCTCATGTCTCCTACAATTCCACACAAAAGGAAGCAAATGTCGGTCCACCCTCCTCCCTCCTGACTCTCTCGAAGGAAAGGGATTCAACCTAAACTCTGTCCCCAGTGAAGAAAACAAAGTTTTGCTTTTTTTTGGGGGGGGGGGGGGGGGGGGGGCGTAGGAAGAGGCAGTCTCAAGTGCTAATGCAGGGGTGACCTGGAAATTCTGATCCTCCTGCTTCTGATTTTCAAGTGCAGGGATTCAAACCCATGTTTTCATGCATGCTAGGAAAGGGCTCTAACCACTGGGCAACATCCTCAGCTCCCAAAAGAGTCAAGGACTTTTTTTACAAAAAAAAAAAAAAAAAAAAAAAAAAGGAGGGAGCACAGAATCTCAGACCTGGCAACTCAGAGCTTGACAAACATGTAAAATTAGAGCTACCTACAGAGTGGTTTTGTTTACAGTTTATGAGAACACACTGAGCTATGGCAATCATAAAGAAGGAAAGGAATCAACACTTTCTGGCCAAAGTCAAGGTGATCCTGTTGGAAGCCAAGCAAACAAAACTTCTTAACACAGCCAGTGCTGAGGTAAGAGGATTATGAATAACCTGACCCTTGTATCAGCAGATCCAAGAGCACCTCCTGCTCCAACAGCCAATGAGGTAAGGCCAAAGTCACATATAGTGCTAAAGGCTCCGGGCTGGATGGAGCCAACTGACCTCTGGTCGATAGTAAATGCCGTCAATTTGTAGGCAAGGGAGAGGGAATGATTGACTTGTACATTTGACAATGCAGGGAGTGAGGTTTGTATCTCAATATTGTTCTAGCAATATTTCACCAACTCTGCCAGACCCTGTATGATTAGAAATAGACCCTGCTGGGTGTACTAGCTCACTCCCAGAATTCTTAGAAATAGGGTGTCAGGGGAACAGAAATGCCCCAAGAGCGGTGCTATGGAGCTTGAGCTAGGAGACAGAGTAGCATTAAAGTGTTATTGAACAAAATACTCTGAGGTTCACAGGACTGTGGTCTGTCTGCCTTACTGGGAGCTTGTAACCAACAGAAAAAGCATAAGTAGTAACAAGGAATTTGACATTAGAAGCTGAGAATAGCCATCCTGTCTGAAGAAAGCAAGGTCGTACCTATTGTGGTACAGAAGCACAGGATGTCTGGAGACTCACCAGGATTGTGGTCTGCACCATCAGAAGGCTGGGCCCATCCTCAGGTTTTGAAGCCTCTCACTCTGGCTAACCAACAATATTCTGGAGAAATCATTGAACTTGCTATTTTAAGACTGAGACATGGCTCGGTAGAGTGCTCACCTAGCGTGCACCAAGCCCTACTTTCCTCTCCAAGCATCGAATAAACCAGGTGTAGTGGTGAGCACATGAAATCCCAGTTCTTGCCGGGCAGTGGTGGCGCATGCCTTTAATCCCAGCACTCGGGAGGCAGAAGCAGGAGGATTTCTGAGTTCGAGGCCAGCCTGGTCTACAGAGTGAGTTCCAGGACAGCCGGGGCTATACAGAGAAACCCTGTTTAGAAGAGGAAGAGGAGGAAGAGGAGGAAAGAAAGAAAGAAAGAAAGAAAAGAAATCTCAGTTCTCAGGAGGCAGAAGTGCCAGAGATCAGAACTCCAAGGTCATCCTCAACTATGGAGAAGGACAGGAAGGAGGGAGAGAGGGAGAAAAATGCTATTTTAAAAAGACTCTCTTAAAGGTGTCTTTCTGGGGAATGGACACAGAGGTGGGGTTTCATTACCATGTATGAAACACATGAAATGTTCCATCTTTACCTTGGAGAAGGCTCAAGGTGAACTAACTGTGCTGACTTAGACCTTGGTCAGTTTTAAGAGTGACAGTCTCGTCCACAGCAGGCTGCCTATGGTGGCTTTGGGCTAGCACTTGAGGAGAAATTCAATTTTGCTCTTGCTTTGTTTTCCTGGGGAAGGTGTGGGAAACTGAACCTGGGGTCTTATAAGCATCCACTGTAATGGGGAGCTTCACTTGAAAGCGAATTGAGTTAGCATATACTGTCTGGCTTCCAGTATGCTCAGCAGAAGTTCTGGGCATTGCTTATCTATAGGGCAGGGCTCTACTGCCCTTCACCATATATGCTTCAAGGCTTCCGTTTAATCCCCAGTCTGCTCAGCTCTGGTCCTCAGACCAGCCACCCTCACTCAAGCAGCCTCCCTTCCAAGCTTTCAGCCTTCCAGTGAGCTCTTTATCAAAGCTACAGGGATGATAGATTACAGTCCAGCTCTGTAGTGCCTTGATATTGGGCACCAGGGCTCAGGGATAGGCTTCATGTCACCTTCTCATTCTGAGCCCTATAATTCAACCACATAGAGGACCAACTAGGCCCTGCCTTTAGCCAGGTGCTACCTGCCCCTTTGCCCTGTCCTAGGTTCCCCTTACCTCTTGGCTAGCTGCCTGTCTTGGCTGGGGTTATCATAGCGCCACTCCGAGTACTAGCAATCCAAGGGTACATGGGTCCACTGGGCAGCTGGCCTCTGACCTTGTGCTTCTGGGTCTCAGTTGCGTCACTTGGATTTCTCTGACCTCTATCCTTCCTCCAGGATCGAACATTCTGAAGAGAAGGAAAATCTTGGGCTCTCTAGAAGAGCCAACCGATAGGACACACAGGGGGATCTCTGGGGAGATTTACCAGGAGGCATCAGCTCTCACAGCTATAGAGAGTAAGATGCCCACAACCTGCTGCCTCCAAGATGGAGGCCCGGGAAAGTCAGCCCTGTGGTTTCAATCCAAAGTTAGGGAGGAAGTGGAAGGGAACCGAGGGAAGGGGAGGGGAGGGGAGGGGAGGGGAGGAGAGAAGGGTGTAAGGGGTAAAAGTAGTCTAACTATATGGGGGCATCTAGAAGGTGAACATAAAACTCCCTTTCATGCCTCCTCTGACCTCGTAGAAATGGACGGATAACATCCTGTATCAGAAGGGGGTATAGTTAACAGATCACAGTGGTTCACATGTGTGCAGGGTGTTTTGAATGCTGTTATATATGTGTGTGTATATATTATAGATATTATACATATGTATATTATATATACACTTATGTATATGTGTGTGTGTACATGTATGTGTGTGTGTGTATACAGATTTGTATATATTGTGCTTGTGTATGGGAATACAAGAGGGCCATGGAGCAAGTGTAGCAATCAGAGCACAACTTGTAGAAGTCGGTTCTCTCCCTCCTCTCTGTGGGCTCTGAGAATTGATTGTTTTGGTTTGGGTTTTTTTTGGTTTTTCGAGACAGGGTTTCTCTGTGTAGCCCTGGCTGTCCTGGAACTCACTCTGTAGACCAGGCTGGCCTGAAACTCAGAAATCCGCCTGCCTCTGCCTCCCAAGTGCTGAGATTAAAGGTGCATACCACCACTGCCTGGCTGGCTCTGAGAATTGAACTCAGGTCATCAAGCTCCAAGCAAATGCCCTTCCTTGCTGCACTCTCACCAGTCCCTGTTTGTATATTTTGTCTCTTATATTGGATTACATACAACGTTATTCTATGGTGGCTTGCTGTTAAACCAGAAGCCCATATGTCGGGGATGCAGGCACAGCCTTGTCCCCTTCAGCAACACAGCGCTGCTGTGGTCCCATCGGTGCCACCTTGTTCAGGCTGTCCCTGCGAGCATGTTGTAATGAGAACCACATACACTGTGCATGTACTACCAAATGGGTAGGTGTGCATTCTGGTGGGTCTTTAAAGTCACAGTTCCCCAGCTAGCCCGTCACAGCCAATGTGATCTCTGAAAGATGTCACCCAATCCCTTTCCATAAAAAAACTGCAACCAGGAGGGTTACCAGCACCGAATGTGAGAATATATTTTTATTTTATATGGGGGAAATTTGTGAATGAATTTCACTATTGTGGAGCAATCACTGGGGTTTTGCCTTTTTATTCATAAGCAGGGAGAATCCAGGCTCATGCCCTACAGGCACGGTGTCTAATGCTTTCACACCAACCAGAATTTGTATGTGGAAATATGAAAATCTCTATAATATATAATATGATAATATTCCATGCATATTATCTTGTGCAGTTCCCTGCTGCATAATCATTCTTAGAGAAAGCTCGTGGTGGAGACAGCATTATGTAATGGTGAGAACCTGCCACCATGAGTCAGTATCTGGCCATGTAAGTCCAGAAGGTCACCTAAGCCACCTTTGCATGCTTACTAGTGACGTGGGAGCTGTTTTGAAATACCCCCCCAGTGACCTTTCCAACTGAACTTAGTTCTTGTTCTTATACTTTAGTTCCACTTCAATTTTTTGCTGAGCGTCAAACAGGATTAACTAATCCACTTCCACATAAATGGGTGATGAAAATTATTGTTTTCACTAAAAACAATAATTATTTTTATCTCACATCTAATTTTTTTAGGCACAATTACTTTGGACCTTTTTCAATTAGTATAATTCAAGCACAGATAGTTCTTTTTTTCTATAAACCAACAGGAATATAAATGAGTGTTCATTTTTTAAATGGGCCTGGCAGTGATGGCATGTGTCTTTAATTCCAGCGCGCCGAAGGCAGGGTCAGGAGGATCTCTGTGAGTTGCAAGCCATCCTGGTCTACATAGTGATATTACATGTTTGTTCTAAAACAAAAAAATTTTTTAATTATGATTTTAAAAATGTTTTATTTTTTAATATGCATTGGTGTTTTATCTGCATGTGTTTCAGTGTGAGGATGTTGTATCCTAGAGTTATAGACAGTTGTGTGCTGCCATGTGGGTGCTGGGAATTGAACCTGGGTCCTCTGAAAGAGCAGTCAGTACACTTAACTGCTGAGCTAGCCTTCCAGCCCCCCCCCCACACACACACTTTTTAATTTTTATTTATTTGTATGCATACTGGAGTTTGCCTACAAAGACATCTGTTCAGTGCCCATTTGTGCAATGCCCAAAGAGGCCAGAAGAGGGCATCAGATCCCCTGGAACTGCAGTAACAGATGGCTGTGAGCTGCCCTGTGGGTGCTGGGCATCCATCCTGGGTCCCCTGCTTTAACCACTGACCCATCTTTCTAGCCCCCATGAAATTTTTTAAACTTGGGGGAATAAGCCTGTGTCGTTCCAGTCCCCACTATAGACATAGATTCATTTGTGTGATTCTAGTAAGAAAGAAAGCACTTTGCAGAGTCTTGGAAACTCATCCCTTAGCTGCAGGACTGGGTAGAGGCTCTGGCTGAGCTGCTAACAATGTTTCCAAGAACACAGCATCAGTTTGAGAAGCCTGACTCAGCAGCGCCCTGTCTGCTGCCGCCATGAGTCAGTTACCCACAACTTCCGGGTTTCTCTAGAGAGAGCAGCAACTGCTGACAGCTTCACAAGTCATCAGTGAGCGGTCAAGCTCTGTATTTTTAATTAAAAATTAACCGCAATGCTGACCTACTGGATAATTCGTTGCATCTACTACTGATAGACCTCCACACTGAATGGCGGAGAGTAATGCTTTCTTCTCAAGCACTAATCACAAGCACTATTATCCTGACGCGTAACTTAGCTTTGGTATTGGGGTTTGGTTTTGGTTTTGGTTTTGGTTTTTTTGTTTTTTGTTTTTTTTGTGTGGTTTTTTGTTTTGTTTTGTTTTTTTGTTTTGTTTTGGTTTGGTTTTGGGGTTTTGGTTGGTGTTTTGTTTTGTTTTGGTTTTGGTTTGTCTTATTGAAGCAGGCTCTGGTGTAGCCCACAATAGCTTCAGGTTCATTATGTAGCTGAAACTTCTGATCCTCCTACCTCTGCCTCCTGAGTGCTTGGATTACAGATGTGCACTACTATGCCCTGATTTGTGCAGTTTGGGGGATGAAATTTAGTACCCACTGCACAGTAGGGATGCTCTACCAACTGAGCTACATCCCCAGTCCAGGGTTTTCATAGGTTGGCTGGTTGGCTGATTGGTTAGCTGGCTGGTTGGTTCGTTGGTTTGGTTTGGTTAATTGGTTGGTTTGGTTTGGTTAGTTGGTTGGTTTGGTTTGGTTTGGTTAGTGGTTAGTTGGTCGGGTTGGTTTAGTTAGTGGTACTGAGGATTGAACCAGGGCCTCACACATGTTAGCAAAGTACTCTACCACTGAGCTTAAATTGTTTTACATTGAAACAGGGTCTCACTAAGTTGCCCAGGCTAGCCCTGATCTCTCTTTGTAGCCCATACAGACAACAAAGTTATAATCCTCCTGCCTCTGCCTCCTGAGTAACTGGAATTACACACCTATGCTAGGCCTAGTTTTTGCTTTTGAAAGATTTATTTCAACTTTCATATTCTCCCAAGACAATGACTACTAGCTGGTAAATAATGAAATTTGTCTTTCAGGATTCAAAAACCCAGTCAGATATTGGTTCAAAAGTCAGTATGGATAGCTGGGTGTAACATGCCTTTAATTCCAGCACTTGGGAGCAGAGGCAGGTGGATCTCTGTGAGTTCAAGGCCAGCCTGCTCTACAGAGCTAGTTCCAGGTCAGCCAGGGCTACACAGAGAAACCTTGTCTTGAAAAAATAAACAAAAAGTCAATATGAAAAACCTGGTGTGGTAGTCCACCCTTGTATTCCTAGCACTCTAGTGGTAGAGGCCAGAGAATAAAGAGTTTAAGTCCAGCCGGGCGGTGGTAGCGCACGCCTTTAATCCCAGCACTAGGGAGCCAGAGGCAGGCAGATTTCTGAGTTCGAGGCCAGCCTGGTCTACAGAGTGAGTTCCAGGACAGCCAGGGTTATACAGAGAAACCCTGTCTCAAAAAACCAGAGAGAGAGAGAGAGAGAGAGAGAGAGAGAGAGAGAGAGAGAGATTAAGTCCAGCAGAGCATACAGACCCAGTTTGAGTCCAGCCTGGGTTACATGAGACTGTTTCAAAGCAGAGCATTAAAACCTGAAATGCAAATATGGGACCACTGTACAGTAAACCAAACCTGAAGTCGGAATGCACAGGAAGCTGAGATGGGAGATTACAAGTTTGAAGTTATGTATCTGTGCCACAAAGCAAGCACTTTTCTCAAATAAATAGATGAATCAAATAAAAATGTTAGTAAAAGAAACTTGCTGATTGCTAAGTATAGTGGCAGATGGCATTCACCTGTGATCACCAAGCATGGTGGCAAATGGACATCTGAGTATAGTGGCAGGTGGCATCTACCTGCAATCCTATCACTCAGGAGGCTGAGGAAGAAAGGTCAAGCACTTAAAGCTATCCTGGCCAAAGAGTAAGAACATGCCAGGTACAGGGAAACATGTCAGGTACAGGTGACAATGGGCCATACTGCTGATCCCATTAGTACCTAGATTGGCCTGTCTGTGGACAGCACGACCTACACAGCCTTGAATGACAATCTACAGGTGGAATTCTACCTCCTGATACAATGGAGAGAATAATATCCTCCATGTTTACACCAGCGACCAAGCACCATACAAATGGAAAGAAGATGAGCAGGTCCTCAGTCTCTAAACCATACTCGACACTCATGATACTGCAAGGGAAATCAAACACCATCCCAAAAAGGAAAGTTGAGACTGGAGATTGCCTGATGCCCATGGTTTGTCTCAAGTGAGACCACTTGGATTTAAGGAGAAGACTGCCAAATGGGCAGTTGAGATTTTGGTCAGCAGAGCCTTGTGCACGCTCATCCAGTTGCATTGAGCGGACAGGAGTTGGAAGCTGACAACCTGGGGAGGTTGACACCCTAGTTGTCCCTAGCTTTAGGGACGGCACCTTCTCTGGTGTAACGTTGACCACAGTGCTCCCAGCAACTCAGGCAGCCAACAGAAATGCTTCCTGTGCAGAGAGGTCACAGCCCCGAGCGCTGGTTAGAGACGTGCAGAAGTTTATTGCTGCTCTCAGTTATTTCCCCCAATCTCTCCCTAGCGGTCTGGCTGACTATAGCCTAGAATATTTGAGCACGGTAATTTGCAAGATTTATGGAAAACAATTTCTCAGAAATGTGCTCTCAGTTTTCATTGGGCAAATTCCTCTTCCCTTCGTAAGTGCCAGTGCATATGGGACAGGTAAATGTCTTAATGGGTAGCATAAAAGTAACATTTTTTTTTCTGCCCAAGTGGATGATACGAATGTAGGGCTTCCGATTCTGTTTTTCACTAGAGCAAATGTTCAGTGCACAGGAAAGAGAGGGGGAAAACCCACTCTTCAACCTGGCTGTCCACAGCTCAGTAATGGCTGCATCATTTCGCAGACTCTAGTCACTGCTTCTGATACATCCGTCCTTGGGGAAACAAACTTTTATTGAATTTCTCTCCTGCAGGTCTTAGTCTCCTACCTGTCTCCTATATTATATACATTGGACATGTGCCTTTCTAAGAGGTAATACAATAAAATGAAAATAGCCACAGGCAGTGTCTCCAGGCTTGGGAAGGAAAGATTAATGGTAAAAACAAACAGTAATGAAAAGTTATAGGGGATCAGAGTTCAGGTAAACATTTCCCAAATGGACCTGCTTGCTCCCTAGAACTGGAATCATACACACACACACACACACACACACACACACACACACACATATCCATTATAATATATATAATATATTTGGCTTTTTCGTGACAGGAAAGAACTAAATAATCATCTCGGAATCTGCCAGCAGCCGGCTTGAAGTTAGAACACAGGCAATACAGTGTATTCATTCAGCCATATCCACTTATTGAGAAGCTACCGTGTTTTACTTAAACCAAGCATGCCTTGTGTCTTGTTTTTGTTCCTTGAGACAGGGTGTCGTGTAGCTCAGGCTGACCTTCAACTCACCACATAAGCAGAAATGACCAGGAACTCCAGCTTCTCCTGCCTCCACTCCCAGCAACCGGCCCATTCTTAGACAGCTTTGAGTAAACAACCCTTAAGTAGGATTAGCTGGTGACCAAGCTAGCTCAGTCAGTCAACAGGTTCTCCAGCACAGGAGCAAGGATTTAAAAGAAAAGAAACAATTAGACAACATTGTAGCATGACCCCAGCCAGTTCTGAGGCTGAGGAGGGTTTATTTTTTCTCAGTCTGCTTTTATACCATTTTAATTACATGTAGTTCTAGGTTGAGAAACAAGCAAGACAATAAACACAAACGGGGCTGGAGAGTTGGCTCAGCGGTTAAGAGCACTGACTGCTCTTCCCGAGGTCTGAGTTCAATTCCCAGCAACCACGTGGTGGCTCACAATCATCAGTAATGAGATCTGATACCCTCTTCTGGTGAGTCTGAAGACAGCTACAGTGTACTTACATAAAATAAATCAATAAGTTTTGAGTGAGTGGGGCTGGAGCAAGCAGGGCCAGAGTAAGAAGGAAAAAACCGAACAAAAAACACAAATAGTCAAGGAACAAATAAGACAATAAACAAAGTCCCAGATCATAGTTTCTAAGGGCTTATCAGGATACCAAGATATCTGAGCCTAGTTCCCTGCCCTAGCCCAAAGTCGTATTCTTGCCTACGTCTTTGTTCTAGCCTAAAATCAGATTCCTGCCTGAGCTTACTTCCCTGTTTGAGCCTAAAATTAGATTCCTGTCTGAACTTGCTTCCTTGTCCTGGCCCATTATCAGATTCCTGCCTGAAGCCCACTTCCTAGTCCTGGCCCAAGGTCAAATTCCTGCCAAGTGGCTCCAAAAAGCTCTCCACAAGATGGCCTCCTAGTCTCTCTTGACACTGAGTAGGCATTTGTCATACAACTACCCTCCACATTTGTCTTCTTGACCACAGAACTGGAGAACAGACACAGGGATTGGCATAGATCTCCGAGCGTTCCCCACCTAGTCCTGCTGCTGTTATGATGGCATGAATTCAATAAAATAATTCAGCCTCACATGACTGACAGAATGAAAGACTGGACCCTTGTGAGCAACAGTGAACTTAAAATAACACCTCTCCGCCCCTCCCTCCCTCTCATTTTGAGATAGGGTCTCATGTAGCTTAGGCTAACCTCAAACTTAGTACAGGGCAAATGATGATTTTAAAGTCTGATCCTGCTGCCTGCATCTCCCAAGCTCTGTGATGACAAGCATGTGCCACCATCTCTAGCTTCATGCAATGCTGGGGATAGAAACCAAGTCATCACAGAAGCTGTACCAGCATTCTGCCAACAGAGCTACAGCCACAGCCCAGTGTCTGTCTTCTAAGGGTGAAATAAAGGGCTCCTTAAAAATTGACCTTAGAGCCGGGCAGTGGTGGTGCATGCCTTTAATCCCAGCACTTGGGAGGCAGAGGCAGGTGGATTTCTGAGTTCGAGGCCAGCCTGGTCTACAGAGTTCCAGGACAGCCAGGCTACACAGAGAAACCCTGTCTCGAAAAAAAAAAAAAAAAAAAAAAAAAAAAAAAAAGAGGCTGTCGTCCTTATTCTTGGCTGCCCATCAGAACTACGGAGATTGGTGCTGTGACTGTAGCCCAGTGAGGAGGGTACCTGCCCAGCATACCAGAACCCCCTGGTTCAAAACAAGCATGGCTAAAACAGGGAAGTGGAAGCACAGGGGTCCTTAAGGTAACCCCTGCCACTCCAGAGGTGAGAAGTGAGGGAGGAGCTCATCTTCTTGCTTGGCCTTGGCTGGCTACAGGCCCAGCTGGGAGGGTTCCATTAGACCCTGTCTCAGAACAAGGGCAGATAAGATAGATCCTAGATAATACATCCCATGGTTGACCACACACACCCTGGCCGTATGTCACGGAAAAGCTAAGCTGGAACTGGGCTGGAAACCTTGAGTTCACAATGGCAAAAGATGCTGTGCTGGCTAGTTTTGTGTGTCAACTTGACACAAGCTGGAGTTATCACAGAGAAAGGAGTTTCAGTTGAGAAAGTATCTCAGCCAGGGCTATACAGAGAAACCCTGTCTCGAAAAACCAAAAAAGAAAAAGAAAATGCCTCCATGAGATCCAGCTGCAAGGCATCTTCTCAATTAGTGATCAAGGGGGGAGGGCCTCTGGTGGGTGGTACCATCTGTGGTCTTGGGCTCAATTAGAAAGCCAGCTAAGCAAGCCAAGAGAAGCAAGCCAGTAAGTAACATCCCTCCATGGCCTTTGCATCAGCTCCTGCTTCCTGACCCGCTTGAGTTCCAGTCCTGACTTCCTCTGGTGATGAACAGCAATGTGGAAGTGTAAGCTGAATAAACCTTTTCCTCCCCAACTTGCATCTTGGTCATGATGTTTGTGCAGGAATAGAAACCCTGACTAAGACAGATGCTACACAGGCTACTGGGGGAGAAAAGGCACTAGTGGCCTTACCCAACTGTGATCTTCACAAACTATAGTACTATCCTACCAGGCAAAATACATCTACATGCTCAATAGTAGCATGGTTGTTATGGAATGATCAGCTTCTCTCCACAATACCGTAAATTCATTCAAAAGTTCAGTTGGGGAGGTTGTGATGGCTTATATATGCTTGGCCCTGGGAGTGGCACTATTGGGAGGTGTGGCCTTGTTGAAGTAGGTGTGTCACTACTTAAGACCCTCATCCTAGCTGCCTGGAAGTTAGTCTACTAGCAGTCTTCAGATGAAGATGTAGAACTCTCAGCTCTACCTGTACCATGCCTGCCCAGACACTGCCATGTTCCTGCCTTGATGATAATGGACTGAACCTCTGAACCTGTAAGCCAGCACCAATTAAAAGTTGTCCTTATAAGAGTTGCCTTGGTCATGGTATCTGTTCACAGCAGTAAGACCCTAATTAAGACAGAGGTCATAGGATCCGAAGATGGGGAGGAGAGGGGGAGGTGCAGGGCACACAACACAACTTAATTCTGTTGTGTCACTAAACTGGCATAGTGTTGAATCACCTTCTAAATATGTCTTTATAGACATGGAACATTGTGGAAGAAGGGATGGGATGACTGTAAGAACCAGAAGACAAGAACTGCAAATGCCATCTCCTGGGTAGTGTGCAGCAGCGCAGCCATGAGTTCTCCACAACTGCAGATGACTGCACCAGGCCTGTGCAGGGATGGGTTCAGCAGTAGCCAAGCAGGGATGAAGCAGGCGAGTCTCAGGGAGCCTCATCTCACACTGCTGAACTATTTCCTACAGGTAGATTCAGGAAAAGAGGGAATCTTCGCCTTCAATTTTGTACCCACTGGTGAACCCTCCTGGTTCCAAAGGACAGACCACATCCAGTGGACAGAGGGTTGGCTGTGTCACACCACGAAAGTCATGAAGCTAGGAAAGGCCCAGGTGAAATGTAAGGGGTAAAAGGGGGCAGAAGAGAAATGAGAGAAGGCAGAATGTATCATGTGCATGACTGAAACTGTCGAACGGCTTAATTAAAAAAAAAAAAGGGGATAAATAGAAGGTCTTATGGGTGGGGTAAGACAGTATATTTGAAAAATATATACTCACATGAAAATGGCCTTGTGTGTATCCATGTATATTTTTTTAAAAAAAAAAATTAGGGAGAACAAAGGGTTTTCTGTAATAAGTGTTTAAAATATATTTTTTGTTATAATTTGTTTTGTTTGTTTTTTTTAGCTTTTCAAGAAAGGGTTTCTCAAAACCCTCTTCTGGAACTCACTCTGTAGATCACGCTCACCTCAAACTCTGCCTGCCTCTGTCTTGGGAGTGCTAGGATTAATGGCACACACCACTACCGCTCGGCTAAAAGAAATGGTTTGCTAAATATTAGCTAAAAGATTCTCAATACTCCTATCTATTTTGTTTTGGGCAAAAGGATTGGGAGAGTGGCCTTTCAGTTTTTATTTGTTTTGTTATTGTTGTTGTTTGTTTTGGTTTTTGGTTTTTCGAGACAGAGTTTCTCTGTGTAGCCCTGGCTGTCCTGGAACTCACTCTGTAGACCAGGGGGCCTTGAACTCAAGAGATCCACCTGCCTCTGCATCCCAAGTGCTGGAATTAAAGGCGTGCATCACCACTGCCCGGCTGGCCTTTCAATTTTTAGTGTGTGCGTGTGTGTGTGTGTGTGTGTGTGTGTGTGTGTGTGTAAGTCCATGGAGGCTAGAGACGCCTGATCCCCTAGAGCTGGACTTACAGATGGTTTCAAGTGTTGTGAGCCACCTGACATGGGTGCTGGGAACTGAACTCTGCAAGAGCATCAAGCACACTCTAGTACCGGGCCATTTCTCCAGCCATGTGAAGCCAACAGGCTCCTCCCCTCACCACCTGACCTTTCCTCTACAGCCTCCTGCTGTTTCTAAGAGACTGAACCTGGCCCTGATTAAAGAAAGAAACTTGTATGTGAGATGATTATCAGGGGTGTTCCTAGGCACGGCTGATTACAGCTTGTTTCCATGTTTGTCTAAATCTAAGCCGAACAAAAGAATTTTAGAGCTACCTTTCATTTCAGCTGAATCCCTGACGGTTCCCGGAACCCTGTAGCTACCAGGCAGCTGGGAGACAGCCTTCCAACTTAGAAGCTACTTTGCTGCTTGGGAAATGCAAGTGAGAAAGAACTGGTGTTTGCTGGATGCCAAAAGCTTGTGCTAAGCACTGAACTCTTCAATTTAATTCTCTTGGCATGGTATGTTCTCTCTGCCCAGCTTTCCAGATGAGGAAATGAAAGACCCATTCTGTCAGTCCTCCAAGGCTCAGCCAGCCAGCCTCAGCTCTGCCCCTCTCGTGCCTCTGTAAAAACATCTCTTCATGACATCTTGTCAGCCCTCCTAATTAAATAAAGTTCAATTTATCTCCTGTACCAACCTCTGTCCTCCTCTCATGTTTTGGGGAACACTAAAGAAAGCCTAACTGCCGGGCAGTGGTGGCGCACGCCTTTAATCCCAGCACTCAGGAGGCAGAGGCAGGGGGAATCTCTGTGAGTTTGAGGCCAGCCTGGTCTACAGAGTGAGTTCCAGGACTATATAGTGAGACTCTACCTCGAAAAACAAACAAAATAATAATAATAAAATAAAATGCTTATATGAAACTTTGCTATTTGCAAATAGCAGGTCCTATTGACACATTTAGAAGACAGCTCAGTAACATCTGTGGTGAAATGATACCCTTCCTGGACCTCAGGGGTGGGGGTGGGGTGGAGGGAGCAAGAACAAAGGCAATCAAGGTACTGCCAAGAAACTAGGGGAGCAAGGCAAGCAGGCTTGATCTGTTGGGTTTTTTGTTTTGTTTTTTAAATTGAATGTTTTACTTTTCAATAACTGTAGATTTACAGGCCGTTGTAAGACTATTACAAAGAAAAACAGAAATACTACAGAGTGATCCCTTTTGCCCAGTTTTCCCCAGTGGTAACTTCTTGCAAAATGATACCACAGAGGAACGGGTAGATGACTCAATGTGTAAAGTGCTTGCTCCACAAACAAGAGGACCTAAGAACCTGACTCCTCAGCACCTCTGTAGAAAGACAGCAGGACACACCTATAACCCCAGTGACAGGGGAGCAGTAACAGGTGGCTCCCATGGCACGCATGCTGGGCTGTCTGTTCAGCTAAACTGCAAGCTCCAGGTTCGGAGAAAGACCCTGTCTCAAAACACGAGGAGAGAACAGAGGTTTGTATAGGCTTGGCCCAGGGAGTGGCACTATTAGGAGGTGTGGCCTTGTTGAAGGAAGTGTGTCACTGTGGGGGTGGGCTTTGAGACCTTCCTCTTAGCCACATGGGAGACAGTCTTTTCCTGTCTGCTTTGGACCCAGATGTAAAACTTTTAGTTCCTCCAGCCTCATGTCTACTTGGACACTGCCATGTTCCTGCCTTGATGATAATGGACTGAACCTCTGAACCTGTAAGGCAGCCTGAATTAAATGTTGTCCTTTATAAGAGTTGCTTTGGTCATGGTGTCTCTTCCCAGCAATGCAAACCCTATCTAAGACAAGGAATATACTTGAAGTTGACCTGTAGCCTGTACATACGTACTCAGAGAGCCTACCTCATGTATGCACACACACACACACACACACACACACACACACAATGAAATACAAAATTAAAAAAAATAATTAATGCCACCAAGAAACTAAAGATGGTTCAGCAATTAAGAGCACTGGCTGCTCTGGCAGAGGATGCCCAGTACCAACATGGCAGCTCACAAGTCCCAGTCTCAGGGGATCCAATGTCACAGTGTAGATTCCTTGGGTATCAAATACACATGGGGTGCACAGACACACATGTAGGCCAAACACTCATGCACATAAAGTCAAAATTTTTAAATTACCACCCAAACCAGCCTACCAGTATGGACTATATGAGACACTGGGGTTGGGGGGGGAAGCTGGTAGGGGTGGGGCGGGCATGGTGGTGAGGCTGTCATACACTTCATGTTGAGACTTTGCTTCAGCAAACAAAAAAAGTAAAGACCGAAAGGGTAAGAGAGAAAGAAATGCACGTGAAATATGACACAGTGACCGGGTGACACAGGACACTTGTATTTGAGCCAGTCTTGTTATGTAGACTGGCCTGAAGTTCACTCTGTAGGCTGAGCGTTGGGATTACAGGAGTGAGCCACCACACCCAGCTTTCTTCACCTTTTACAATGTTTCCTGTTACCTAAGTCTTTACCAGTTTCAGCTACGGAGCAAACCTAAGGCCAACTGGGCTACTTGTGACTCTATTAAAACAAACAAACAAACAACCATTGTTGTCATTGTAACAAAACCCCTAACAGGAGCAATTCATGGCAGGGTCCTGTGTATTTGGAGGCTATCATGACTCAGAAATAAGACATCTGGCTCTTACCTGATCAATGTGAAAACTAGCCATAAATAAATAAACAAATAAATAAATAAATAAGATTGAAGTTCTCCTTGCCATGAACTAATTTCAAGAACTGAGTATCTATTACTGATTCAAAGAAAATAATGAAAGATGCTTTTTTTTCTTTTTCTTTTTTTTTTTTTTTTTTTTGTTGTTGTTGGTTGGTTGGTTGGTTGGTTGGTTTGGTTTCTCTGTGTAGTCCTGTCTGTCCTGGAACTCATTCTGTAGACCAGGCTGGCCTCGAACTCAGAAATCCGCCTGCCTCTGCCTCCCGAGTGCTGGGATTAGAGGTGTGCACCACCACTGCCAGGCTGCTGCTTTTTTTTTTTTTTTTTTCCTATTGTATTTGCACCTGTGTAAGCCTGTTATCCCATCATAAAGGCCAAAAAGAAATTAGCAATGAAAACTGAAAATACCCAACCTACATATGGTGTATGCTATGATTCTATTGCCCTGAGCAGAACTGTACTATTGCAGGAGACTTGCCCAAGTGAACATCTCGACTGAACATCACAGAGAGGTACCTGAAAAACAACTCAGTAGAAACTTCTGTCTTATACTCTTTAGACCTCGGACCAACAACTCATCCCTTGGTGTTTTCATCAGTCTTAAAATACCATATCTATCTTCCCCCTTCAAAATCTAAATAAAATCAAACTTCGCCCTTTCTCCTCTGTGGTACCTACCACCTCGGCTCTCTTAAGGGGCATCTCGAGTACAATAGTAAGCACAAGCATGGCTTCCTCATGTTGGTGGTATCTGGGGGGCTGACTTCCATATATGCATAGGGTTTATTAGACATAGAGTCTATGGCGGAGGTTGGGAAAGGCAAAAGGAGGAAAGAACCAGCGCTCTACAAAACAAGGCAGACCCATGCTGAACAGAGAGAAGGAAGGGAGCGAGGGGACAGATCTTAGGCAGCAGTGCAGTTCTAGGAGAGCTCAGAAAGGCTGTTCCACTGTGGGGTGGGGCGCAGTCTGTTACCCCATTGGTAGAACGATTTCCTAGCATGCACGACGCCCTCGGTTCAACTACCAGCACCTCATAAAAACCCAGTGGCACGCACCTATCATCCTATACTCAGAAGGTAGAGGCAGGAAGGTTATAAATTCTATGTGGACTTCAGCTACAGAGCAAATCTAAGGCCAACTGGGTTACTTGTGACTCTATCAAAAAAGGAAAAAGAAAAATCCACAAGGGAGTTCTCTGACCTACTTTACTCCTTGGACGAAGCTCACATCTGGAAAGAACAGTCTAACTTAGTGTGCATGTCCCTGCCAAGCTCAGCCATGAGTTAGGTGGGACCAAGCCAAAGGAAACATAGCTCAGGACCCACAGGATAAATGTCTTAGCAGGAGATCTCATGACACTATCATGACAGCCCACCTAGTTGAAAGATCTTGGAAAGAAACCTGGAACAGATCAGGAAAAAGAACACATGGCAACTAAAAATGATTTCAGGATCGCTTCACTTATTCTTGTTGTTTGCTAGACAGGGTTTCTCTGTGAGGCCCTGGCTATCCTGGAACTCGATCTATAGACCAGGCTGGTCTAGAACTCAAGAGATCCACCTGTCTCTGCCTCCCGAGTGCTGGAATTAAAAGCATGGGCCACCACCACCCAGAAGCTTCACTTATTAAAAGCAGAAAATCTGTAAATTTTGGCAGGCACCTTTAGGCCCAGTCCTGGGGAAGTATGCCGGGGCATGGCTGCTTAAGGGGAGGTGTGACACAGTTCCTGCCCCTGGAGCATCTCCAGGCCATTGATCCATGACCCCTACATGTGCTGATGACTGCCTGAAACTGATCTGCTGTCTCTCCTATTTTACTTTCTCTCTTTTGGGGGTATACTTCCCCCATTGCTCAGAGCTAATCATGCTAATCAGCTTGGGGAGGCAGAAGGTGGGGAGTTTGGCTGTGCTTAGCCCACGACCACTGGAGTTGGTGCCAGGCTGTAGGAAAGCACCAAAGAACCATTCCAGGAGGTGGGGAATCTCAGTGTTAGACTTGGGATGCCGGAGCTGGTTTGGGGGTCCCCAGGCTTGCTACATGGGGTTCTCAGACTCTTGGATATCCAGGGCTTCTGGGAGTCACAGAAAAGCAGAGGGGGTGGGGGGGGGACTTTGTTGAGCAGGGATGGGGTGCAGGGAAGGGGTGCTTAGGCTAGTCCCAGCAGGATGGTCCTTGGCTTGGCAGATACAGGCTTGGTGGTGGTTGTGGCTGGGCGCTCAGAGGGGCCTTCTACAGGAGATTAGGCTGCAGTTCTGTAGGCAATGGCCTTTCTCATGGCTCCCCACAGAGGACCTTGGTGAAAAGACCCAGTCTGTGGTTTATTGTCATGTCGGAAAATGGATGCATAAAACCACGCCCCATTTCTCAGGGAGGGCCTGAGATTAAACACCTTTTGCAGGGAGGAACGCCTGGGAAGGAAAGCTTATTGGCAGTCCCTTTCAGGCCTCTAGATACCTCATTAGCATGGAGAACTCTGTTTTGAGCCTACTTGACTGTGGTCACATCTCTTTTCCTACTGTCTTGGTCTGAGATGTTAGGGATGCCTCATCTACTTGTGGAAGGGCTTGGGGTGTTGCCCTTAAGTGAGTGATGACCACAAATATCTCGGGGGAGAGGGGGGGCTGCAGCTACATGACAGGGGCCTGGTGTCAGGAGCAGGAGAAGCTACTACCATCCCTTCAGGGTCTCCGGGGCTTCAAGCCTTTAGCTCAACCTTACCAGGCTTCCTCTCACGATCCATGGCCCCACATCTGTCCCCTCTTACCTGCCTGACCCCAAGGATCCCTTATGTTTAGAAAAGAGCCCTCACAGGGCAGTGGTGGTGCATGCCTTTAATCTCAGCACTTGGGAGGCAGAGGCAGGCGGATTTCTGAGTTCGAGGCCAGCCTGGTCTATAGAATGAATTCTAGGACAGCCAGGGCTACACAGAGAAACCCTGTCTCAAAAAAAAAAGAAAAAGAAAAAAATAGAAAAGAGCCCTCACCAGGAATGGAACTCTCCTCACTTAACTTCTAGTCTGGTTAGCTGGGACTTCTAGCTTCTAGAATTACAAGAGATAAATAGCAATGTTTTGAGGGGAGGGTGCAGTTCTGGTTTTTTAAAAATGGAGGGTGGGGTGGGGCTGGAGAGCTAGCTCAGCAGTTAAGAGCACTGACTGCTCTTCCAGAAGACCCGTATTCAAGTCCCAGCACCCACATGGCAGCACACAACTGTCTGTAACTCTAGGATACAACATCCTCACACTGACACACAGGTAGATAAAACACCAATGCACATTAAAAAAAATAATACTTTTTTTTAAAAAGGGTATGTGCTCACATAAGTGTGTGTCACGCGTGTGGGAGTAGTTGTGAAGGTCGAAAACGGATATCCGGTCACCTAGAGCTGGGTGGAGTTTCTGGAAGTTGTTAGCACTGGGTCGAGAGGACTGGGAACCAAATTTATGTCCTCTGGAAGAGGAGCAAGGGCTCTTAACTGATTAGCCATCTTCCTGCACCCAGTCCTTTTGCTGGCAGGGTCTCACAGTGCCTAGACTGATCTTAAGTTTACTATGTGAATAAAGATGGCCTTGAACTCCTTAGCCTCCACCTCTTAAGTGCTGCAGTTACAAGCAGCATACCATATATGTGCTGCTGAGGAACAAACAGAGGGCCCTGTGCACGCTAGGTAACACTAGACCTACTGAGCTATATAACCTCAGACAAGACATGCCTGCCTCTTACAACTCAAAGTCTGTAGAACCATATTTCTTGGGTGAGCTGAGGTCCCTAAGTGAAAGAAAACATGCCCCTGTGTTCTAAGTCTAAGCTGCTCACCCAAGGGCATTTTCCTGACTATGGAGTGTTGTAAATGTGTAACTATCTTAGGATATCTTTACTCCCCCTGATAACTACGAAATGCTTCTCTGTGTTTGACTCAACATCCATCCTTTTGACTATTAGGTAATCTTTCTGGAATGCACAAAGGAGAGCTCCTAGCTTCCACCCACCCCCAGACGACCATCCAAGCTCTATAGCCAGGGTCCCCACATCATAAAACCCCCACCTTCCTGATGCCTCCATCGATGCATTTTTATCACTCTTTTCATTTTTAATTTTTTTATGTTTATGGGTAATTTTTTTTTTTTTTGCCTGCATTCATGACTGTGTATCACATGTATGTCTGGTACCTGACGAGGTCAGAAGAGGGAACTAGAACTGGAATTATAGACAGTTATGAGCTACTATGTGGGTGCTAGGAATTAAATCTGGATCCTATGGAAGAGAAGCCAGTACTCTAACTACTGAGCCATCTCTCCAGCCACTTTACTACTTTATTTTTGAAACAAAGTCTCATGTAGCCAGGCTAGCCTTGAACTCACCACATCAAGGATGACTTGAACTTCTAATCCTCTCAGCCCAGCTCCCGAGGGAGAGATAGGACTCTATGCACCTCCAAGACCACTTTTATATGGTGCTGGGATTGGAACCCAGAGCTTGGAGTATGCTAGATAAGTACTACTAACTGAACAGCATCCAAAATCCCACCAATGCCTTTAAAATGCCTTGATTCTAGGCAGTAGTGGTACAACACCTTTAACCCCAGAGGCTGAGGCAGAGGCAGAGGCAGGTAGATCACTAAATTCAAGGCCAGCCTGGTCTACAGCAAACTTTTCAGAACAGCCAGGGCTACACAAGAGAAATTCTGTCTTGGGGTGGAGAAGTGGGTGTACTGGCTAGTTTTGTGTGTCAACTTGACACAAGCTGAAGTTATCACAGAGAAAGGAGTTTCAGTTGAGAAAATGTCTCCATGAGATCCAGTGCTAAGGCATTTTCTTAATTATTGATGGGGGTGGGGGGCTTGTGGGTGGTACCATCTGTGGGCTGGTAGTCTTGGGCTCTATAAGAAAGCCAGCTGAGCAAGCCAGGAGAAGCAAGCAAGCCAGTAAGAAACATCCCTCCATGGCATGTGCATCAGCTCCTGCTTCCTGACCTTCTTGAGTTCCAGTCCTGACTTCCTTTGGTGATGAACAGCAACGTGGAAGTGTAAGCTGAGTAAACCCTTTCCTCCCCAACTTGCTTCTTGGTCATGATGTCTGTGCAGGAATAGAAACCCTGACTAGGACAGTGGGTATGCCTTGATTCATGATTTCCTTTTGTTGTTTCTATTATAGCAGCTTCATGAAATCATTACCACTTTAGAACATGGTATTTGGGCCTACCTGAATCCATGTGCCCTGGCCATGGTCACTAATATATACCTACAGAATGAACCTTTTCGATAAGAAGCTTTTTTTTTTTCTTTCAGTGTTGATTGAAGTCATGGCCTTGGAACCTGTGGTATGCAGTACTCAGTCTACCACAGTCTACCACTGAGCAGCATCCCTACCCACTGCTCTTTCTCTCTCTTTTTTTTTTATTCACGTAAGACACTTCGCTGCTTTTAGCATCTAAGTTTTGATTCATGTGAATTACTCAAAGCAGGCATCCCATTGGCATGACAGGGGGGTGGGAGGTGGCAGGCCCGAGGATGGGGGTCTATTGGTAATTAAGCCCCAGCCTCATCCCATCATGGGGTTCATAGACTCCCAGAGACATGGTCTCCCAGAGATTCATCCTATACTACTTCCTAAGAATAAGCTTGTCCCAGTGGATCCCAGTTTCTTCAGGTCCTTAATGATGTCATCCATGATGCATTTTATGAGAACTTGCTTCCCCACTCCACCAATGCAAATGACCTCCATCATTCTGCCTGGAGCCAAAGTGCCAAGTTCTCCAACACAAAAATGGAAATAGTAAGAACAACCCATAAGCAGAGGCAGATGCCACTTAGGTCCAGGCAGCCTTCAGCCTATTTTTATTCTGTAGTTTTTGGAGACAGGGTCCTATGTAGCCTGGGCTAGCCTTATACTTCTGATCTTCTTGTCTCCACCTCCCCAGTACTGGGATTACAGTTATACACCAGCACACTGCCTTAAGAGGCACTGGGGATGAAACCCAGGCTTCATGCATGTTAGGCAAGCATTCCAGACATTTTAAAGAACAGATTGTTTCCAGATCTGTCAAAGAAATGCATGAGATGGTTTAAGGGGAAGTAATTGTGGTTACTTAAAGTGGGGGAAGCCGGGATAGGAGATCCAAGGGCAACCAACAGAACACAGGGATTCCTTACTTCTAGAGGCTTTCGGAAAGGAGCATCTAGGCTTAGAAGGAGGGATTCTGAGTGTAGCGGATTTGTACAGGTACTAGAAAGGATAGAAAGCCATTACTTAGGAGCTAATCCTATTGTTCTGCCCTACTCTGTGGCTTCTACAGGCTTTAGCAGTTTAGAGAAGTTACTAAATACATAGGATATCAGGTGTGCCTCTTGAGTTACATCTGAGCTCTCTATTTTCTTGTTTAATTTTTAGATAGTTTTACTCAGTAGCCCATATTGGCCCAGCCTCAAACTCAGATCATTTTGCATGTGCCACCACGGGAATCAGGCTTAAGTTTGTCGACATGGTCTTTTATAGCCTTGGCTGACCTTGAAGGTTGGTGGAGAATCTCCTTGACTTCTTAATCCTCCTGCCTCCCCAGGAGTGAGGGAATGGGAGGCCAAGAGGGTCTTTTTATCCAGAGCCCATCCTCCCTTCCAGATAATCATTTGAATCTGGAACAGCATCTGCATTTATTTTTAGACAAACTAATTCATAGGCTCGGGAGGAGAAGAGGTGAAGTAGAAACTTAGGGTTCTCTGGAGAGCCAATTGTGTTGGATGGTGTTTTGCTGGGGCAAACACATGGAGTGTTTTCTCAGGCTTATTGAATGCATGTGCTGAGGGAAGGCACATGGAGGACCCATATTTGGAGGGTATAACTAGGACTCCACGGAGTGATGGAGACAGAGCTTGGCTTGCTGGTACAGCTAGCTGTGCAATCAATGGTTGTGGGTCTCAAGTCTTCACTGATCTTTGAGGAGAGAGGCACAGCTAAGAACTTCTCCTGGCGTTCCGACTGGTCCTGGTCCTACCTGCTGAATCGAGTTGAGGCTGTAGCCTGGCTGTCTCTGCTAGGTCATGTCACTGCTACTGTGTACTGGCCAGTTTTGTGTGTCAACTTGACACAAGCTGGAGTTATCACAGAGAAAGGAGTTTCAGTTGAGAAAATGCCTCCATGAGATCCAGCGGTAAGGCATTTTCTCAATTAGTGATCAAGGGGGGTGGGGGGCTCTTGTGAGTGGTACCATATGTGGGCTGGTAGTCTTTGGTTCTATAAGAAAGCAGGTTGAGCAAGCCAGAAGCAAGCCAGTAAGCAGCATTCCTCCTTGGCCTCTGCATCAGCTCCTGCTCTTTGACTTGCTTGAGTGCCAGTCCTGACTTCCTTTCGTGATGAACAGCAATTGGAAGTGTAAGCTCAATAAACCCTTTCCTCCCCAACTTGATTCTTGCTCATGATGTTTGTGCATGAATAGAAACCCTGACTAAGACATATTGCTAACTCAACTCTACCAAACTGGACTACTGGTGTATCCGTGAGGTGTTTGCGAGTGGATGGAGCTGCCACTGCCTGCTAACCTGTGAACTGAACTGCTGATTTCCAGACAACACAGATGGGAGTTGCTCCAAAGAACCTTTCTAAACAGGTCCACTCCCATCCCTAGCCAATATCCTTTCTTTTCCACTACCTCTGGTGGGTTGTGGGTTACAAGGAAGGTTAAAGTCTTTAAGAACTATCATTAAAAATACGGTTTGAAAAAAATTAAAGTTACAAAGAGGGGCTTTACAGAACATCTCAGTGAAAAGCTACATTATTAATGGTTAATGGTAGCATCCACCTTCAGTAAAAGCATTTGGGAGGTAGAGACAGGCAGACCTTTCTGCCTTCAAGGTCAACTTGGTCTACATCATGAGTTCCAGGCCAGCCAAAAGCTACAGAGCAAGACCTTTCTCAAATAAACTAACAAGCAAGAAAGGACTGAGAGAAGGGACAAAGTAAATAAAGGAGGAGGAAACAGAACAAACAAACAGTTACCATTTCACCTCCCACTTGCTTCCATAATAGCCAACTGAGGGAAGTTGTTCTGGACAATTTTTACCTCCTGCCCCAACTCATGGGATCTCATTATGTAGCTCCAGCTGCTCAGGAATTCAGTGTAGGCCATGGAGGCTTCAAACTCACAGCTGTTATTAAAGGCATAGCAAGTGTTCCTTCCTTCCCACACCCGTGCTGTGGTGAACTCAGTGCTTCACGCTTGCTCCTTCACACACCCAGCCTCCTATGGCTTGGGATGTCTCCTACTAGTTTTCAGAGTTTGACTTGCTAGATGTTGCCGTGCCAGGCTCGGTGGTACAGATCTTTTAATAATTGCTGAATTGTATGCGAATGTGTGTTGCTATGAGTCAGTTAGCTTTGTAACACACATTAGAGAAGGAGTCCACCACTCACCTACTTCCCCAGTCCTTGAATATATTTTTGAAGTATATTATCTTTTAATTTCTAGCTTTCTGATTGTTTAATGAACTTAGTGTTTAATACCCCAGTCAGGCCAGTCAGTGGTGGCGCACTCCTTTGATCCCAGCACTTGGGAGGCAGAGGCAGGCAGATTTCTGAGTTCGAGGCCAGCCTGGTCTACAGAGTCAGTTCCAGGACAGCCAGGGCTACACAGAGAAACCCTGTCTCGAAAAACAAACAAACAAACAAAAAGAAAAGAAAGAAATACTCCAGTCAGGATACCATCCTCTTTGAAACCCTTTGGTTCCACAGGGAGCAGGTACTGGGGTATCAAACCTAGTGCCTTTCGAATGCTAAATATATGGGGTTTTTTTTCTTTCTTTCTTTCTTTTTTTTTGGTTTTTCTGAAACAGGGTTTCTCTTTATAGTTCTGGCTGGAACTCTGTCTGTAGACCAGGCTGGCCTCGAACTCAGAAGTGCTGGGATGAAAGGCATGCGCCACCACTGCCCAGCTGCTAAATATGTCTTTTATATTTATATACCTTTGTTTATTGAGACGGGGTCTTACTATGTAGCCTTGGATGGCCTGAACTTGTTAAGTAGACCAGGTAGCCTTGAAGTCACAAAGCTCCACCTTCCTCTGCCTCTTCAAGGGCTGGAATTAAAGGCATGCACCACCATGACAGATCTAAATCTTGATTACATTATGAATTTTTGTCAACCTAAAAAGACAAGTCTCATTTCAAAGGGGATAAGAGAGAGCTTTATTCTGGAGCCAAATGCAAGTGACCATGCCTCAGGAACACAGATTTAGGTTCCCCACACTTCCCATGTTCTAATGTGGAAAGAGCCCACTGAAGTTTTACAGCAAAAAAACAAAAAAAGAATTGGAAACCAAGCCACTTTACAAACACAATGGTGAGACTATCAGGTAGGCGGATCACAGAGAGGCAGGGAAATCGTTGGCATTGGCTCAGATGCTATCTGAATGGCATTCTTATCCTTTTGGCTGTGAGGTACTAGGAATGTGTCTGTACATTCCAGAAGACTTAATGGTCACAAGATTAGGTCACAGAGGACAGTGCTAAGGAGGCCGAAGATGACAGAGGTAATTGGCTCTGAACTCATATCCTTCCTCCCTCAGCACAGCATGGAAGCTCCTGTCAGTCAATCGGGCTTGCAGACGTTTCCATAAATGGAGTTTCTCTCCAGGAACTTCTGCTCTCACTATGCAGATTTGTGTGTGTGATACTCAGGGTCTTGTTTATGCTTCAACAGTACTCATTTTCAGAACATTCTTCCCAGTATGTGACTATGAACAATCACAAACACGGGATTGACAAATCAGTACAGGCAGTTGCCTCTCAGTTTAGTGCCTGATACAATGGCTGCTGATACAATGGCTTCTTTAGGACAAGGTAATATTTTAATATATGTACATCATGTGTTCACCATATCCACTCTTCCTTTGTTGTCTCTCCCTTCTTAATGATTATTCCTTCTCCTGCTGTGCTTGTGTGCCTTTGTGGGTTCCCTTGAGCCTCAGTGGGGTTGTTTACAGTAGCAACAGTTGGCTTGTTGCTGGAGCACAGTGGGTGCCTTGCCAGGATTCTCCTCTGAGGAAAATGTCACTCCATCCCCCATCAACAACTGCCTATCAGTTCTGGAGGACTAGAACCCCCAAAGCTGTCTATCAGTCCTGAATGATAACTTGAAACCCCAAAGCCCCTGCTCCTTCCACGAGAGAGAGTGTTGACCGGCCCTATCTTCCGCAAATAATCTGTGAGTTCCCCAGACAACTATGTCATTCAAGGAGAGTGCCACATGCCCTCTTCCCACACCTTTTTTTTTTTTTTGAGACAAGTTTTCTCTGTGTAGCCCTGGCTGTCATGAAGATTGCTCTGTAAGCCAGGTAGCCTCATACTCTGTTTTATCTGCCTCTGCCTCCAAAGTGCTGGGATCAAAGGCCTGTGCCACCATGCTTCCTATCCATCTGCTAATGTCCCCTGCATGTTGGAGGGCATGGGACAGCTGTCCTGCTTATGACCGGGCACTCAATAGTCACTTACCCTCTGTACTTTGATTAGTTATGAGTCTTTACAGTCACCGCTGACTACTGCAAAAAGAACCTTCTCTAAGCAAAGCTGACAGCAGCAGTAATGGGCAGGAACATTATTTAGAAGGCAATTTGAAAGGCACATCATGTCCACTTATCAAAACAACGGAAGTAGCTTTTCTACTGGAGTCTACTTTTTGAACAGGTTCACAATAGCAGAGATGAATTCCCTCCTAGAGGGCAGGTCTCAATGCCAATCAGAAAGTGGTTGGTTACCCCTGTAACAGTCCTGACACATTGTACCAAGAGGTTGTTGTCTGGTCAGTTAGTATTGTCACACATAGGATCCCCCCTCCCCCCACTCGCCCCTGCTCCAGCAGCCTGTATAATACCTTGTGTGGGCTAACTGGGAGGAACCTTCCAGTCCAGTTCCAGCTAGATCTCTCCATGTTCTATGACTAACATATATGATATGTTGACCTCAGGGTCTTATCATTAATTTCTAGTAGGCAGCCAATAGCAGTGGCAATTGCCTGTAGTGTTTTAATGGCTTCAGGAGCTTCCCTGAAGCTCTGTAAGTACAGGAGCCCACAGCTAGCACTGGGAGTTCTAATAGCTTATGGCTTTTGGGGGGCAGCTTTCTCTATCCATACAGGAAACTTCCACTCAAGCTACTTTTAAACTTTGGTTGATTAATTAGCTCATGAGTATCTAACTTTCTTAAGGCTATCTCATTCATAACAAGTTTAGGTTGGGCCTGTCTGCTCCCTCTGCTGTGCTTTCTTGGCTACTAACAAACTTTGCTTGTAGGAATTAAGAAAGGGGAGGGAGAAGGTGGGGGTTGGGGAGTCAACACCTAGGAATCCATTACCTAAACTGTAAACCGACTGTTATATTTTGTTATTTCTGCAAAGCACTTGCTACTTTCTTATGACCTTTTGCCTTGCCTAATGACTCATGTATGACTGTATGGATAATAAACTCAGCCTCAGCCTCTAATGACCAGCTAAGGAGTTCCTGCCCCAGGTGCTGTCCTCGGCTTGTCAGCTGACTCATCCACATCCTGTGGGTGTTAGATTTTTTTTAAGCCAGGTCTGGAAAACATTTTGAATCCTTGGTGATGATACTCTTTCAAAGTTTCTTTTCCATTCCTGGTTAGTCAGTCCTTACACAATCTACACGAGGTATTTCTTCATTCTTTAAGTTAACACTCCCTCTTGTTTTCTCTCTTACTTCCCTCCCACATCCCCCCCTCCCTTCCCTCTTCATACCCCCTTAGGTGAGAGGGTGAGTCTTGGTCCCAGCGGTTCCTGCCTTTTCCTGGAACATATGACATCCAATTAAAACACAGTTCTGACCATATCCTAGCATCCCTGCAACGGACCTGACAAAAATAAGGATATTCTCAAGAGACTCTGGGTGTGTGGATCTCTCAGACTATTGAAACAATGAACCCCCAAGAAATGGGAATTTCCCTCAGGAAATTCCTGCAGGGAAAAGGAAAAGGCCTCAGCCTGAGAGGGAATTCGGTCTTTCAGGAAGAGAGTTCACACAGTTCTATCTAGTCAAATCGCCTTACAGGATGAGACGGCATCCAAAGATGGGTGAATGGTGGGCGAGACCACACTTTGATGGGGACTGCTTAGATGAACACCCAGCCCTTCTATTTAAACTTTAATCTCATTTCAGGATCCCAGAGAGAGGTTAACTCTGTGTCCCTCTTCCCAATGTGGGCATATTAAGTACATCTCCTTTTTCATTTTTGTTCGTTTGTATTCTTGTTGTTTTGGGGGGTTTTTTGTTTGGTGTTTTGTTTGTTTGTTTTTGTTTTGAGACAGAACTTCACTGTGTAGCGCTGGCCGGCCGGAACTCTCCAGACCTTGCTGAAGATCCACCGGCCCCTGCCACCCCAGGGTTGGGATTAAAGGCGGTCGCCACCACCGCCGCACTTGCTTTCCACTTTTAACTAGGCGTTTTCAGTGATTTGTTGGATGGATGATCTTCTAAATTGGGTAACTGCCCAAATTACCTCTGGACCATCCCAAGCAGTCCCCTCCTCCCGCCCCCCTAATTCCCTTAGCCTGCATTTTCCATAACCAAAGAGCAGTTTCCCAGGTGTGACTTCCAGCCCTCCAATCATGGCTCATCTCCCTTGGCAACTCTAACAGACCTGGCAGTACTGACGCTCTACGCCCTGCAGTCAGTTTCCGCATCTCGTGCCTGAGGAGTGGATGCTTGTGGCAGCCGCCACATAAGTAGCCAGGGCGTCCCGGTGGCTAATCGCCATTACCGCCGTGGAGCGTGGAGCAGACGGCCCTTGGAGGACGTTCTCACAGACACGCGTTCGCACACTGTCGGCGCTGGAACCAACCCGGGATTCCCAGCCTGTGAGCTCTTCCATTGCTGCGGGCGGGAAGGGGCGCCGGCTCACCGAACGCCTCTCTAACCAATTCCTGCGGCGACAGCCATCCCCCAGCCTCCACCCCGTGGACGATCTACTGTCGCTCTCTCTAGTGCAGAGGGTCCATTCCCGGCCGGAGCTGTCCCCGTCTGACTGCGCCCGGGTCGTGCGCGCGGATCCCCCCGCAGCCGCAGCGTGGTAGCGCCCGCCCCGCCGCCGCTCGCCGGTTGCTCCCCGGCGCTAGCCCGCTCGCCTCAGTGAGCCGCCGCCGCCGCGTCTGCCTCACGGCACAGCTCGCCCGGTCGGCGCCGAGGGACGAGGAGGCAGGAGCACCCCGCAGCGCAGCGGCCCCGCACCCCTACCGCCGCCCGCCCCGCTCGGCCCGGCTCGTCAGCGCGGCGGCGCCCGGCATGTATCAGAGCCCGCGGCGGCTCTGCTCGGCCCTGCTGCTCAGGGACGCCCCCGGCCTGCGCCGCACACTCGTGCCCGGCCCGCGCCGAACGTTCGCCCCGCCGGTGCTCGGATCCCGGCCCGCGTCCCCGCAACTGCAGGCGGCGGCCTCGGGCGCCGCGAGGTCGCGTCCCCGAACAGGTGAGCGGGAGCGCGGAATGAATGGGCGCCGCAGGCTGGTCCCCCGCGTTCGCCGCGGCGTCGCATCGGGAGGGAGCGGATGCCGCTCAGGCGGCCTCGCTTTCCGCGTTCGTGTCTGATCAACCTGAAGCCCCCAGTGGCCACAGTGACCCCAGAAGCTAACGCTGTTTCGTTTAAGCCCCACCCCCCCGGGTGTAGGGCGGTTACGCTTTGGTTGCAGATGGCTTGTGGACATCTCTATGAGAGGGGAAAAATATCCAAAATGACATGATCGTGGATTTGCAGGGCCTACGGGCCCTGTTAGAAATAGCACATGTTAACTCTTTACGCTTATATATATATATCTATTTATGTTTTGGGAGGGGGTCTTCCACTTTGTCTTAAATTCCTGCGTGAAGCTGGTGAATCAGCCTTTCACCAAGAGTCAGTTCTATACATCAGCTTGTGTTTTTTAAGTGTTCCCTTTCTGCCTAGAAGCAGATTGAGACGGTCACAAACTACATACAGATCAAGTCTGGCTTTTAAATGAGTAGTTTCTCCCTCAAATCTAGCAATTTCTTCATGTAGGCTCTCCCTCAAAACCAGCAATTATTCCATAATACTTTTCTAGAAAGTGTAATTTGGTTGTTACCTCAAATTAGGTTATTGCCATCTAACATAGGGATGCTGTAAACCGTCCTTATTTTACTAGAGTACATTTTGATAGAGTACTGGATTAATTTAAGGACAGAGTGCACATTAGAAAGTATTGGTTCCCTTCGGCTGTCTTTTGTTGCTTTTTTTCAAGGCCATGGCTGTCCTAGACCTTAATTTTGTAGACCAGGCTGAGTTCGAATTTAGGGGATCCACCCGCCTCAGCCTAGCAAATGCTGGGATTAAAAACTTTCACGTGGCGCCAAGCCGTGTGAGGCTTTCTTTAACAAGTTATCATCTGAGTCTGATTGAAGCCAAAGCCTTACTTAAACCACATATAGTCACATTATTGGCAGATATTTAGACTGGGGTTTTTTGGTTGGTTGGTTGGTTTTAGTTAACCAGTAAAAATGGGTGTGGTGGCATAGCCTGTAGTCCCAGCACTCAGGAGGCTAAGGCTGGAGGATCAACATTTGGAGTGCCCCCAACCCTAGTACCAGAGAGTGTGTTTTGGATGTACTTTTTTGCTGGGCGGTGGTGGCACTCGCCTTTTATCCCAGCACTCTGAAGACAGAGACAGGCAGATCTCTTGAGTGTGAGGCTAGCCTGCTCTACAGAATGAGTTCCAAGGCAGCCAGGGCTACACAGAGAAACCCTTTCTCACAAAGGTAGGAAGGAAGGACAGACTTTTGAAAACCCAGGGTCATGCCCCCACCTCTGGGTCTATAAAACTTTGGTGGGCTATGAAATCACTGTTGAGATGGGTAGCATCCCAGTTACACCAGCAGTGGCTGCTGCTGCTGGTGTTTTCCTGTTGATTGTTTTTAGGAGGGGCATAGATAGATTTGAAGGTGGAAAGGCTGCCTGGTACCAGCTCATTCAAGTCCCCCTCCCCGACCTTCAGAAACCGGATTTGTCTCAGGTACATCTGTGAATCCAGGTAGCTTAGGAAGTACAGGTCAAGGACAGCCGTGCTAATGGAGTCCGAGTTTGCGGTGTGAGGCTTCTGCCTGCTGTCTAATGCATTTCTTTAAAAGTTGTTTGAAACCCCTTGGATTGATGGGTAATATCCTCAGTGGAAGGTTGTGAGATGAGAAAGGGTAAGGAAGTGAGTGGTGGACTGTGGGCTTTGACATGCAGTGGGCCCTAGCAGCAAAGAACGAACTTGCAGGATTGTTATGCTGCTTAAACTATTGTAGCCAGCACAGGTGTAGGCAGCTTTCCTGTTTCTTGTAGCTTTGGGGGGAAGATACAGTCATCGATTCGTTGCTCATTCTTACACCATGTCACTCACAGTGCATGCACACTCACATGCACAGGTGCATTCATGTAGAAGAGTCTGTAATATATTGTCAATTCTAAGCTTTAGGTTGTTCAAAAGAGCTTACTTTCCATTCAGGGATGAGGTTTGGTGCTAAGGAGCTGGTGCAAATGGTAAAGATGCTGGCTACCAAACCTGAAGACCTAGGTTCAATCCACATGATGGGAGGAGAGGACCAAGTCCTTCAAGGTGTTCCCCAGCATCCACATGTGCCTGCACACATATACAACAAATGGGCGTCGGTTTGGGATTTTCTTTTTTTAAAAGAGGTGAGATCTAAGCAGATGGGATTCAGGCTGGAACATTTTTGTTTTGAGTTTGAGAGTCTCAGTGTAGCCCTTGCTGTCCTGGAGCCCTGAACCCAAGTGCTGGGATTTTTTAATCCCAGTGTGGCCTGGCCAGGAAGGAGCAGATCTTGAATTCAAGGCCTGTCCTCGATGCAGGTATGGTTCCAGCACTGTGTTCTTTATGGGGGGGCGGGGGTCTCAAAGTTCTGTTTAATTAAATGAAGCACCTTTTAGTCTCATAGTGACATTTGCTCTGACAAAGTAGAGGCAGCCTGTAGTGATAACTCTTGATACTTCCAGGGTTCATATGGTGGCAGCATTCAGAGCTAGACTTGAAAAGAGGAAATATAGCAAGCCATGTTGGCGTACTCCTTTATCCCAGCACTCGGGAGGCAGAGGCAGGCGGGTCTCTGAGTTCGAGGCCAGCCTGGTCTACAGAGTTCCAGAAACCCTGACTCAAAAAACCAAACCCAAAACCAAAAAAAAAAAAAGGAAAAAGGAAGAAAGAGAAAGAGAGAATGTTTAGGGTTGAACGTAAACATTTGAGGAGACAAGTGGAAGGGAAAGGTGAGGCCGGCCTCTAAGCCATTAAAGGAGGTGGGGAGGAAGTGCTTTGCCGGACAGAAGCATTCTCCAAAGTGTCTTAGAAACATTTGATTTCTGCTTAAGAACTCAGATTATTGAATTTGGTAAAGCAAAATTGAATGCCCAGATTCCACATTATGAAAAAGAAGTAGCAAGTCCTCAAATCCCTTTTATGTCTTCCTTCTCACTCTTTAAATAAAGTTGTGTGTGGTTTTTTGTTTTTTTTTTTTAATTTTTGGGTGCTTCTTATGCCAGGGGCGTGGAGTCCCAGAGGAGACCGGAAGAGGGCGTCAGGTCCTGGGGATGTTTGTCAGGAGCGCACCAGACGATGGGAGGCTCCTGAGGAGCAGCTGTGATTTTGACTATTGAGCGCTGTCTTAGTCTCTCCACCCTCCCTTTTCTTTCTTGGGGTTAAACCTAGCTCCTTGCTCATGTTAGGCAGGTGGTTGTGGTGGTGGTGGTTGTTTTTCTTTCTTTTCTGAGAAAAGGGTCTCATGTTGCCCAGGCTGGTCTTAAACATTCTTACGTGGCTATAGATAACTCACTGATTCTTCTGCCTTTAAGGATTATAGGCATAGCCTCCAGGCCCAGCAAGCAGATTGTCCCTAAAAAGCCCCAAACCTGTTGAAAGGACTCGAAGGAGCGGAAAGCTGGTCCCCTCTTCTGTGAGGTTGTGAGTGCCAACACATTCACAGTCTAACCTGCATCTTGCAATAGAGGATGGGCTCCTTCAGAGTTATTACTTACTGTATGGGCTTAAGAGGGAGCCTGGGGGCCATCTCAGCATTCTACTTTCTTCTCTAAAGCAAAGACAGCAGCCCACAGGAGGGCAACAGTTGCCACAGCTACCGTGCCACAGGGATGCAGATCGTTGTCTGTGGGCTGGGAAATGCTGTTCTCCAGATCTTCCTCCTCCTCAGTTAATGAAGAGTTGGCTGGATCGCTGCTCTCCACCACTGGAACACGGTGCTTGCTTTCTTGGAACAATTTTAAAGGCAAATCCCAGCTCAGTAGAAAAGACATCTTTATTTAGCAGGCCCCTTAACTATGTGAGTAAGCTGTTTATGAGAAAGAAGAAATGGGGAAGCTTGTAATTCTCAAGCTTCTCCAGAATAAACCTTTCCTTATGGGGAACTAAATTATCATTTTCCTGTGGTGTTCACTGGAAACAGTTAAAATGCAGAGCGGGACTCAGTGGTGGTTAGGTTAGTAACCAGGGCTCCAGAATGGAGACCAGTGGTGGACATTTGCAAATCTTTAGACCTTGGTTGCTTTGTCTTAAAGCCAGATGGCCTCTAGAAGAGATCAACACATCAACTGATAGCGTTGTATCCACAAACTTGGTTGAACTGTATACTCAACCAAGTGTTTCAATGTTCCATGTGCTAATTACAGCAGGAATTGGGAAGAACAATCCAGATTGGTCTGCCCACATTGGTTGGGGGGGAAACTTTGAAGGAGTGGGAGGGACAAGGCACACTTGAGAAGGGGGCAGTAGCGGGGCAGGGAGAACAGTGTCATTAAAAACGCACTTCCCAGTGTCAAATGCAAATTCACAGATTTGATTTCCTCAAGACAAACCTGATATGTTCTGTCCAGCAAGCACCTCCAGTATTTCTGTGGGGGTTGGGAGTATTATATAAACTTGAACCTGCCTTTCCAAAGGTGCCCCCCCTTGGGTATTTTGCTTGCATATATGTCTGTTAGCCCTGTGCATGCCTAGTACCGGAAGAGGCCGGAAGAAAATAGTGGATTCCCTGGAACTGGAATTACTGGGTAGGTGGAAACCCTGGGGAAGAGCAGCAAGTACTCTTAACTGCTGAGCCAGCTGCTGCTTAGAACTGAGGAGTCACGGAGAGGATTGTGAAAGCCTGGGCTTTACTTGAAGGAGAATTAGGCAGTGTCCTGGAAGAAAGGAGGAGGAAGGGAGACTGACAGCCACGTGTTAGGAGTTCCTCTTGACCCATCAGAAGTGGCATGGCCTCAGTGCTTACCGTACTTCGGGAAATACTTAGAACTTAGGAGTGATGCACCTTGATGAAACCATCTGGTTAGCTAAGATGTCCTGGTTATCTTGGTTTGTGCTGTGCTGAGCATTGACCTGGGAGCCTCCCTTACACATGCAGACAAGTCCTGAGCAACTGTGCTACATCCCTAACCCTTATATTCCATATAAGTAAATATATATTTATTTATTTATAATATATATATAACTATATAACTATATGCTGTATTCTATAGTAGGGGAAAGCAGCAGCCTTCCTGTAGAAAGAAGAGAACTACAGAGCCTCAAGTAAAGCTTGAAACACTCTTAGGATGAGCTCAGCATGTCAGATGTAGGCAAGAGTGTTCAGGAGGAAGAAAGATAAAGGGTACAGATATCTCTAAACTCTCTTTCCACTATCAAAACCCGTCAGGGGCCCACTCTCTGGTTTTTCTGAATTTCGATGCCAATAAGTTGAGCCTGAACATTTGGTATTCTGGCATGCCTGGGTCGATGGTGTAAGTAGACTCACTTCACTTAGGACTTTAGAAGCCTGCCCTAATTCTTTTGGTTTTTTCCAGACAGGGCTTCTCTGTGTAGCCCTGGCTGCCCTGGAACTCACTCTGTAGACCAGGCTAGCCTTGAACTCAGAGATCCATCTGCCTCCAAAAAGGGCAATTTTAAAGTACTTTCACTGCACCTTGAGAATCTGAGTAGTATGTATGAGAAGTTCACGAAAGGGGGATCAGAGCATTCATTTTTTTCTACGAAGCAAGTTTGAGGCCAGCCTGGGAGATCCTGCCTCAAAAAGTAAATAATACAATAAAGTCAGGGAATGTAACTTGGTGGTAGAGCTCCTCATTCAGTCCCCAGTACCAGCAAGAAGCACTGTGATCACGTGTCTAGGAAATCCCTCCGTCCTAGATAGAGCACTGTTCTCTCAGTCTTCCTGTGTCTCCCATAACTGTCCTTTCTGCACCCAAGTCCAGTAGTGGGCTTTGAACCCTGTGCCTCTTGCATGCTAGATAGACACTACCACTGAGCTACATTCCCAATTTGCGTGGCTCTAGTTTGGAGAGGATTTGGAAAGTGGCAGTTAGGCCTCTCTGTAGAGTGAGGAAGCCAGTGGAGACCACTCTCTCTGCCAAAGGTAAGGAAGGCTCTGTGCTCTCCTTCCCTGCTCAGAAATACCCTTGAAAAGTGAGCAAGATAGCACAAGCTTGTAATGCCAGCCCACCCTCCCTCAAGAGGCTGGTGCCAGAGGATTTCAATTTTGAAGCCTGCCTGGTCTGCACAATGAGGTCCTGTTTTGAAAACAACAGCAATGAGAATCAAGGAGAAAATCTAAGTAAACATGCCCTGGAAGTTAAGCTTGTTCACAGACTGCTCCTGGTCAGGTCTGCTTCACTTTTGAAGACAGGCCTCTCAAGGCCTAAGTTGTGTACCCTCTTTCTTTATAGATAGGTCTATCTTAAGGTCTCTTAAGACCAGATTGGTCTTAACTGTTTGGCCTGGAACTTAATAGATGAACCCAGCCTTGAACTCACAGAGATTCACCTGCGTCTGCCTTCCTGGTGCTGAGATATGAACCACCATTTCCTGTGACAGTTTCATTTTAATAAAGGTTAAAGCATGAGTTGACAAACGTTCTCTGAGGAGCCACCTAGTAGATGTTTAGGTTCCTTGGCCCGTGTCTAACCCCTGCAGTGGCAGTGTATGAGTATCCACAGGTGGCATATAATATATATACTGTTTATGGGCATTGAAATTTGAATTTGATGGTCTTTTCACATGCCCTGGAATATTACTGCTAATATTTTCTCAACTACTTATCAATATAGAAGAAACTAATGGTGTTTCATAGATTAGTAGCTGCACAGTGCCAGGGCACCAGTAGGTTTGCACCAGAGTTGTCGACCCTGTTCTAGAGAACTCTGTTATCAGCAGAATATTGCTTTGGGCTTTTTCTCAGCTGTAAAAACAGGTCATTTTTTAAAAGCATCTCAGGTCTTTTTTTGTTTGTTTTTTTTGGTTTTTGTTTTTCGAGACAGGGTTTCTCTGTATAGCCCTGGCTGTCCTGGAACTCACTCTGTAGACCAGGCTGGCCTCGAACTCAGAAATCTGCCTCCCGAGTGCTGGGACTAAAGGCCTGCACTACCACTGCCCTGCTGTCTCAGGTTTTATTAATTCAGGGATGGGATGGCACCAGACTGTTGTGCTGTGCTTTTCCACTCATCTCTTCAGAGCATTATTCTAGAACCCAGTTTAGGGAAACAGTTGTCCAGTTGATGAGCAATTGAACACCAAACATGTTAAAGTAAGTTTTATTGGTTTGTTTTTGAGAGTGTGTACTGGTGTGTGTAAAGGATTTCTTTAGAGATATTTTCTAATAAGGCTGTCATGACTGAAATATGGCCCAACCTTTTCTGGAACATGCTTTGGCTGTCTCCTCTAGTCTCTGACTTTCTGCCTGCTGTTCATGGATTATGGCACTGTGTCTAGGTGTTTGTATTTTTAGACACATTAGATTGAGAGTCATGACCTTCACTGGATATCTCTGGAAATGCCACTTGGGTCATGACACTGCTTTGTACACTCTGTGCTGTACCAGTGTGTGCCTTAATGGCAGTGACGTCGACAGATGGAGGAGATGAAACTTGACCTCTGATGATTCTTGGCACAAAGTCTGAGCTACTTTGTGCTGCCTGGCCTCTCCCTGCAGTAGTCAGCTCTGCTGGAGATTCTGACACTCAGCAGTCCCAGGAGCAAGTAACTTTCTTCAGGGCCTCAGCTCCAGTCTCCTAGCATCAGTATCCACGTGTGGAATGGTGATGTATGGGATTGCTGGGAGAGTAAGGAGAACACACCGGACACTGTAACAGCCTGCTCCTTAAATGTTAGAGATATCTATTCATAGTCTTACAGAGCTAGCTGTAACTGATTTGTTTAAGCACAGTGCTAGAGATTGAACTCGGGGCAGACTACATAGCATTTAAACTTACAAACCCTGTCCTCATTGGTAAGGTTAAACTGCAGGCAGCCTTCCAAAGACTATGTACTTTGCTGATAAAAATTTATTTATTTTTCCATTATGGGTAAGTGCTCTACCACCCTATGTCTCCAGCCCTATTAACATTCTCTAAAGCACTCTGCTGGGCGTACTGTCCCTGCCCTCATGCTAGCTGTCCCATGCCCAGGACATGTCGTTACACACTGCTAATCCCAGCACTTGGGATGTGAGAGGGGAAATGTTTCAAATATCCAAGGACAACTAAAGATAAAAAGCATGACTGGAAAAGAAAAAGAAAAACTGTTCATGCATGTGCATACACCTGGACCTGGGTGCTTGAATACTTGATTCCTTCAAAGTATACTAAAAATGCAGTGTAGTTAACATCCAGCTGTCTCGTGTCATTTTGTGTGAACTTTCACCGACTTGCCCCGAAGGTGGCCAGCCTTTTGAGGTAGTTGGGTGTGTGGCCAGCAGATGGCAGCATTGGGCTACTGATACTCCATCATGCAGTGTTGGCGTGTACTTGTTCCAGGTTTCCCTAGGCCTACCTAAGGTTGATCAACTTCCAAGTCTCCCTAGGTTCGTGCCTAAGACATTCCTGAATTTTGCTTATTACTTTAGCTGGGTCGTGTTGTATAAACTCAAACTGAGAAGCATAGTTGGATGTGCATGGATGCTGGATAACTAGAAGAGAGAGCATGCAAGCTGCGTTTTTAGAGTCACAGTCACAGCCAGGAGCTGTGACAGCTCAGCCCAACACTTACCTAGCAAATATAAAACCCTGGCTTCAGTCTCTAGCTCTGAAGAGGAAGGTCTAGATAAAGCTAGATATGATCTTTATTGTTTAATGTAGTGTGGGTCGGTGGAGACTGGCCTGGAACTGTAAAGACCAGGTTAGCCTTGAACTGGAAGCAGTCTTCTTGCCTCTGCTCTGAGTGCTATGATCAGAAATAAGTACTAACGCCCAGGGATACAAACCTCTTTAAATTCTTAGAGGATAATGTGGTACGAGCCTTTCATCTCAGCACACTGGAAACAGAGAGGCAGGGCGATCGCTGAGTTCCAGGCCAGCCCTGTGTCTGTAGAGCTAGTTCCAGGACACCCAAGGCTACACGAAGAAATCCTGTCAACAAAAAATTCTCCAAATTTCTTTGAGACAGCCCAAGTTGGCTTTGAACTCATATCCAGGAACACAAAATGGGTCGTTGTTGAGCTTACCTTCATATGGAGTGCCATATCTTCTGAGGAACAATATTTCGATGATGCATCAAGACAAGGCAGGTGAATTCCAGCCACCTGCCTCCCCACCACTTCCCATCCCCTAAAATGCTGGTTTGTGTGTCAGCCTGACACAAGCTAAAGTCATCAGAGAGGAAGGATCCTCAGTTAAGGAAATGCCTCCGAGACCCTGCCGGAAGGCACTTTCTCAGTTAGTGATCAGTGGGAGAGGGCCCAGCCCATGCTGGGTGGTTCCACTCCTGGGTTCTGTAAGGAAGCAGGCTGAAAAAGCCATGTGAAGGGCCAGTTAGCAGTCCGTGACCTTCCAAGGCCTCTGCATCAGCTCCTGCCTCCAGGTCCAAACCATGCTTGAATTCCTATTGTGGCATCCTCCAGTGATAATCTGGAAGAGTGAGATGAATAAACCCTTTCCTCCACAACTTGCTTTTTAGTCGCAGCAATGGAGACCCTGACTAGGACAAAATGTAAAGAAAAAATTTCAGCAATGTGTAGATCTGAGTCATTTTTTTATCATTATAATAATTCTGAACTTACAAAAAATGAGATGTAGCATATAAAATGTAGTTGGATGGTAGTGTAAACCAGACTATGTAATGACAGCACTCAGAAAAACGTATTTGTACAATTGGTTGCTAGCTAGTTGAGAAGGTAAAGAAAGGGCAGGATTTCTTCCAAGATTTTGCACATTGGTAGATCTCAGCCTTGCTTGTAAATAAACTACCCCACACTCTTGGGTTATCTCAAGAGTGCTAGGCTTAACGCCCGAGTACATTTTTGAAGCTCCCCATGATTAAACAGTGAGCCTGGCTGGGGAATCGTTGGTCCATGGTGTCATTTGTGTTTAGGGCTAGGGATATGCTGCTGTAAGGAGTAATATGCTTAGGTGTTTACAAATCGCAAGGAGTGGTACTGTTGGGCTGCTCATTCTGTCTGCAGCAGGTTCCGTACAGTTAGGCAGGCTCTTCACTGTGCTGGCTGACGACTAAAATGAAAACCGGCATTTTCCTTTTGTGGCAAGCCACTTAAGAGCCAGGTGAAACTGTAAAACTTCCGTGTTCACTTTGGAATATCCTATATAATTCCAGAAATACATAGCACATGGCTGCTAAAAGTATTTATAGTCCAAAGGAGAAAATGGCAGGGTATGCTTCTCAATTGAAATAAAAGCAATGGCATCTGTCTGCTTGTCAGCCCTTCACAGGCCTTGGGGTATATAGCTCAGTGGTAGGGCACTGGCTTAGCATGACAAGGCCCTGTGCTCTACAAACACAATAGTCTGTATGTCATAACACCCTGTGACATACTTAACCGATATTCAGATGATGATTCGGAGATACTTTTCTTTTCTCTCTCTCTCTCTCTCTCTCTCTGGTTTTTTGAGACAGAGTTTCTCTGTGTAGCCCTGGCTGTCCTGGAACTTACTCTGTAGACCAGGCTGGCCTCGAACTCAGAAATCCGAGATACTCTTTTTAATCTTGAGTTTTCATTCTCTTGAAAATTTTGAGTTTTAATTTCTTTTGAACTGAAAGTAAAATTACAGTGCTAACCTGATTTTCACTTTTTAAAATAATAAACGTTTCAAAGTAGCGATACCATTTTAAATTTGCACTGTCCATAGGCACTTAAGGCTCCAATTAGTTTGCTATGGCTCATGCTTTTTGAGTATTATGCTTAAGAACTCTGCCTAACTCACAGACACAAGATTTTCTCCTGCACTTTTCTTAGAAGTTTAATTTTTAGCTGAACAAGGTGGCTCATACTTGTAACAACAGCAGCCCTTGGGAGCCTAGTACTAGGTAAGCGTGGGCTACTGTGTAAGCCTTTGCCTCTCAAGTTGAGTTGTTTGTTGTACTGGGGATTGAACCTAGGGCTTTGGAATGCATGCTAGACAAATGCTCCATCACTGAGTTGTAGTCCCTGCCTTGATTAATTTTACTGAGATAGGGTCTCACTAAATTGCCTTGGCTGTTCTTGAACTTACTGTATGGCTACTCAGATATAGAACTCACTATCCCCCTGCCTCAGCTTCTAGAGTAACTAGGCATGGTGGCAGAACAGCTGAGAACTCACTTCCCAAACTTCAAACCAGAGGCAGATAGGGCACGCTGGGAATGGAGGGTTTTTTGTTTGTTTGTTTGTTTGTTTGTTTGTTTTTAAACCTCGAAGCCCTGCCCCAAAGGCGCAGCCCTTCCAGTATGGCCAAAGTTCCCAGTCTTAATCCTTCCTGATTCCACCAACTGGGGACCATGTACTCAAGCCTAGGAGGCTTTGCAAGCCATTCTCATTCTCTGACTGCACTATTCTAGGATTTCCCGTCCTGCCCTAGCAGACACCACTCCTGCAAACTCTAGTTTCCTATCCTGTGGTCCCTCCAGGGAATCTCAGTCAACTGCAGGACCTGTCTTCCATCACTTAGAGAATGCATCTAAGATATTCCTCTTAGGAGTCGCTCATGCTCCTTTCTACTACTAATGTTTTATTTTATGGGCGTTCTACACTGATTTAATTGTTCACATACTGAAGAGCATCATGGTTGCTAGTTACTTAATACAATAAGCCTATTAAATTAACATCTATAAGCCCTACTAAGCCCTGTGTCTTTCAAAATAGTTAACTACACATGTAAATAATAAAATTCACAGTGAAGCCATCAGGGCTGAGTTATGTGTGAGAACTTAATTATTTAATTAGTTTTGCTTCTCTGTGCAAGGATGCCCACCACTGTCCTTACCTGAACTAAAGTACCGTTCATGAATAATATTTATGCTCTTTGTCTTTGTTGAACATCAGAATATCTTTCATATTTTGTCAACATTTCTAGTGTCTTGGAGAGGGATGCATGTTTTAGAAGCTTCCTCGGGCTGTTGTACCAGAAGCCAGAAAGAGTGCTCCTTAGAGTTTACTCACCCACTCGCACTCACAAACACAGCACCTCAGAAACATCTCAAAAACAAAATAATCAGACTAGTTGTACATTTTTCTCCTTTTTAGGCAAAATTTTCTCAGAATAACTTCTTTTATTCCCTCCTCCCCCCATTCTGACACCCGAAATAAGAAATGTCTATTGTCACTAAAAAGTTTGCTGTGTTACTAATTTCACATCTCTCTCCTGTCAGCTGTACTGGGTGCAGGTCCTCCGTTCTTTTTTCTTTGTTTTTTTGTTTTTGTTTTTTTTTGTTTGTTTGTTTTTGTTTTTGAGATAGGTTTTCTCTGTGTAGCCCTGGCTGCCCTGGAACTCACTCTGTAGACCAGGCTGGCCTCGAACTCAGAAATCCGCCTCCCGAGTGCTGGGATTAAAGACGTGCGCCACCACTGCCCGGCTTTGCCAGTGCTTTTAAGATGTAGTGCTCTCTTCACTTGGCCCTCCTTTGTGTTGTGTTTAATCTGGATATATCCCTTGGTGAGTGGTGTAGCTTTTGTATAAAAATTCTTTCTTTAGGCTTGAATATCCAGGTGGGGAGGACCAGTTTGAGTTAAGGAAAGTTAACAAAGATGATACTTAACATTTGTGACCTGCCGGGGTCACTACCTTGAACCAACTTCTTGCTATCAGCCAGCCTGGTTTTTTTAATAAAGATAACTTGGTCTTTGCCTCTCAAGAGACAGTAAAGTTGGGAACAGAATGGAGAGATGGCTTAGTGAGTAAGAGTACACACTGCTGTAGAACATACAGTTCACAGCAGCTGTGTTGGCCATCTCATAAACCACTGGCAACTGTAGTTCCAGGGGAGTCCAGACCCTCTTCTGGCCCCCTCAGTTACCTGCACACACTGGTACACTCATAACTAAAATTAAAATTGACAGGACAAGATGTCAAATATGTATGTATGTAAAGAAATCCAGGGTCTTCCGCTACTTTAAGAAAACTAACCACTTTAGTTTCTCATGGTAACTGGTTAAAGATACACACACACACACACACACACACACACACACAACCTGTTAAAAATGAAGTTAGGATGCTGGAGAGATGGCTGAAATAGTAAACTTCCTACCACATAAACAGATAATCCAAGCTCAGACCTCTGGCATCCACGTAGAAGTCAAGCATGGTTGCATTTATCCATAATTCTAGCCTTGGGAGAACAGCGATGGAGATACCCAGAGCTCCCTGGCCAGCTAGTCTGACCAGTCAGTGGGCTCTAGGCTCCGTGAAAGCTTGTCTTTAAAAACCAAGGTAGTCCCAGCACTCGGAGGCAGAGGCAGGGGCAGGTGGATTTCTGAGTTCGAGGCCAGCCTGGTCTACAGAGTGAGTTCCAGGACAGCCAGGGCTATACAGAGAAACCCTGTCTCGAAAAACCATAAATAAATAAATAAATAAATAAATAAATAAATAAATAAATAAAACAAGGTAGAAAGAGATGAAAGGGGACGGCAGCTAATGGCCTCGTGTGCATACTTGTACACATGTCTATTCTGTCCAGCTTCCGGGGTTTAGTTTGACTTACAGTTACAGGGGATGCAGGTCAACAAGATAGGGAGGGCATGGCATGGCAACAGTCGGCCAAGAAAGTATGGGCAGCAGGGGCTGGAAGCTGCCTGATCATCTCTACATCCCACCCTTCAAAAACCATTCGGGTGTTTGGTTCTGTTGTTTGTTTTTTGAGGCAGGGTCTCTGTGTAGCCTTGGTTGTCCTGGAATGCCCCCTGTAGCCCAGGGGGCTCTATGAGTTCTGTAGAACTCATAGAGATCTGCCTGCTTCCTTCTGTGGGACTAAATGTGCACCACCACTGCCAGCCACAAAATCATTCTTAAGATAAAAACTTGGGAGAAGAATGCATTTTGTTAAAGGGTGCTTGTATAAGACTGGGTGGGTGTATAAAGACAACGAAGAGGTTATTGAACAAGCTTAGTTTTGCAAGAGATTAGTTAGCAGCAATATTTAAAATTACCTGCCCTGTAAGAAGCTGGAGGCCAGAAGCCCCATTACTCACCACTAGAGATGGCTTGATGCCCGCAGGCAGTGCGGCCCTGACTCTCTGGCAATGGGACCGGGAAGGCACTGACTGACAGCTGGCTGTATAACTGTTTGTTTCCTGCAGTGAGTTCCATGGGAAACGGCACCAGTCGACTCTACAGTGCTCTCGCCAAGACACTCAACAGCAGTGCAGCTGCTCAGCACCCGGAGTATTTGGTGTCAGCTGACCCAGAACATCTGGAGCCCATTGATCCTAAGGAACTTCTGGAGGAATGCAGGGCTGTTCTGCACACTCGGCCACCCCGATACCAGAGGGATTTTGTGGACCTGAGGACAGACTGCTCTCATGGCCACTCTCCCATTAGAGTCATGCAGTGGAACATCCTCGCCCAAGGTATGCCTGGTGCTACTGTGCTCCGCAGCAGCTTCCTTTCTGCTTCTGTGCGTTCCCAGTCTCCTATGTGGCGGGGTGAATTATGGGTGGTTTCTGTTTAGCAACTCTGTGGGATCACCTCAGGCATTCTGTTGCCAACAGCCAGAGTCTGTGACGGCATTTACAGGCAACAAACTGAATGGGTAGTAGGGACAGTGTGGAGCAGCAGTTGAGACGAAGTGTAGATAGCCCTGGTGACCATGGTGCCATGACGACTGTCAAGAGTTTTGAGGCCAACTTGAGCTGTGGTGTGAGACCTTGTTTTTAAACAAAAACAGAGAAAGAGACTGCTTGACCAGTCCTAGCACTTAAATATTTTTATTTGTGGCAGCTGGGTGGTGGTGACGTACGCCTGCAGTCCCAGCACTCTGGAGGCAGGGGCAGGCGAAATCTCAGAGTTCCAGAACAGCAAGGGCTATACAGAGAAACCCTGTCTCCGGACGGGAGGATTAAAGAAATGTGGCAGAAAAGGGCCCTTTATTATTATACCTGCTGAATTAATCATTTTTATGTGATAATATCTTTTATCTAGTTGAATTGTAAGCAAAGGCATGTTTGCAGGAGAAGGGATGGCTCAGTGGTTAAGAACAGGACCTGCTTTTCCAGAGTATTGATTACTACCACCCACAGCAAATGGCTCTGGGATGCACCGCCTCTGCTGCTGCAGGCACCCGCACTCATGTTTTCTCCCCTTACCCTGGAGTTAGACATGGGTTGTTTTCTTCTGTTTGGAGAGGAGCAGGAGTGTTGTTTCTCTGAGTCAGGGTTTCTCTGTGTAGTTCTAGCTGTCCTAGAACTAGCTCTGTAGAGCAGACTGGACTTGAATTTCGGGATCTGCTAGCCTCTGCCTCCGAGTGCTGGAATTAAAGGTGTATGCTCACCTCACCTGACTCACCAATCTTTCTTTTAAAAGGTATTTTTATTCTTTGGCAAGGTCATACATAAATACCATGCATGTGCCTATATCTACCCACATCCACCCTGACCAGCTGCTCTTTGATTTTATTCCCTGGTGTTCATTCATAAAGAGAAAAAGCTCCTCCTTTGTCCTGTTCATTCTGAGTAGTATCTATTTATATCCGTTCACCTGGCTTTCTTATTGTCAATGTTAAAACTAGTGTTTATTTAAATTGACAAATTTTTATATCCCCAGGTCTGTGAAGAATGGTTTCTCTAAACCTAAAAGCAAAAGTTATATCCTAGAATACAGCGATAAGAAATATTTTTTAATATATATTAAACCCTGCTGCTTGCTTCAGCAGGTAAGTAGGAGGTTATTTCCTCCGTGTGTTGTAGCTGAGACAGACCTGCCCCAAGCATCTGAGGCAAATGTCAGACTTCAGGCCTCTACCCCCTAGATTTCTTTTTTCTTTCTGTTTTCTTTTCCTTTTTAGACAGGGGCTTAGTATGTAGCCTTAGCTGGCTTGAAGCTCAATTAAATATCCCACGATGGCTTTGAACTCAGGGAGATCCACCTGTCTCAGCCCTCCCAGTACTGAAATTAAAGGTGTACACCACCACACCAGGCTTCCCCATTTGCTTTGAGGTCATGGATCTGTAGAAGCTGACAGATGTTTGGCTTTTCTTTTCAGCTCTCGGAGAAGGCAAAGACAACTTTGTGCAGTGCCCTGTGGAAGCACTCAAATGGGAAGAAAGGAAATGCCTCATCCTGGAGGAAATCCTGGCTTACCAGCCAGATATACTGTGCCTCCAAGAAGTGGACCACTATTTTGACACCTTCCAACCACTCCTTAGTAGACTGGGCTACCAAGGCACATTTTTCCCCAAGCCCTGGTCACCATGTCTAGATGTGGAACACAACAACGGTCCAGATGGCTGCGCCTTATTCTTCCTCCAAAGCCGATTCAAGCTCATCAACAGCACCAATATTAGGCTGACAGCCATGACCCTAAAAACCAATCAGGTGGCCATTGCACAGACCCTGGAGTGCAAGGAATCTGGACGACAATTCTGCATTGCTGTCACCCACTTAAAAGCACGAACTGGCTGGGAGCGGTTCCGATCAGCTCAGGGGTGTGACCTCCTCCAGAACCTGCAAAACATCACACAGGGAGCAAGGATCCCCCTGATAGTCTGCGGGGACTTCAACGCAGAACCAACTGAAGAGGTCTACAAACACTTTGCTTCCTCCAGCCTCAATCTCAACAGCGCCTACAAACTGCTGAGTCCTGATGGACAGTCAGAGCCTCCATACACAACCTGGAAGATCCGGACCTCAGGGGAGTGTCGCCACACGCTGGACTACATCTGGTACTCCAGACATGCTCTGAGTGTCACGTCCGCTCTGGACCTACTCACTGAGGAGCAGATTGGGCCTAACCGGCTCCCGTCCTTCCATTACCCGTCAGACCACCTGTCACTAGTGTGTGACTTCAGCTTTAACGAGGAGCCTGATGAGCTTTTATAAACACCATCATTTTAATCACTGGAGTCTTAACCAGGGATGTTTTGGGAAACTGAGATAGGATAGGAGATTGCCTGGAAAAGGACACCCAATTTCTGCCACTTGCTCTCCGCCATTTCCAGCATGCCCTTGAAAAAAAAAAGTTGTTCACAAACCTTTCCAGTTAAAACCTGCATTGCAAAGGTGTTTGCACTCCAGCTTGAGCTTGTTTCGTCTGTGTACCACCCTCTACCATTTAGGGGCATTAGTAGCATAGACTCTCTTGTTTTTTTGTTGAGGGTATTATAAAAACCCAGTTTGTGAGCCCTTCAGAACTAAAGGAAGATATAGGAAGTTTTCTGGACATCATTTCAAGTTATTTATTTGTGGGATTTTTAAATGTCAGTGGGAAATGCATGGTAATATTTATTTTTTATATCTTCATGTAAAATCAAGTGGATTATATAGCATTGTGGACATTTAGAACCATGCAGGTGCAGTCTTAATTCTTGAAAACTTAAAAGTGTTTTTATTTGCTGATCTAACAGAATGTACACTAAGGAACTATTTAGCCCTGGGGAAATTTGTGACTTTATATGTACATTCTTCACAAATCATCCCTGTTTGCTATGCCTCCGACTTATCCATTATGTTTTAAAGACATTGAGTAGTGTTCAGTTCTTTAGTCTCCACTGTTTAGTCCCTGTTAGGTATTTGTGCCTTTTCTGTTGTGGTGACATTGGTAGACGTGAAGATTACTCCAGCCACTTCTTCCGGAATGTGCTTTTGCAAGTAGCTTTAGGACGGTTCTGGAGCCATTGCTAAGAATTTCAGTGAGAAGTCCTATCAAGGCGCCAGATGTGATCCCAACACTCTACTGAGACAAAGTCTGAGTCTTGGAGGCCAGCTTGGGCTATATATCAAGACCGTTTCTCGGGTTCTTGGGTTCAAATTTTCTAGAAAAATGTAAGAGTTAAAAAGATAACCTGGAGTTCAAGCCTCTTCCCAACAAAATAACCTACCAGTGGTAAGATGGTAAATATCTTAATGTATGAGTTCTAAATACTACTTAAGATTAATAAATGGACTTACAAGGAGTGCTTTTAGTATCTCATCTCTTTAGTCTAAAAGGAGTCTGGGAGTTGGTGTGGATCTGGTCATATTATATGGTGGCACACAGTATCCATTTGTACACTGAATTTTCATCTCGACAGTTAACAGGAGTACCTACACATTTAAGCTTCTTGGGTATCTTGGTCTCAAGGATAGAGCCCTCCAAAATGGCTGACCCCTGCATTCCACCTCCAAGTCCTCAAGTAATATAGTAGTCAAGTTAGTCTCCCCATGTACTAGAGCACCTCAGATGTTTTCGGGCTTGATGCAGACAGATACTCACCAGGGGCCAACAGTACTTTACCACAAGGCCTGACTTGGTTATGGGGGCACAGTCAAGTTACCACCTTAGAGGACTTGGAGTCACTGACTAGTTCAAGGCCATTTAGAGCTAAGATAGCTCCAGGTTATCCCCTAACACTAGGAAAAATACACAGGTACCAGCAGAACATGGTAGTGCCCTGGGAGAGTAGAGGTGGGGTCATCAGGAGTTCATGGCCATTCTCAATTACAAAGCAAGTTCAAGGCCAGCCTAGGATTTTGAAAAGCCAAAATAAGAGATGGTTGTTCAACAGTGATTTGCAGTCAGTGGCTCAGCCACTAGTATTGTCCTTGATTCTCACGCCTTATCATCTTTGGTATGCTTGCTTTATCCTCCTTGCCCAGGCCGGCCTGGTTCTATGTAGCCCAAGATGACTTCAACTTTGCAGCAGAGCTCCTACCTCAGTGTCCCCGTGCTAGGATTACCGTCTGAGCTTCCATACCCAGCTTTGCCCATCATCCTGATTCTCCAAGACCTGACTTTGTTGTTCCCTAGCTGCCCTTCCAAACATGCTGCAGAGTCTTTTCCCAGCCTCAGAGTAGACCTTTCTCCACCTGAGTAAGGCTTCTGATACCTACTGTGGGAATATTTGTCTTGATATTTAATTCCAACCCAGTAAGTAAGAAAAGTAGAAAAGAGGTGAAGGTGGAGATGCCGTGGATATGTCTCCATGAGAAAATATATTGACACTAGCAAAGAGACAGCTGGGCAGGATGCTATTGAATTTAAAGAAATCACAATGGTGTAATGAAATTCACTTTTATTTATTTTGGCTCTTTGGCACACTAGCTTCCTGAAATCTCAGCATTTCCAGAGTCTGAGGCAGAAGGATGATGTGTTTTCTGACAACCTGGGCTATAGAGCCAGATCTTATTGGAGGGAAGACAGGCATGCACAAGATACCATCAACAGGACTTGGAGAATGGCTAGAGAATGACCCAAGGAAGGTGTCAGATAAGCTTACAGATCCCTGGCAGAAGTAATGGAAGGCCTATTAATACAAAAGGGAATGGAGTTTAATCCAGCACTCAGGAAGGGCTGTGGTGTGGCAATCAGAGTCAAACTCTAGTCTGGACCAAGATTAGATAGGAAAAAAACCATGGTCAACGATATGAAGAACAGCTCTCACAATGAAATCACTTTAATAAACACTCAACAGTGTCTGCTTGTGCAGCACACACTAACTCCTTTCACCCCCTTTACACTGGTAAGCCCTACAGACAAAACCTTTGTTGGAAGTCAAACCAGATCCAAGGAGAGAGCGCCATTTAGGCTGAGAATAAGCCGAAGGCATGTTTTTGGGAAGCAAACTAAGGCACAAGACCTGATGGGGAGGTGAGGATGGAAGTAAGCAGGTGGAGAGATGGCTCATGGGTTAAGAGCATTTTGCTGCTCTTGATTCCCAGCACCTACACAGCAGCTCTCAACTCCAGTTCCAGGAGCTCCGACTCCTGGCCTCCACGGGCACCTCATACACGCGGTACGCAATCATATATATGCAGGCACATAAAAGTAAATTATGTCTAAAAATGTAGTATGAGGCGTTTGAGATGACTAGGTTAAGGTTGCTTGTGACTAAGCCTCATGACTTGAGAGTAACTGACTTCTGAACCTTGTCCTCGGATCTCCTTCATGCGTGTACACACTATAAAGACGTTTTCAGAATTGTGTTTGATTTGGAAACGAGGCTATTGGTGAACTTCAATGAGCACTGCAGGCTGGCTCGCTCCCCACTGAGAAAAAAAAAATGGTCTGGTAGAAATTACTGAATGACTGTTAACCATTGGGCCAGGGAAAGAGCTGCTGATGAACAGGAGGCACCTCTTTCTGAGGCACACAAGGATGGTTGCTGAAGTGAGATCCTCTGTAGCAAAAGGTCCAGCCTGGGGTCTCTGAAGAGGTACATGATCATCTGGTGAGAATGCTGGAAAGTCACCTAAGGAGTAAACACAGACTGTTCAGCACAGTGCAAAATGCATCAAACCATGGTTTTGTGGCTTTTCTCCAAAAATGCTGGACACAAACTGTAAACACATTATATTATCATTCAAAGTGGCCAAGTCCAAAAGCTGTAGTTACATAACTGTACGATAATTGATTTTGAAAGATGAAGTCTTTATGCTTTAAGAGGTAAATTTTCAGGGTAACTCTCAAGGGGCAAGAATCAAATCGTTACATAAGTTTGTGGAATGTGACCTGGAGAGATGGTTAAGCAGTTGAGTTTTGGCTGCAATTCCAGAGGACCAGGTTCAAAACCCAAAGCACAGCTCACAACCATGTGTAACCTGAGCTGCAGTGGATCTGACCCCCTCTCTGGTCTCCTCGGGCACCAGTACACAAGTGTATACAGCCATGTAGACAAGACACCCATACACATAACTTTTTAAATCAGTTTAGTTTTTTTTTTTTTAAAAAAAAGCTAGAAAGGGTACTTTTACAAAAATCTTTGCTGCTATAAATAGCAGCGTGTTAAATATACAAAGGCCAAAAAATATTCAACAGTTCATCTGGATCTCTAAAAAGACAACTTTTTCTTTGTGGAAGAAAATACTAAGATGTGGAGGAGGGCCTAATTAAATTGTGTGTGTGACATTAAGAAATTTGTTATTCTCTGGTCCTGCAGTCTTCACCTTCTACCATCACTTTCTACCCATAGAAGGTCTGACGAAAACAAACAGTCCAACTGAATGGAAGTGACTCAGTACGTGTGAGGTGCTAGGACAGACCCCGGAGCCTGCACACACCAGGCACGCCGTCTACTACTAGTGCTTAAGAGTGTTTCACGTGTATAGATCCATTACTCGTGGCCAACACCATATTTGTTACATACGTGATTATAGTTTTAAAGTAGGACTGTGCAGATAGTTGCCAAATATTTCTGAAATGGGACAAAGCCAAAGCCGGAGTAGCATTTCTTCAGGTAGTCGTTAAGAAAACACCAGACTTCTGTTGCATAACTGAAACGACACCCTGGACTGGCTTTTGAGCATTGTGAAAAATATCACCAGAGACCAAATCCACAAGATAAATTTCACTTCTATATTTCAAAACCTACTTGAATACACTTTGAAACAAGAGTACAACAAAATAGAATATACTTCAAATGTTGAATATACAAACTATTATAGTTCAAATCTGAACACTGGTACTTTCCCTCTTAAATGTCAACTAAAAAAGAAAAAGAAAAAAAACGGGAGAAAAGGAAAAGGAAAAACGGGAGATAGGAAGCAAATGCCAGGTGTTGGAGCTCCCTGGCAAGTTCATGCGAGCCTCAATGTCGAATGACAGAAGAACTGATACCGATGTGTCTGCAGACGGCAGGGTGACTTGGGCGACGCAGGTATGGTACAGTAAAGGGCCAGAGCCAACTGTTAATTTCGTCACAATTAAGAAACCGACAGACTTAAACTACCATAGAAAATGTTACATGTAAATTCTATAACAATACTGTGCTAGGTACAAGATTTTTAAAATTTTTCTTTTAATAAAAAAGCTTTACACAAACAAGCCATTAGCTTATTTCAAGAAAGGAAACCAAAAATTAGTCTAAGGCCTTTGTTTTAAAACAGCTTAAGCTATGATATATATATTCAAAATCAAAAAATAAAACAAAACAAACAAACAAAAAAGCACACTAGATCTTGCTATCCTCTCTGAAGCTTTTGGATCCACTCAGTTCACATTCTAAAATACCTGTATTAGCAGAGTCTTCACATAGCACCAGTTAAGTGAGCACTGCGAGAGCACAGTGCTAATTGCTGGTATGCATATAAAATGCATCAAAAATTGCTATTTGTAACAATGACATCACCCATCCCAACCCCGCCCCACTGAAAACTATGTAACCTCTCACAGGTGTTAGTGTTCCAACTCTTAGTGTAACGTGATATTGTAGTGAGCTGCTTGGTCCCTTTCAGTCTTTTTTCTTATTGAGGGTTCAGTTGTTCTTACTTTAAGAGGCAGTTTTCTGTCAGCATCTCAATGTATAGTTCACTTCCCACTGAAACATGGGATAGGTAATTTATTTCCAGTAAGTCTGATTGCTCTTATATGCAGTTGTTTGAAAGTCCTCCTCTGACGTTCCTTAGGACTTCCCTTGCAAATGTCTGTCAGTACAGCACTAACAGTCTGAAGTCCCGGGAGCTGCTTATTTCTCACACGTCACTAGCCCTTCGGTTTTCATAGTCACAGGAAGGGCAATAGCAGAAGGCGCGCTGACAACCACTACATGGGTTACTGTCTTATTCCCGTCGGCCCCCTTTTCTTCTACCAGCTGCAAAGTTTTCACATCGTGTTCCGGCTTTTTGGCTTCTGATTTAACCTCTGGCCCTTTTATGACCGCACTGATCACCCGAGGAGGAGTCTGGCCAGAAGCCTGCTGAGCAGGCACAGATAGTCTCATTACAGGTGTACCATGGGCTATTGAAACAGGGGTGAGCGCTCTCACAGCCAGTGGGGTTCCAACAATGTTAATGCTTCCTGATCCAGTCAGATTTGACTTTGTCTGCAGTTGACACTGTGCAAGCTGAGTAGCAGGGATGGTAATAATCTTGGCAGGCTGCATGGTGATTCTGTCTCCATTTTCAGTGGAGGCTGGCATCACAGTCGGGACTGTCTGGATGACTACTTTTGGAGAGCTGGCTGTAGCTGGGCTGGTGCTGGTTATTAATGGTGTGCCTGCATTGACTGACTGAACTGCCACAGTTGAAATCTTCTGACCCAGTGATGTCATTACCACAGGGACTTGCATTGCCACACGAACTGTCCTGGTAGATTAAAAACAAGCTGGTTATATTTAACACTAAATGGGAAAACGAGTCTCATGTTAAAAAGTAAATGCCAAATGCCTAAAAATCAGTGTTCCCAATCTTTACAGTTGCAGTGATTGGGCCTAGGGTCTCCTGCATGCTAATCAAGTGTTTACCATTGAGCTACGTCCCCAGTTTTTGGGGTAAGAAGGTCTTGGTAATCTTGCTAAGGTCTTACCGTTAGAACTCATACGCTGTAACACAGGCAGGCCTTGAACTTGTGATCCTCCTGCCTCCACCTCCGCAGTACTTAGGACTACAGATGTGTTCCACTCTATAGAGCTAAAAGTACACTTGCAAAAAGATCCAGCCCTTTCTTTAAAGGGGTTCCTATAGTGCTGGCCGATAAAGATTAAACAAGGGCGGTGCGTTTGTTCCAAGGAGCTTTCAAACACAAACCCTAGCTACAGTTCTACGTCTCCCTCACCTTGGAGCTGCTGCTGCTGACACAGGTGCTGTGGTGGTAGGAGACCTGGACGAAGCATCGTGAGCAGGGGAAGTGATGTTCACAACTCTAGCCACACCCTTCTCTGCTCTGGAGCAGTTCACAGGAGAGGAGTTTTTCCCACCTCGGACAGCAGTCGCTGCCTTCAGGAGACTTTCTGCAGATAGTGACACTCGCTCTAAAGACTTGTCGTCAGCAGCTGCTGCCAAGTCTTCAGGGCAAGTCTCACTCTTGTCATCATCAATGACCACTATGTTTTTGGGCATGTCCTTGAACTGATATACAAGCCTCTGTCCTTCAACCTTTGCAAGAATTCCCCTTTGGTAGTAGTATCTGTAAGGGAAAAATGGCTAAGTTAATCAAACATGCCATCGTCTTCCCCAGTAAAACCACATGCAGACAGATGACAGAGACATTGACTCATTCCTGCAAATGAGAGCTCCTTTCGCTTGGACTACACTTAAGATTACAGACTTGGTGACAATGAAGTTGGTATGTCACACCACAGGCCTCTGTGATGATTAATATTGACTGTTAATTTGATAAGATCTAGAAGCACATAGGATTGACTAGATTCAGCTGAAGTGGGACAACCCAACCTAATTGTGGGCAGCACTCTTGAATCTCAGACCAAATCAAAAGGGAAAGACAAGCTAAGCAGCAGCATTCACCGCTGTTGTCTGGCTAGGGACAATGCGAGTCCTACCATGGGCTCTTCCTTAAGTTGCTTCTGTCACATCAGTGAGAAGTAGCTAATGCATCTCTGTGACCTTGATGTGTCCAAAAAAGTTGTCCTATTAGGGGAATGTGCTATCACCTAGCTTTATCTCCAGCACCCCACGGCCTCTTCTCCCATAGACCAGGCTAGCTTCCAACTGTTGACCCTCCTTCTTCCACTTCCCAAGTAATGAAATCACAGTATGTTCCACCATGGACACCTTGTTTTCTCTCTTAAGAAAAGCTTAATGTAGACACAGAATACTTTATTGGCACTACAAGCAACTCTAATTTTGTATAAAAACAATCTGACTTTATCTGGAATAATCTCCAATCCGTGGAATGTATGAACACTGTCACATACTACTACTACTAGCTCATGCCAGAAATGCCAGCATTGGGAAGCGGGGAGAAAGGATGAAGCTTAAAGCCAGCTTGTTTACATATGCTCCAGGCCAGCCTGGGCTACAAAGCAAAACCTGTCTCAAATAAATAAATACTATAATGTGTACACCAACCAATATCAACAATTTTTTTAAATTTTATTTTCAAGATATTTCCATCATTTGCAGGGACTAAAGGTAAATTAACTCTGAAAAATGTATTTCAATTAGGGTTCTTACAGATCTCATCATAGCCCAGGCTGGCCTCAAACAGACTATGTAAAAGATGACTTTGAGCTCATCCCTCTGTCTTCCATTTTCAACCAGTACAAGTGATTGCAAGGCATGTGCACTGCACCCAGTCTGGGTTTAACTTGTTAAACGGTCTACAAGATAACAATTTCTAGTCTTGGACAGTTCTAAATGCAGAATCATTTCTTATAAATAAGGATTTTCCAATGTTGAAATTTTAGGCATACAGACCAAACTTCTCTTCCCCATCTATTTCCGAATCCAACCAATTCTTCTAGATTATCTTCCAAGTTTGAAGTCAAGCTTTTCTTTAAAGCACTTTAACTACTAACAGACAATCTAAAGAGACATGTAAGTTCCACTTAAGAACTAGCCTATGTTCATTCTCACCTCAAAGCTCGCCCCATAGTTTCATAGTTCATATCTGGTTTGTTCTTATGCTTTCCCCAGAGCTTCGAGACAGCTTTTGAGTCCACAAGTTTGAATATGCCCTTTTCTCTCTGAGTCCATTTAATATACCTGGGACAGGTATTTTTATCTTGAAGCAGATCTAAAAGAAACTCCCACAGATAGGTTGTGTTTCCTTTAAAAACAAAACAAAAAAAAGACAAGTATTAACTTAAAATTCATTAACATGATTAAATGCAAATAAAATATCCTTATTTACAACTATATATTTGCAACTATATATTTACAACTATATATTCTTTTTGAGACAAGGTCTGACTATGCAGCCTTTCCAGATCTGAAACTTGCTATGTAGATCAGGCTGGCCTCAAATTCAAGAATCTATTTGCCTCTGTCTCTTGAGAGCTAGATTAAAGGTATGTGCCATGCCCGGTTCTTAAGATGTATGTCTTTCCATAAGGCCCTAGATTCTATACTGTCATGTGCCCTGTATCCAAGGTTTCAGGTTCAGTAATGGCAGTGGCACAGTGCTCTACTCACTGCTGGATAATGTGGATCCTAGGTTGTCTCCCAGACAGGTGTTCCTATTGGCTGCATTAAATCCTTTAGCCTCTCAATCTGCACTGAAAGACAAAACCTAACACTGTAGAAATGTAAAATGGCCAAGGGCAGAAAAGGAAACCAAAGTCTGAAACCAGCTCCATTCCAAAGTCATAAGAAAAGAACAATGAAATTAGAGTTTTTCTTTCTTCCTCTTGGATATAACTAATACCAAATTTCCCTGTGGACTTATTAGACACAGTTTTCACTAAACTTACATAATGAACTTATTAAAAATAGGACAAGCTTAAACATAGCAATAAAAAATGTAAAATGATCAGTCTGAAAACATTTACCTAATAACTAGTGACAATTTGTTTATAGGCTCATCGGACACACATGCCTACTGTTACTAGAAATCATCAAATCTAACAAATTAGAAAGCAGAGGGGCGGGAAAGGTGGCTGAGTGGTTAACACCACTGACTACTTTTTGCAGAAGACCTGGGTTCAATTCTCAGCACTCATAAGCGCTTTTAAGTCCAGGGCCGGATAAGAAAGAAAGAGAGAAAGGGAAAGAGGGAGGGAGAGGGAGAAACAAACAAACACCAACCAGGTGGTGGTGGCCTTTGATCCCAGCACTTGGGAGGCAGAGGCAGGTAGAACTCTGAATTCAAGATCAGTCTGGTCTAAAGAGTGAATTCCAGGACAGCAAGGACTACACAGAGAAACCCTGACTTGAAAAACAGAAAATAATTATGTAGAAGGCCAGAGTAGCTTAAATACCAGCACCTGTTGCCAAGACTGACACTGAACTCAATCCCAGAACAGTACAGAGATGCTGGCCCTCAGAGACTGACTTCCACACCCACACAAACAGATGAATGAGTGTAGCCTCCTCTATCCAAGTGGCTAAATGTGAGGGTGAGCGCCATATACAACTGTCCTCTAAAACATGGTCCCCAAAATACTGTGGTTTGCACGGCCCTATGGACATCACCAAAGACAATGGCTAGTCCATCTCTTTGAAGCAAAGCTATTTGGATAAAAGCTCCCAGTAATGCTGGCCCACCCCTAATGAAGAAATCCTAAGAGATGGCGCTCCTATATGAACATCTATTAGAAATAATCCTGCAAAAATGTCACCAAAAAAAAAGAAAGTGCATTTTATTTCCACAAGTTACCTTTTCCTTCTCTGGCTTTCTTCTTGACTCCTAACTCAGGAGACCCACTGGAAACTGGTGACTGCTGGGCCTTTGGTTTACGGCCAACTGAAAAAATAAGAGAAAGAAATCATAAACTGAAAACAGAAATAAGCAGACTCGCCAAAGACATTCCTCACTAAACTAGATACTAATGTGCAGATTAAAATTCGCAGTTCCAAGGAGGTATGGTGGTACAATCCTATGAAAAACTAGGAAGAAGACTGAAATCAGCATGGGCCACATAGTGAGCTTAAAAGGCAGCCTACTCAGCGTGGCTGGAGGTGGCTCAGTGGCAGAGAGCTTGCCTAGCACTCATGAAGCGCATTCCCTCACCCAACAAGTCTCAGAGCTTATGATAGTTGCTTGCAGAAGGAGCACTCAACACTTCTGTAATTTTAAATAAAACAGTTGGCAGAAATTTGACTGTACAAAGCAAGTCAGGAACTTCTCTAACTTTTATTGCATGGTTAGGGGCAGCATCAATCCTCTAAATTTTGGAGTGATGTCCTGGAGCTCACTATGTAGACCAGGCTGGCCTTGCACTCAGAGATCCCCCTGCATCTGCCTCCCAGGAGCTGGGGATAAAGGTGTGCTCCACCACCCACTGCTGTCAGAACTTCTTCCGTGCACTGACAATATATTTTGCTCATTATCTCCCTCTTTTCCTCCAGTTAGCAACAATCTCACCTATGTGCTGCAGAGGATGTGATCATCTGAAGCCTCTCTGAGCTCAAATGAGCACAAATATTAAACACTCGCTCACACTGGGAGCCAGAGAGTTCACCAGGATTTTAAGCAAGTATTGAAATTTCCTTGTCAACTTGCAGACACACTGTAAAGTTTTTAAAAATAAAACAACACATTCTCCAAGTGATTCTATCTGATAAACGCCTTGGTCATTCTCGTTTGTCCTCGTTTCTCCCACGAGGCACACAGATTAGCAAGGGGGAGTGTGAACTGAGTTACACTGCTCCTCAGTACAGACAAGGTTTGGGAGCTGGCGAGGAGGCTCAGCTGTGGTGCAGTTTTCCTCTGCCCTGTCTGCGCCACAGCACACACCTACATTCTCAGACACATAGCATACTTCAACCATAGTCACTGCTCCAGACTATGCTTTCTGGCCTCTTTCCAAGCCAGGTCCCTTTTTCCTTCCCCAAACTGTCCCTCTTCTACTTCCATGGTCCAGCCTAGCCTAAAATTAATTATCTTCCTGTTTCAACCACCTGAGTTTTGATATTACAACCGTATGTCACCTTATCCTATCTATAACATTTTGTTTTCTTCAATCTTGGTTTCCTAAGAGCAAACATGCTGTTTTCTTTTCTAAATCTAGTTTATTTTGATTGGCTCCACCCACTCTCCTAGAAACATGATTCCTTTTCTCATGGCTAAACATTCTGGTGTGTGCATACACATATGTATATGCACACACAGACACAGATCACATTTTATTTTTCCATTCATCTTTGATAGACACCTAGGTTGATTCCATAACTGAACACACACGGAGTATGCAGGCGTATCTACTGCATGCTGACTTAGAGTCCTCCATGACAGGTAGAGATGGACCGTATCATTAGTTCGATTTTTAGCTTGTTGAAACCCCTGTGATTTACATCCTACCAACAGTATAGGTGTCACTCCCTACCCCACACGGGCCATTCTCAGCAGTACTTGCTAAGCTGTTTTCTGTTTGTTCAGTTGGTGGTTTCGCTGTTTTAAATTATATTTTGTGTGTGTGCCCCAACAGTGTTATACATCCATGTGCACACAGAACAATGAGTAGGAATCGGATCTTTTCCTCTACCATGTGCCCCCATTACTGACCTCTGGTCGTGAAGCTTGTTCCTTTTTAAGTTTTTCAAGTAAGTCAACTTTCAACAATGCTGTCTCGGCCTCCTTTGTGCTAGGGTCACAGGCCGGCACTCCATGCACACTGTTTTCTTGATGATACAGTGAAGAGGACCAGCAAATGGGTCTTCACCTGCATTCCCTGATGGCTGACGATGCTGGAATCACTCATGTATATACCAGCCATCTGTACTCCTGAGCCAGGTCATTTGCCCAGCGGTGAGTGATTCACTGGCTTTTTGTTGTTTTAATTATATTTCTTCCTTGAGCCAGAGGTTTTTAGTGGGAAGTGAATAGAAGAGCGTGCTGTGTTTTAAGACACATTTAACCCCTGTGGCCGCTGTATGTGGCCGCTGTGTAGTGGAAGGCACTCTGCATTTAGAGTGAAGAAAATGCACTGAGGTGAGCACTGTGGCCACACGCCCCTTCATGACAGATCTTCCCTCTCTGCAGCTGGAGGCCAAGCAAACCTTCTAGAAGTTGCTCTGGTCACGAGGTTTTACCACAGTAACAGAAAGTAGTGAGTACAAGGTTTAACTAAGCTTTCCTTTCTTTCCAGTTTTACCCTTGATCTGAATAAAAAAGGATGTGTGGCCTGTGACGTGGAGATGTGCTAGCCTTATGCTTTATCACGGAGATGAGACTTAGTAAGCGGAAAGTTCTTTCCCCACTGCTAAGTTAATACTGGCAATCTTACATGTTTGTGTTTGTGTGTAGGTATTTTGTCTGCATGTATGTCTCTGTACCACTTTGCAAGTGTGGTGCCAAAAAGAGGGCATCAGACCCATGAAATTGGAGTTAAAGGCAGTTGTGCTTCAGATCCCTGGAGCTATATTTACAGGCAGCTGTGAACAGTCATGTGGGTGCTGGGAACAGAATCTGGAAGACCAACCAGTGCCCTGAACTTCTAGGCTCGCTCTCCAGTCCCCACCCTTGGTCTTTTAAAGAAGAACATCAGAGGGCTGGAGAGATGGCTCGGTGTTAAAAGGCTAGGCTCACATCCAAAAGTATAAGAAGAACATTAGAACTTTAGTCTGGCACTGGAGAGGTGGAAGCAGTTAGAGGGCTGTGGGAAGTCACAGGAAGGAAGAGGGGAAGGGAGAAGGAAGAGAAGAAAACAGAAAACTGTATGAGGAGAGGAGGTGGGATCACAGGGAAGAGGAGGGGAGGGGGGAAGGGCCGGAGGGCCAGGGAGGGAGAAAGAGGAAAGACAAGAAGAAAGGATTTGGCTTAAGAAATCATTTGTCGTCCCTGTGATCCTCCGACCTCACCTTCTTCAACAGCCTGCCCCCTTGTATCGGCCACAGTCCAGGGAAGGCCAAGCCTGTGCCCCGGAGTAGTTGGCCAACACAAAACAGACCCCATAGGTTTTTGTGACCTTTTTACCTTGTTTGTTGTCTTACTGGTTTTTTGTTTGTTTTGATTGTCAGGGTTAGGAAAGAGAATGAAGTTGGGTTGGTTAGAGAGGCAAGGAGGACCTGGGAGGAACTGCTTGGTTTTTTTTTTAAAACACTAACAACAAAAGGAAGAAAATATAAGACCATGAATGTTACTTGGTAGGGGTGTGTGCGCGCGCGTGCGTGCGCATGTCTTTTAATGGGCTATTACAGTGGCAAATATATGCATTCATCTCGAAACTGGGGAGGCCGAGGTAGGAGAATGACAAATTCAAGGACAGCCTGAGCTATAAACAGATAAGACCTTATCCTAAAAGTGAGTTTTAGAGGCAGGCAGATGTCGGAGTCTGAAACCAGCCTGGTCTACAGAGCAAGTCCAGGACAGCCAGGGCTACACAGAGAAACCCTGTCTCGAAAAACCAAAAACAAACCAACAAAGACATAAGGTGGGAAAGACGCATTACAACTGATAGATACACAACCTTTTTTCTTCTTCATGGGCTCGTGGCTGTCTGGAGAAGTGGGAATAGGCGAGGCATCCATGGGTTCAGACTCTTCTGTTGACACTTCCACCACAGTCTCCGTAATGACATCCGGCCTCATGGCGGCATGGATAAACTCTGGAGTTGATATACAAGGAGGGACAAACACTTCCACTATAAAAAAAAGTTGAAAAATTAAAATTTCCTACCCTTACAGTTTCCTGTGTGGACAGCTCAGTATTAGAAGAGGCAAGGTTTACAAACAATTACTCAAAGCAAGAAAGATAAGAATTGTGCCTGAAGAAATCAAGTTTCTGACTATCCAAAACTATTTACAATACACAAGTAAGTAAGAATTAGGACGACCACCTTGATGGCCAACCTCTTTTTCATACTTTTAGGTACTTAAAAAAATTATGTGTGTCAACATTTTTGGCTGGCATGTACTTGTGTGCCTAGTGCCTGTGGTGGCCAGAAGAGGGCATCGGGTGCTCTAGAACTGGAGTGTCGGGTGGGCAGGTGCTGAGAACTAAACTAGACCCTCTGCAAGAGTCTGCAGTGCTCTCATCCCCAACCATCTCCAGCTCCCTCATGCTGTAAGTTCACTGTAGCAACATTGTACATATTTTCACAGAGGAAATTCGGAAAAAAATAGTCCTTTAGTAATTACTTTTGTTGCACATATCTGCCATTATTCATTCACTGAGGACTACAAGGGCATGATACAAAATTTAAAAATTTATAAATATATGTTCAATACAAAGTACACAGTTATATTTCATTTTAAAATATAAAAAAGGAATATCTGTTAATTTTAGGCCATTAAATATCATTTTAAGTCACTAAATTTTATTTTAAGTCACTAAAATAGTACATACAGATTGCCATCTGGTATTCTATTACATACAATAATGTTGCTTCAATTTCTATCACATACGCATGAATAATAAGGATACCACACCTTGAGGAATGCATTGGATTCCTAATCCAATTAAAAAGACGGTTGCAGGACTGGAAAGATAGTTCAGTGTTTAAGAGCACTGGCTGCCCTTCCAGGACTGGAATACAATTCCCAACATCCACATGGCAGCTCACAACCATCTGTAACTCCAGTCCCAGAGGATCCGATCCTTCTCTGGCACCCATGGATATCAGGCATGCACACGGTACACAGACATGTAGGCAGGCAAAGACCTATGCACACGAGATAACCTTTTAAAGATGGCTACTCTTAGCAACTTAAGTCTAAATCCTACACACCGAATTAAAATTAGGACAAAATAAAATTAGTACACCACCACTATTAAATCAGTCTGCCAAAAAATTTAAATTAAATAATAAAAGCAACCTTATCTCACAGGCTGGAAGGAATATAAAATAAATTAATAAACTCCTTTTCCTCTCTACCACGGCCACTTCCATGTAGTTACTTGCCTGTTGATCAGAGTGAAGGACTGAAAGGGTTTAGGAAGCAAAGGGCCCAGCCTGTCCAACTCTGGAGGACTACAACTTCCTACGACTTACCCAGAGTCAAGAGAAGGACCACGGAACATAAACAGATACAGTACCTAAGATCTTACAGCCTCTCTGGTCAGTCCCCAGCACCGGTGTACGTCTAGACCTTTAAGATCTCTAGCAGTACCCCCTGCGGGGGCATCGGCAGCTTCATTCGATCTTCCCTTTCTTTCTTTCTGTTTTATTTTTGTTTTTTGAGATAGAGCTTTTTCTCTGTGTAGCCTTGGCTGTCCTCAAACTCAGAGCTCTGCCTACCTCTGCCTCCCCAGTGCTGCGATTTAAAGGTATGCACCACCACTGCCCAGTTACCGGCTTCAATCTAATAGGAAACAATGCGACCCAACAATAGGAAAAACTGGACAGCTCACACACCAGGACTTCTTGAATCTCTCAAGCAGGTGGGAGACTCCATATGAAGCAGGGCTTCAGCAGCTTCAATGGTCTTATCCGTACAGTGTGCATTACTGCTGTGAACCGATGCTTCCACTGTGAAAAAAGGAAAGTTCTTAATTAAAAATGAAAACACTAGCAATTAAAAAGCCACTGAGTATTTATTAACTCCTTACTAAAATAATAAATAATAATAAAGCTGATGTCTATGTTCTGTACAGTGAATGCTGATTTTAAAAGCAACCAACGAGCCAGAGATAAGCCACATGCTTTCATCCCAGTACTTGCAAGGTTACGGCAGGGACTGGGACTTGAAGCTATTCTGGTGTATATATGCAGACCCTATCTCAAATCGAAAAACCCAACAAGGCTGACAAGAAGTCAGTATGGAATTCCCAGATCTTTTAAAAAAGAAAACAAACAAAAGAAGCCTGCATCCATTTTAGACCAAAATTTAAAAAATGAGGAACTTTTCCACAGGGGTTAGGCAACAGGGAGAGAGGCTGGGTGAAGAACAATAATCCTATAGGACAATTATGTAATCTGATGTGTCGTCACTAAACTCAGAGTAATATAATAGCCAACAGAAATCAGGAAGAAACACTTTTTTCTAAGCTAGTCTTTATATAGTCTCTGTGAGGGGACACCCTCCAGACAAGGATTAGTTTTACTGTCACGGCACTTCAGAACTCTCCTTATGTAAGCCTTTTCGTCTCTGAGACTCACTTCACTAGGTTTCACATGAGAGGAATACATATATGGCTGGGGGTCCATAAAGATGGGTGGTTTGTATTTCTTTTACGCTTTGCTATCAAATGACTTGTGAAATAGTCAAGTACACAAGTAAACGTTTGCACTTTCAGGTCTAACAGCTTGGGTTCTTAGTCTCTGCCACTAAGGTAATCCACTTACTCTCTTCTGCCTCATTCCACTTATAGAGCAGGACATTTCCAAAATAGCTGTGAAAATCACATAGAGTTCCTGACATGAAATGGGAATTCAATGTGACGACTGCTCGCTCCAGTAAAATTCTAAGCCCCTTTAGATAAGGGGCTTAACCCAACTTTGGATTCCCAGCTGGTGTTATTTAGTTTTGAGATGTGGAGATCAAGCTCAACACCTCCCATTATTGAGCAAGTGTTCCACCTCTAAGCTACATATCTAGCCCTATATTTTCCTTAGAGTAAGGCAAATATGCATTTATTTTATGTATCAAACTAAGGACAACCCCATGATCTTGATAGAATTGTCAAGAACTCATTATCTTAGTCATACATTTATTTCACACTCTGACTTAATTAGACTGACTAATTTATATGGTTAGAAGTTTTAAAACATAAATACTAGATTTTAATTTTACTGATTTTTCTCCCCAATGTTCCCCTTAAGGAGCTTGTTATGAATGTTCATAAAATTTCATAAAACCATGACAAATACACAAGTACAGGCATGAATCTTCTGGCCTGTCTCAAGGAATTTTAATAGTAAAAAGAAAAACTGTTACGGCCTCCAAATTCACCAAATGCTAAAACCTCAGCCTTAAAAAATGAAGTCATTTCGGGAGCATTTGTTCTAAAACTTCAGGCCTGTTCTAGCACCTGTTACACACCGTCCACACTCCCAAGCAAGGTACTCCGTCTCTCCAGTTGCTCTTTCCATTTATGGAAATCTGCTCAAAGCTAACTGGATCCGGAGAGGCAGCCAAACCTCTAAGTAAATCTATCTTTAGGTGACCCTGCTTACTCTTATCTGCAGCTTCAGTGAGGCAAAGGATTCACTCAGCGCTGCTAGTTCAACTTGAAAAAACTTAGTATTCAGTATAAAAGACACCACCATTCTTGAGTGTTTTTTCACAGGGCCCTATAAGACTCACAGACACTAACAATCCCCAGAAAGCAAATTCTCAGGTTGTAAACATCATCTTGGGAGCCATTCTCTTTAAGGCAGGATTGGTGTTGTAATTTAGCTGTTGTCTTAGGTGCTATTAATAAACTATCCTGGGCAAGCTAATTCCTTATGTAATATTATGAAGATATACTCCAAAAAACTGTACTGTGCTACAATTAGCTTCACGTATTTAAAAGTCATAGGGCAATACAACTACAGATTTTAAAATATAAGTTATAAACTACAACAAAAATACTTGCCTAACAGTTACATATTGTGTGCCATAAATTCTGAAGCGGCTTGAGATGCACCATTAAGTTTATGTTAGTACAGAATCTTTGTTCTGGTCTGGTCTGCTTTTGTTTCTTAAGGCAGGATCTCATGCGACCAGGATAGCCTGGAACTCTAGACACAGCAGAGATCATGAACTACCAATCCTCCTGCCTCTGCTCCCTAAGCACGAGATTACAAGGGTCTACTACCACAACCAATTCCAATTAATTTTTTAAAGCGTATTTTCTTGCTTCTGCTTCTGACCTCAAACTTTGCGTCCCAAATTTAACAAATTATAACCCCAAAATATTTTACTATTACTTTAAATACCCACAATCTATAAGGTGCTAACTAGAAAATCCAATAGGTTAAGTACAATCAGCCAGTGTCAACTGAGTATTTATCATGTGCCCTGTGCCATGCTACCCATCAGAGCCCCAGGTCGGAATAGCTCTCTGGCCTCCTGCTGCTTCAGGTTCAGAGAGTTCACCAAACCCAGTGCAGATGTAAAATAATCTCCTGTTACTCCAAAATCTAACAGCTTGTTAAAGAGCAGTGATTTCTATTTTGGGAGCCACCATGTTCATCTGCAGCTCAATGCTAAACATAAATAAAAATCTAAAAGCCAAGTGTCTGATAAATTAAAATATAATGAGAATTTCCAAGAATATGTTAGCTACCCATTTTATAGAAGTGAGGAGTCTCTTTATACTTTGTTGACCTAAGTCAACAGGTAATTTTCTAAAACAATCTTTGGTAACAGAAACTTAATACCTCTCAATTTCTGTGATTTTAAAAACTTCAGTGCTGTTTTGTTCAGCTCAATAATTCAAACAAAATTTAAAAGTGCACATTTGTAAAGATAAGTACCAATAGTATACTGCAACTGAAGTAAGCAAAGTAAAAGCAGCATCTGCAAATAATCTCCTTCTTACTGCTTTCTAGACAATCTGTGAAATCCATGGTAGAAACTGAACAACTTGGTTTAAAAATATAAACAAACTAATAGGTCAGTTGAACTCACTGGCCCAGTCTCCTTGAAAGTGATTTCAATTCTGACAACACCATCAATAACTGTGGCCTGTGCTACCATTTACTGTGGTTAAATATGCCCACTCCATGTCCATCTCCAATCAGCTGGTGTTTGTATGTGCACTGCTCCAGACTCACTCAACAGCTGTTACAAATACCAAACTTGGTAATTAAGGCCGACAAGAGGCATACCTCCCAGCTTTGCAAAGAGCACGCTGGCAATGGATCTAGTTCTTAACAGTGTTCTCAAGTCAGAAATAAACTTCACTAGCAGTGGAGTCTGAGAGCAATGGAAAAATGAGAAATACTTCATTAGGTGTCAGTGGTTTCCCTAAACACAGCACCGTAAACTTGTGTTTCCTAGGTCATCACTCAAGCTCTGCACAGACTGACCACATCCTCTAATGCCTTCAGACAGAGTAGTGACAGAGGACCCAAACCACTGCAGTAAAGAAGGGAGACTGGGATCTTTCACCTTCACATCTGTCTTCCTTGACCATCAACCAATAGAGCTTTATAAAATATAAGAAGACAATTAAAATACCTTTCTAATCCAAAGTTAGCCAGTTAGACACAAACCATTTTAAATTCTCTTAGCCACATTTAAAAAGTACAAAAGGGGCATTAATGGCTTTAAGGGGGGAAGAGGTCCACCAACCTGAAATTAATTCCTTTTGTTTAATCTAATATATCCAAAATATTGCCATGCCAGCGTGTAATCAATATCTAAACTTTCAAAATTGAATTTCCTAGTCAAATCTCAAACATTCATACCCACAGGTGGCTAGCAATTATTCCAAATAACAGCCTAAAGCGACTGTTAAACTTAACTTTTGTCAGAAGACACTTCTGCATTCAAATTACTGAGAATCCCAAAAAGACTTTGAATATATGTTATCTACAGATAATTATTGTACTGGAAAACTAAAACTTAGCCAGGCACAGTTACTTCAAGCCTGAAATCCCAACATTCAGGAGTTTTAGGTTAGACAGCCTAGACTAGTACAAGACCTTGCCTCAATAAACACAAACGTTGTTTTTTAACTTCAAAATTATTTACTCATTTACAATAATAGAGTTACCTAAATATGCATAAAAGAGAAATAACCAGAATACTCCAGCAGCTTTACAAGTGTGTAGATATACATGTGAGTATTGGAGATAGGTGTTCAGAGGGATTGAACCTAGGAACTCATATATGCGAGGCAAGCAGTCTGCCACTAAGCTATATCCTCAGGGCTTTTTTATTTTTTAATTTCAGACAGGGTATCATTAAGCTTAACCAGGCTGGCTTTGAATTCACTCAATAGCCTATATATATATATAAGCCATGAATTTGCAATAAGCCTGCCTCAGTCTCCAGAGTAACTGGGATTACAGACCTGTGCCATTAAATACAGCATGTTTTACATATCCTGGGACTCTTTTTAAATTTTTGTTTCTGTGCACTTGTAAAATTGAAAGGCCAATGCTCTCATGTTATGAAAAACGGGTTGACTTTTTAGATTCCCTGAAAGCCTCCTGGAGTTTCCAGATCAGTTTCTCTACCATTATTTGTTCCTAAAGAAAACTGCTTGACTTTATGCCCTGACATTACTTTGTAACTTGCTGACATATAAATCTGAGTACTCATATTGCAATGAACTCAACTGTTAATTTCTTCAACACATTTTCACAATGAATTTTTTCCTATAATGGAGATCATATACAGAGCCTTACCACTAAGTCATACAATCTACCCCCAAATATGTTTCTTCCTGTGTGTGTGTGTGTGTGTGTGTGTGTGTGTCTGTGTCTGTGTGCGCGCGCGCGTGCGTGTAGGTCACAGGACAACTCTGTTCAATCAGTCTCTCTACCCACCTTCATCTGGCTCCTAGAGGTCGGACTTCTGTTGCAGGCTTGCCTGGCAAGTGTGCCTTTACCAGAGTCAGCTCTCCAATAATGTGGTTAAGTCTCTGGACAAAAAAATTAACGTCATTCCTTACCACCTACTTTTTCTTTTCTTTATTTCTCTTTTTTTGCTTTTTGCGATTGCATTTTTCTCTGTGTAGCCCTGGCTGTATGTAGATCAAGCTGGCTTGGAATTCACAGAGATCTGCCTGCCTCTACCTCCAGGGTTCTAGGGTTAAAGGCAAGCACCTATAATCACCACCACCACCACCACCACCACTACCCAGCCATACTTTTCCATGTAATTCTACCTTTTGGTTGTTTTCAAGAGCAACACAATCACACCCACATCTGGAATTCTGAATTGCTATGGAGTATCCATACGCAGATATCCCAAGTCCCTTGGATATAGATAAAGTACAAAGTATACAGACTGTTTTGTCAATCACACGACTTGTGCTGTTTGCAGAAGGTGCCTCAGTTGGTAAAAGTGCTTGCCTTGCAAGCAGGAAGATCTCAATGTGATACCTAGCACCCAAATAAAGAGCTGGGTGCTCAAGCCCCAGTACCCTGCTGGTGTGGCAGGCAGCTCTAACAGTAACGGTAACGAGGCAGGGACAGAAGGATCCACTTCAGGAACTTCCTGGACAGTCAGTCTAGCCGAATCTGTAGGCTAAATGAGAAATTCTATCTCAAAAAATTAAGGCAGAGCGATCGAGGAAGATATCCAATGCCAGTTTCTGGCCTCTCTATGTACATGCATTCACAAATACAAAGACTATTCTGTATCTCCAAAGAAAATTTTCGTCTTCTCAAAAGAAAAAAAGAAAAAAAAAAAACTAATGTCAGCATTCAGAAGCCAGAGGCAAGAGTATCTCTGTGAGTTTGAGGCCAGCCTGATTTACAAAGCAGGTTGTAGGGCAGCCAGGACTACACAGTGAGACCCATCTTAAAGAAAAAAGGAAAAGGAGGGGGAGAAGTAGGCAAGGATCGTACACTTGGGGAAAAGAAAGCAAATGTTTTAAACGGAAAATCTCCCTTCAAATCCAGACAGTGTATACATAATGTTTACATAAATTATTAGGAAAGTAACAATGTCAGACATTTATTAACACAAACACACACACACACACACACACACACACGCACACACACACGCACATACACTCACACACACCAGAACTGAGCCTCAAGTATTGAACTCTATCAAATACTTTTAAGTTTTCAAAGGTTGCTTAAAAGCAAGTAAGTTCTATGACATGTTCATATGATATACTTTCTAATACTTCTTTTAAAAGCAAGTCTTATATCTTTACCGTTGCATTAAATGTGTTGAGCCACTTGTAATTTTAGAGCTTTAAATGTCCTTAGAGATTACCTAGTCATATGCTAAAGGGGTTAAGTGGTTAAGGTTAACCAGGACAAAGTTTTATCAGTAGCTAACTAAAAAACATCAGTCCTTGATTCCTGGTTCCTTAAGCAAGTTTGTGAGTACGGAGTCCTGGCAAGGCCGCCTGCCTCTGCCTCTGCCTCTGCCTCCTCAGTGCTGGGAGTTAAGGCTGGCATCACCATGTCCCACCCAAATGAAACTTTAGTAAGAATATTGTCACCAGTCAGTGGTGGCGCAGGCCTTTAATCCCAGCACTTGGGAGGCAGAGGCAGGTGGATTTCTGAGTTCGAGGCCAGCCTGGTCTACAGAGTGAGTTCCAGGACAGCCAGGGCTACACAGAGAAACCCTGTCTCGAAAAACAAAACAAAAAAATATTGTCTTGAGTACAAAAATTTTTAATCTTAAGATGATACTGATTTGTTAAAAAGAAGTTATTTCATCCTTCACTCAAACTCCTAATAGCATAAATGTTAATAACTAAAGGACTACAGATATATGATACCTAAGTTATACAGAGAGAAGATAAAAGCAATATATCCTGTAGTGATAGAGCAGCGGCACTAGACAAACGATACTAGTGTCACTCAACTCAAAGCTTATTTATTCTCTAAGTTGCTCCCAAGTGTCACTCATTTTACACAATCATCAGGTAACTACTGCGATCATCACAGCCACTTTTTTACTTGTACATTATATAGATTTTTCATCTGTTTGCTTGTATCTGATGACGTCTCTCAAGGAAATCAAAAGATCATTACATCCACTTTCCAATAAAATGTGCAGACATTGGGGTTGGGGATGCAGCTCAGATGGCTGAGTGCATGTTGAATGCCCTAGCACCACACAGACTGGGAGTGGTATTATATACCTCTAATAACTAGCATTCAGGAGGTAGAGGCAAGGGTCAGAAGTTCATGGCCAGCCTTTACTATGGAAAGTTCGAGGCCAGTCCGAGGTACAGGAGACTTGTCTCAAAAACATGAACAAAAGAAAAATTGAAATCATGACTATCCATTTCCCATTAAAAATATCAGCAATAAAAAACTTAGAACTATAGAATCTTAATTTTTTAGTTCATATTTTCTTCTCCAGCTTTTAACTTATTGAACTAGCTTTGAGTATATCAGCAATTCCTTTTAAATTTTCTTCAAAGAGTCTGTAAAGATGCTTCAGATTACATGAACACAAAATAACAGCATGTAGAAGTCTTTCATGGTGCATTGGGATTTTAAAAACATTAGTTATAAGATTTCTATAAGCAGTACTCGAAAATCAAGTCGATCTGGAAAATGGCATCTAAAGTCTTAGAAAAGCAGTACCAGAGGAGGTGTAGCCCTGTGGTAAAGCACCTGCCCAGCACGCTGGAGGCCCTGGTTCAGATCCCCAGCCCTACAAGCAAGAATGCCTATAAAAAGGTAAAAACATTGATTTCCAATGTGCACTCCCAGCGAATTATCTACAGGCCACATTCAGTTTTACTGGTAATTCCAATAGCTCAAGCCAAGAAAAGAAACCTTTCACTTGCGAAATTAAGTCCTCTTACTCTACAGTGTTTCTCAAAGTTCTGAGTGCAGAAATGTGCAATGGTTCTCTCTTAAGCATTCACATGCATTGGAAATATCTTTAGGTTTATTAAGTTTTTGTCTGTAAGTATTTATGAGCACCACATGTGTGTCCACGGAGTTTAGAAGAAAGGTTGTCTCCCCTGAAACTGAAGTTACAGGTGGTTGTGAATGTGTGTGCTGAGAACTGAACCCAGGTCCTCTGCAAGAGCAAATCTGCTAAGAGCAACAAGTGGTCTTAACCAATGAGCATTTCTCCTGCCCCAAAATAGTATCTCTTTAACTATACACACTTGACACTCAAAACACCACTAACCCAACATAAAACTGTACACTAATTCATACTGACCAATGGACTGAACATAACAAGGACCCAAGTTCCATTATGTTCCTCTCCTTCAAAGTTCCTATTCAAAAAAGGCATGTAAAAGCTGCTCAGTAAATTGTGACTTCCCTACTTTTGAAATGTGTAAAATATGCTACAGACTAAACACACTATTCACCGTTATTATGTGTTATACAGCAATACGTTCTATTAGCCCAGATTTTATTTATATTTAAAGTTCGGTTAAATTTTGGGATAAACATATATTGACAAATTTTCTTCCAAACCGAACTGAGTCGGTTTTGTCCACCAAATTACCAGTTTCAAGATCCCTAAAAAACAATAGATGGAAAAAGACTGTTCAGATCTTTTACAGCACTACTGTTTGGTTACTATTTCTCATCTTCCAATTCCACATCGATGGAGATGTGAAGCAGAACCTGAGAAGGGACCGCATGCGCTTATTATTTCGGTAAGCAACAGTGTTCAAGCAGTGCCACATCGACCTGAGGCCCTCGCTGCACTGTCTGCTAGCAAGTAAAGCTGCTTTTTCTATGTAACTTAAGTCCGTGCCCTTCCGCTGCAGCAGTGGCGCAGCACATCCCCCACCCCCGCGGCCACTTCCGTGTTTACACTCCTCTTCCCTCCAATTCCATGCGTACATTGTCAGCTTCACTCCCGCCCAATCTTCATTGGCCCGGCTCGGGCCCATGGTCCCGCCCCCAGAAATCAACGTTCTTATTTGGAACATCTCAGAGCGCAGATTGGAACCGCGGGCCTGTCAATCGCGCGCGTTCTGTCCTCTCCCAGGCGCTTCCGCTATGGTGGGAGGTTTGGGGGAGGGGAAAGGGGGCAATGCCGAGCCGAGACTTCCCTGGGGCCAGGACGCCCTCCCGCCCGCACCGCTCCTCGCTTTCATCTACTGTTGACCAAAATAAACGTTCCCCTCTGCTGTCCCAAAGCCCCGGGTTGGCTGCACGGAATACACCCGGTGTCCTTCCCGTCCCCCCTGAAACACCCGCCCCACGAGGGAAGGAAGGGCAGCAGCCCAGTTTCCCCACCGCCGCCGTTAGCCGGGGCGGGGAGGTGCCGGGTCGGCGTCCCACTCAGCACCGGGAAGTGGCCTCAGGACCGTTACTCCGGCGCTGCTCCGGGAGGGATGAGGCAAGAGGCCCGGCGCGTTTTGGCGGGTAGCGCCCGGGGCCGCGGCGTCCATGCGGAAGTGGCGGCTGTGTGAAGTGTGAGGCGAGGGCGGCGGACGGCCAGCGCCCCCGGCCGTGGGCAGGGGCGGCCTCTCGGCCGGACAGCGTGGCAGGCGGCAGGGACAACAGCTCCGCTCACTTCCTGGTTCCCCGGCAACTGGGGTGAAGCGCTCAACTCGCCCGCACCGACTCCCCAACTTAGCCGCGGCTCCGTGCCCGGCCCCCGCCGCTGCCGCGCTCCCCGGAGCGACAACCCGGATCCGAGGCAGGTTACTCTCCAAGGTGATCACTTCCTGATTTGTCGCCTCCATTACTTCATTCACTCCCCCCTCTTGGCGGCCGCCCCGCTGCCGGAGACGGACACCGGACCCGGGTGCTGACCGCCCCGGGGGACGCTCCCCGCCCGCCGGGCGCCCCCTCGCCCGCTGCACGGATGCACCGGAGAAAAGTTCCCCTGTGCTTACCGGCCCGGATGAGCAAATCCAGCTGGTTCGTGGGTCCCTCATGCAGAGACGTCGCCATGTTTATCCCGGGGCTGGAACTGCTGCTTCACATTGACTTACACCCTGAGCAGCGGCGACAGGGGAGAAGGCGGAACCCGCGGCCGGAGACACACGCCGTGCGGGCGGCACACACTCACGCACTCGCACACACTCCGACGCCCGGATCCTTGCGCGTCCTCCGACAGGAAGCGGCGGCCGGCCCGCCTCCCGCCGCCGGGCTGAGCAGCCCCACCACCTAACGGCAGGGGCGGCGGCGGCCCCGGCTGGCAACGCGATCCTTCCGCCCCGCGCCCAGACAGGAAGTCCCGGGCGCCGGCAGCCAGCGGCTGCACGGACACCTGAGGCTGGGGAGCCGCAGGCCGCCCTCGGGGACGCGGGCCTCGGCAGGAAGGGGCGCGCTTCACGTTCTGCGGAAGCGAAGTCTGCAAATGTCCCCTCTGGAAAAGAGCCATGAATCAAAAATTTCTTCCTAGAAAAGACCTAATACCTAGTCCCGCAGCTGTACATGAAGGTGGCTTTTTGACTTGTTTTGGCCTTCCCAGCGCTTATGCAACATACAATCAGTTCAGTTAAAAGAACTGCACTTTAAAAAAAAAAAAAAAAAAACTTGTACCTAGAAAATATTCTAGAAACATCAATAGGGAATTCAGGAGTCTCCAACTACTTCAAAACGACTTGATCTTGTCTTCTCTACAGAAGTCAGAGTACACTAGACAGGTAATTAGTAAACAGAAAAGAGCCTCCGGGCAGCCTGGAGGGGGGGGGTAAGGGAGGGGGGTACCACTGGATTAGAGTCGCTCGGTTTGCTGGTCATGAAACTCTGTATGCCCTCACTTTTATTTGTTTGACTTGGACAAATGAACGTTCTTAGCCTAAAGATATCTTAAGTCATCTTTTAAAAAATCGTTTTCCTTGAAACTGACCTCACAAATACATACTATAACAGGAAAGGAAAATAATGGCCAATTAGTGGCTATAAATTAGTGTAAATACAGGGAATAAGACCTAATTAAATACCTTGCCTGTTTCAGAATTTCCTAACATAAAAACTGAAGCAAAATGTTACCCCAAAGTTGTTTGCCACACATTTTATGTAAAATGCACCTCCAATACATTTTATTTGTTCGATAAAAATTACTGAATAAAAAATAATCATCTGTAATGGTAGGGCTACAAATTTTATCTCAATTAACTTCGTATAAATAAAGTTTGACAGTAATATAACACGGTATGGTTTTTATAAGTTTACCCAGCACCATGGCAGCATCAGCTGGGTTTACTTAAGACTGCCATGCATAGGACAAAAACAATCAGTGAAGTGATAACTCTTATTTTTCTTTGTTATCGTTTTGAAATAAGAATCTCCCATTTACAGGCAGCATCTTTAGCAGTTTCTCTATTAAGAAAGATAAGGAATACTAACAGGTAATGTGATGACTTTAGGCAGGTCATTGAAGCTGATAACAAGTCAGAATTCTGCTCTAGTAGCACATTTTCCATGTATTCCATTTAGTAAGGAAATGAAAACCAAAGGGGAGTGTGTGGTGTGTAGGTGACAAGTCAATGTGGCTTAAAAACAATAAAATGGATTTCTCAGGATAAGACAGCTTGAAGTCTGACACAACGTTTAGCTTACTGTATTTCAGATATATCTGAGGCAAGTGTATGTGTGAGCATGTGTGTGCTTTGCTGAATGTACACCCTGATTATCTGCATCAATGTCTGACTTACATTTGAAGCACCTACAGAATACAAGCTTCATATATCCTTGCATAAATATATATATATGTATATATATATATAAGAGAGAGAGAGAGAGAGAGCGCGCGCGCGCATATGTACAGAGAAAATAATGCAGAAAGACTGGAAAACACAGTATTTCTAAACATTGAGAACATATGAAAGCAGAATGCCTCCAATGTTTGGGCAAGTCTACCCTGCCTTAAAACAGACTTTCAAAAGCCACCCACACTTTACTGACAATAAGTAGAATGGCCTGCTACTAGAATGTATACAGGTACAAACTGGCAATACGGCATTTACTAAGAGTCCAATATGTATAACCTTTATGAATATACAAACACATGGGCATTTTTCAAGTCTCCACGATCTAACAGTTATAAGCAGAATTTTAACTAAGTATGAATGCACAGGTTTTTATAATATATACTTTAAAATAAACTCATATTCTGCTAATAAAACTATCAAAAGACAATACTGTATAAAAATTACTTGTAAGTCCTGGCAGAGAGGAAAAACAAGGTAAAACCAACCTTACTGCTCACCAAATAAAAGCCTGTCTGCTAAGTGCTTTACTTTCACTTTTTCTGTGTTCAGTCTCCATCCCTATACAGCAGGTATCACTAGTCTGGTCATTGAGTGATGAAGGATCCCTGGTCCTTGCTTAAGTAATTACAAAGCGTCAGAATTTGAGACCGAATACTCTGCCGCTGGCACCTTCACTCTTAACCCCTCCCCAGGGACCAGGGCAACATCCTACTTAGGCCATGCGATCCTCCTTAAAGATATGTAGCTTAGTCTTCCTCTCCCTGGACCTAAATCCTCACTCCTAACAAACAGAATAAAGCTGAAGTGACTGGGATATGACCCTAGAAGGAGGCCAGACACCGTGTCACAAGTAACTCCAACAAGTCTGCAAAACCACTCTCCTACCAGCACCGTGTGCAGTGAGCTGTCTGGGAGACAGCGCTAAGCAAGTCTTGAGATGATAACCCAACTCACAAGACCGCAGCCTCGTGGAAGACCCCGAACCAGGACCATGCATCAAAGCCACACCAAACCGTTATCCTCAAATTCTGTGTGGGATAGTAAATAGATGGCTTTGGTTTTTGACTTTTTTGTTTTGTTTTTTTGAGACAGCGTTCTCTTTGTAGTCCTGGCTGTCCGGGATTGACTTTGTAGGCCAGGCTGAACTTGAACTCTGAGATCCCCCTGCCTCTCCTTCCTGAGTACCGGGATTAAACTTACACCACTACACCAGGCAACAGCTGGCATTTTAAAATGCAAACTTGGGGTGGAGGGAGTAGTTTGTTAGTCGATTAAAAGTAATAAGGCCGGGCAGCAGCGGCTCACGCCTGTAATCCCAGCACTCGGGAGGTAGAGGCAGGCGGATTTCTGAGTTCAAGTCCAGCCTGGTCTACAGAGTGAGTTCCAGGACAGCCAGGGCTACACAGAGAAACCCTGTCTCGAAAAACCAAAAAAAAAATAAATAAATAAAAAAGAAAGTAATAATGGAAGGGCTGGGTTAGAATTACATTCTTCAAATCAATTCTTTGAGTCAAGTCTGTTGCATGGCTGTATTCACTTATTTGTGTGGACATACTTGACATTGTTTCAATTTCTTTCATTAGATAAACGAATGTCATTCCACTACATATACTCTACATATACTTTTTCATTAAAGAGCCACAGTCAATCCCTCAATTCCTGTTACTGTAATTAAATACATGCTTTATTAAATTTTTTTTTCTTTTTAAGACAGGGTTTCTTTTTGTAGCCTTGGCTGTCCTGGAACCAGCTCTCTGTAGACCAGGCTACGCACTGCCTCCTGAATGCTGGCATTAAAGGTGTGAAGCACCATTGCCCGGCTGCTTTGTAAATTCTACAAAGCATTTCAGTGCATAACTTTACCCAGTTGTAGTCACCAAATTTCTCTCTTATTAGACAAGTTGTTCCTGCTTTAAATTTTTAATGATATCCTTTTATTATTTTAAATTATGACTGTGTGTGGTATGTGCACACGAGTGCAGGTACTCAGAGCTGGGAGTTACAGGCGGGGGTGAACTACCTGCCATGGGCGCTGGGAATTGAACCTGGGTTCTGCCAACGAGCAGTCCATGCTCGCAACTGCTGGGCCATCTCTCCAGGCCAGTTCCCTTTCTCTAAGAGGGTTTTTTGGGTTTTGGTTTTTCATTTGTTTTCCAGTGGTGGTGGTTGAACCTAGAACCCCACACATGCTAAGAGAACTCCCTGCCACTGAGCTCTATATTATATTATATTATATTATGCTAAGACTTTGGGAGGCTATGGGGAGACACGAGATCTCGTGTAACTCTAGCCACAAACTTGCTTTGTAGTTTAGGATGACCTTTTACTCCAACACTCCTGCCTCCACTGGAATTACAGGGGGTGGGGTGTGTCAAACTTTTCCTCAAGAGTCTCTCACTTTTTGCCAATGGCCTGGAGCTGGCTGGGTAGGCTAGGCTGTCTTTTCTGGTCTGTAGAATGGTAACATATTCTAGATTGCAACACATATGTTTCTGCCAGCCTGTTGCTTAACATAGAACTCAAACTGGTCATCCTATAAAATTTCAGTTTTTGATGTCAAATTATACTTATTTTCCCATACAAGACATATTAAATAATATTTCAGATAAGAAGTAAATTACAGAAGAATTAAGAAATATTTAGGAGCTAGCAGCTAGCAACGATGGCTCAGTTGATAAAGACAAGAACTGAGTCTACACATTTGCCTGTGTGTTGCACATACACATAAATTTTAAATTTTTAAAGACATATTCAGAAGTTAATTATAAAATGCAAAACATCAAACTATGTGTGGCACAGCTAAAACAGTACTGAGCAATCAGGAAAGTACTTGATTAATAAAAAAGTAATCAATAAGCTGCAGTGTGTCGGGGTGTGTACAGTTAATCCCAGCACTGAAGGACCAAGGCAGGCAGATCTTTGTGGGTTTAAGGCCAGCCTGGTCTACACAGTGAGCTCCAGAACAGCCAGGGCTACATACAGAGATGCTATCTCAAAAAAATAAAAATAAACTAAGCATTCAACTTAGAAAGATGGAAAAACCTAGTAAACTAAAAAAAAAAAAAAAGGAGGAAGCCAAGTAGAGAGCATAAGATAAAATACTGCAGCTGCAGACAGGAAGTTCATAAAGGGGTGGGGGTGGGGGTGACCCAGCAAGAATCACCATAAGGGAAAGTAAAATATAATGTGTACTGACTATACATATATATCTGTCACAATATATACACGTCTGGATATTGAATACAGAATACTGAATTGATACCCACTATCCGATAACATGCTTTAGGAAACTATGCTAATAAACGTGACACGAGAATAAAGTCTGTAAGTCACTAGAAAGCATACACATGCTTTAGCTGAAATGGTAAACTTCAAGAAAGGGAAGTAAAAAAAAAATCAAAATAATGTCCAAAATCTTAACTCAAAAAACTCCAGACTTGAATACATTTTAGATACTATAAAATTCTCATCAATTTTAATTAACATACAATTCTTTGCTGAAAACAGGGAAAAATAAGTGAGAGCCACCTATATTTTTTGAGGCCAGTGTAATCTTATTCTAAAACTACTTAAGGACAATGTAAGAAAATAAATCATGCATGAATACGCGTACAAAACTTAAAGACCTTCCTAAGACAAAGCGAAGAACAAGGATGAGCAACATTCCCTCTGATTGCAGTGAGGTCCACATGTGACCATGTCCATAGAGGGACACACGACTTAGCACAATGACCATGTCCCACAGCTGAAGTGACTGGCTAGATGTATGCTAAGCACACGCATGCACATTAACAACAGTGCTCACTGAAAAATATAGGCAACTGAGACATCTAATAGCATTTAATCAGAGTGTAAACATAAAAAAGTACACTAACCAAATTAAATTGGATGTTTACATGGGAACTAGACACAAAGGATATACAAATGCAATTTTACAATCTCTGTTTACCTTCATGTATGCATCTGTTTGTTTGTATATACACACATACATAAAGCACATGTATATGTTTTAATAAGTAGTCTGTCTTTACTCCTTAGTTTCCACATGTATGGCTATCATAACTAAATATGGACATACACTTCTGTTTTCATACCCTCAATGTATCTTGCAAAATTATTTCCCTGCAGTACATTTTATTTTTTTTCACATTTTCTCCTCCCTTCCTCTCATTTTAATATTTTGGTTTTGGTTTGTTATTTCAAGACAGGGTTTCTCTGAGTAGGCCTGTCCACCTGCCTCTGCCTCCTGAGTGCTGGGATTAAAGGTGTACATGACCACCTCAGCCCCTCTTCCATTTTTAAACACTTGACTCTGTATGTATGGGGGACTGCTTCTACAGATCTCGTGATAACACTTTATCACTGTAGTCAAGAAGGAAAAATTTTGCAAGATATATGCTACCTGATCTACTTTTTAAAAAGAACAATCTTTAATTACTTTGTTTTTAAATTTTAGGTGTATGGATGGGTGTTTTGCTTGAATGTAAGTCTACATCACACACACACACACACACACACACACTGTGAACGGGGCCCTGGTCTTAGCTGCTGTGCCATCTCTCCTGGCCCTCTCTTCTCTCTTACACAGGCAATCTCTATATCATTCCAGCTTTGAACTTGCCGTGGCCTCCCAAGTACTGAGGTTAGTGGCACACCCCGCCCTCCATGCCTGTGTGTTTCTTTCCACAACTCCACATTCTTTTCTCCTCCCTTTCCTTTTCCTCTGGGGTTAAATACAGAGCCTGTGTATACTAAGCACACACCTTTCCTCCTGCCCAGAAGTCATTCTTCGTGGACAGGCAACAAATACACAGGCCTTTCTTCTTTTGCAGAATTGTCTAGAGCATGGTTCTTAACCTTCCTAATGCTGTGATACTTTAATACAGTTCCTCATATTGTGGTGACCCTCAACCATAAAGTTATTTTTGTTGCTACTTCATAGCTGTAATTTTGGTGTTATGAATCATAATGTAAATATTTAGGGAGATAGAGGTTCACCAAAAGCGTCACTATCCACAGGTTGAGAACCGCTGGCCTAGACTTAAAAGATCTTTCTTTTAAAAAGAGCTTGTCAAATTCTGCCAAAAGCAAATCCTCATGGTTTTTGACAAGAAGGAAACTGGGTTTTGCATTAGCTCAAGACGGAAGACTAGATTTATCATGTTCCATTTTCTTATGTGTTTTTAGATTGAGGATTAAAAGGATAAACTCAGATCTACATAGGTTTTCAATGAGTGAGACATTCCTGTGGTAAACAGGTCACATGTTGTGCTGTCAGGGTTATTTCTCCGCACTTAGTGAAGATTTTTCTGTTTGGTTTGGGTTTTACTGTGAGATTATATTTCATTTCTTAATGATTACTGCTGGTGTATACAGCAACCCGTATACTTTTCCTTTTTTGTATGATGAACCTCCATAGCAACTTTAATGGTAGATGTGAGTAAATCAGTGCCTAGCCCAGTTGTCAGAGAAGTGTCACCCAGCAACTGATGGACACAGATGCACAGACCCACAGCCAAACACTAGGAAGAGCCTCGAGAACCCTGCAGAAGAGAGAGGAGAAGGACTACAGGAGCCAGAGGGGTGGATGACACAAGGACACAGCCAGCAGAATCAACTATGCAGGGCTCATAGGGGCTCACAGACTGAGACAACAACCATGGACCCTGTATTGGTCTGAGCTAAGTCCTCTGAGAATGTTATGGTTGTGTAGCTTGGTGTTCTTACGGGACTCCTAACAGTGGGAGTGGGGGTGTCTGACTCTTGACTGCTCTTGGAACCCCCTTCCTCCTGCTGCGTAGCTTCGTCCAGCCTTGCAGTGAGCGGGTTTGTGCCATGCCATGTTCAGTTGATATCCCTGGGAGGCCCGCTCTGTCTTTTTTTGAAGGGAAAGATCGGAGTGGATCTGGAGGAGAGGGGCGGTGGGGGCCGGGTGTCGTGGAGGGAGGGGAAACTGCAGTTGGGATGTAATGTGTGAGAGAAGAGTTTTTAAAAAGTTTATATGAGTAGTCTTTTAGATTTTAAATGCTAACCAGTTTGCAAAGAATGACTTTTGCTTTAATGTGTCTACGTGGTACCAGCAGTTGAACTCGGAGCTTTGAGCATACAAGGCCTCAGCCCTGTCTATTCTCATCATTAAAGACTTTCCTTCCTGTGCTGCCTAGTTAACATAGGTCAGGAAGAGATCAACTGCGAAAATGCCCCCACCAGACTGTCCTGTGGACAGATGGGCCTGTAAGACAGTTTCTTAGTTGGTGATTGGTGTGGGAAGGCCCAGACCATCACAGGTAGTGCCACGAACAAGCTAAGCAACAGGAAACAAGCCAGTAAGCAAGCAGTGCTCTGCTTCAGTTCCCACCTCCAAGTTCCTGCCCTGCTTGAGTCCTTGTCCTGACTTCCCTCAGTGATGGACATTCCCTGGTCCTGTGGATAAGTCCTTTCCTACACAAGTTGCCTTTGTTGTCGTATCACAGCACTGGCGAGGACCTCCAGTGACGCCACTGGGTGACACATCACCTGACATGATATTTACTGTAAGTAATGTAAATGATATTTACTGTACTGTATGGGCACCATACTCAGTTCACTTAAGGGTTTAGTAATCGCCTTATGAGGTTTCAATGAAGTCTTTATCCTCAGTAGACTGGACTTTAACAAACGAGGGACGGCTCGACAGGGACTGCCACCTGGTACCTTTCTCCATCTAACTACAGTGATTTCATCACTGATAGGTTTTCTGACATCATAGCCTCCCTGGCAATCTGACTGTGAAATCTCCGTATTTCTAGATAGACTTCATCTGCCGTCTTTATTTGGAATAAATGAAGCTACGATCATGGAAGCGTGTCACCAAATTTTTATGTTTCTTTTTATTCCATTTTAAAATGTTTACTGTGGGGAGAGGCAGGCACAGGCCACTGCACATGTGCAGAGGTCAGAGAACAACTGTGGAGACTCAGCCCCCTCCTGGAGCTCTGAGGATGTCAGGGAGTGAACACAGGATGTCAGACTTGATGGCATGTGCTTTTACCCACTGAACAGCTCACAGACCCGATTTCACTTTAAAAATTTCCAGCCGGTTATTTTCTTATTTGTCAATATTTCATATATGTATAAACTGCATTCTAATTACACTTCCTTTCCACTCCTGTTACCCCCCCTCCTCCTTAGAAATGCCTTTCCCACATTAATGATGTTTTGTTTTATGAACCACTGAATTGAATTATCCAGGGCCATCTGTGTGGTCATGAGTTTGGAACTATCCACTGGAGCACGGTGAGCTCACCAATAGGTTCACAACTAAAAGCAATGACTCTCCCCTCCTAGAGCGTTTCAGCATCCAGCAGTCCAGCAGAGAGAGGTAGGGACGCTTGAGTCCTGTTGACAACTGCCTGGTGACAGGTCTAGTCATGTACAGTTCCTAGTGCAGGTAACTAATCTTTCTAAGTTCAAGACAGCAACTGCTGTGTCAGGCCCACCGCGGGCGGCCTTCTGCACACAACCCCTCTCCTTGTACTCTTCCCGCCTCACACCCTTTATTCTCAGCACATAGGGCAGCTGTGGGGTTCTACCTTCGCCACTCTGTCATTAGAATAAGTGCAGCGCCAGGCAGTGGTGGCACATGCCTTTAATCCAGCACTCAGGAGGCAGAGGCAGGCGGATTTCTGAGTTCGAGGCCAGCCTGGTCTACAGAGTGAGTTCCAGGACAGACAGGGCTACACAGAGAAACCCTGTCTCGGGGCGGGGTAAGTGCAGCATTTGTCCCGTGGGTGAGAGTGAGCCTAGGTGCTCATAAGGCACTTTGAGCCTCTATCAATGTAAACAGCAGTACTAAGTTCACCACTGGGGCCTGTAACTTCCCAGCCATGTGTTTTTGATGAGGTTTCAAGTTCCATGCATGGGTTCCCTCCTACGTTACCAGCCTCAAATCCAAGCAGAGACAGTGAACACACTTTCCTAGCAGGTTGGTTTGGAAGGTCACAGTATTCATTGCTGTATAAAACAACTGAGGTCTTTCCCAGCAACCTGCATGGCGCCGTCCAACATGGAGGCTCCGTCCAGCACGGAGAAAGCCAGCCAGCAGACAGGACATTTCTAACTCGGTTCCCCTTATCCTCTGGGTCTTGCAACCAAAGTACAGGTCTTCAGCTACCGGGTCTTACCACCTAGTGCAGGCAGGCAGTCAACAGGAACAGTGAGAGCCAATTCTGTTCTAGAGGACCCTGGGGACTGCAGCCAACAACTCACACAGAGGTACCCACTCCTGACCAGGGAGTTTGGTTTAGTGACGGAGCAGCACTATCAGCCATACAGAGCATCTTCAGTCTTTTCTTTAATGATATTCTTAATTAGGTTACAAGACAGTAGCTTGCAGACAGCTTTGTCCATCCATCTTTCCTTATACACCCCCCATCTCCATCACTTCATACATTTTCAGCATTATTTATTTTATAATTTTTCAAACTCATTAGCAGTAGCTTGTTCAAAGTATTCTTTTGACTTGTTTGGGGGGGTTTTAGCTGTCCTGGAACTCACTCTGTAGACCAGGCTGTCCTTGAACTGAGATCTGCCTGCCTCTGCCACCCAAGTGTGTGTAACCACCAACCAGCTTTGACTTACGCTTCTTATTACTGGAAAGAAGACAAGTTTATTAAAGGAGAAACAAATGATGTGAAACAGCATCAGACTCACTCCAGAGTGTAGGCCGCAGTCACACTCCAGAAGGGTGCTTTGGAAATTCTTTTTAAACTCTGGCATACATCATTGTTCTTAGCTTCCTTAAATTTTTTTTAAGCAATTCATCCATATTTTTTTCCGGTTTATTTTGTCTTTCGTTAATGTTGATGCTGTTGTTCTATCTTTATCTGATTTCAAGGTTTCACAATTACACCTATTTTACCTTCGGACTTGCTGTAATCCCAGCATTTAAGAGGTAGCAGGCAGGGAAGATCAGGACTTCAAAGTCAGCCTCTATTGCATAAAAAGCTTGAGGCCAGCTTAAGCCACTTGAGACCCCATCTCAAATAGAACAAATGAAAGAAGAAAACCTGTAACTGGTTCCAGTATCTGGCTACTGTATCTGGTTTTATTCTGTTAGTACTTTATTAACATTGAGGTATGAAACATAGTTCATACTAATCTTTTTTATTTCCAAAAATTATTTTTTTCTTAGAATGTTTTATTTTAATGTGTATGTATATTTTGACTGCACATATATATGTGTGTGCCATGTACATGCCTGGGTCCTGCTGAGGTCAGAAGCAGCCATTAAATGCCCTAGAACTGGAGTTATGCATGGTTGTGAGTCCCCATCTAGCTGCTCCATTTTAAGTGCTGAACCATCTCCCCAACACCAGAAAATATATTTAGAGATAGGTTCTATTTTGTCTTTTTTTTAATTATAATATTCATTTTATTGTGTGTGTTGTACATACTCACACATGTGTGACCATGCTCAGGCCATGGTGCACTTGGGGAGGGCAGAAGTCAACTTAAGTGTGTCAATTTGCAGGGGTTCTCCTACCACATGGGTCCTGGGCATCAACCCAGGCTGCCAGGCTTGGCGCAAGTACGGCCTTTATTTTTAAAGATTTAAAGATCTTTCTTTCTTTCTTAAGTGCTTGCTTTCTTCCCTTCCTTCCTTTCTTTTTCTTTCTTTTGTTGTTATATTGTTGTTGTTTTGGTTAGTTAGTCTGTTTGTTTTTCAAGAAAGGATTTCTCTGTGTAGCCATGGTTGTAGTGGAATGTCTGTCCTGGAACTCCCTCTGTAGAGCAGGCTGACCTCAAACTCAGATCCACCTGCCTCTGCCTCCTGAGTGCTGGGATAAAGGCATGTGCTGCCACCACCTGGCCAGATTCTTTTTTAAATTCACGTGTCTGTATGCATGTAGATTTCTGTCATGGCTAGAGTGTCAGATCCCCTAGAATGAATTACAAGCAACTATGAGCCAACTGATGTGGAGCCATGCTGGGAACTGAACTCAGGTCCTCAGGGAAAGCAGCAAACGCTCCTAACCAATTGACCACTTCTGCAGCACCCAACACTATTATTTAATCATAGCAACTGTTTTACACCTTGGTTCTTCGTTTCTGCTTCATGGCTGCTGTTAAATGCACGTAAGTTAATGGCTATATTTCAGAACCCCTTGCCCAGGTGTTAAGAGGCCCTTTGTCTTAATCCAAGACATTCACCCTAAACTCTTATTATTGCCATTTTCCTCAGTTATTATTTTTGAAATGTTTATGTTTTATGAATTTTATTTTGTTTTTTTAAATCTGTTATGTGTCACCTGTTTCTACTTTTTGGTCTCCTTTGCTTAGTCTATTATAAAGAACAGATGTGTTTAAGATCACAGTGAATGACTGGGATATAATTCGACAGTTGGACTTCTATTATCCTGATTTATGATTTTGACACCTATTATTTTTCCCATTTGTTGGATAAAAATTAATTTATCCCCAAATCTAACCCCAGGTTTAGTATTTTACAAGCTATATTTCTTGGGTTCAGCTTGGCTTTGTTTTGATCTTGTACAGTGGCCCACACTGTCAAATTCATGGTCATCTCAATCTTGCCTCAACCTCGACTCAAGCTACGACTCCTGTTCTACTCACACTTTTTGACTCAGTCCCTTCGAGCCTTCTCTCTAAGCAACCACACCTATTGCAGTGGATGAAGAACACAAACTTCAACTGCACAGTCTGTCAGACTCTAAATAAACCACAAAATTCTCAGTTCATGATGTCTTCTCAATACATTTTTTTAAAAAAATAGCCTATTGTAACTTCATGGAGTACATCATGAAAATTCAATCAAATAAATGCAAACATAATAGAGCTGGGTAAAAGTTCATGAGTCCATGAACTCACTCAGTCAACTGTTCCCTCTGAATTCCACATCCTTGAGTTTAGCGCCTATGAATGGAAGCTACTTGAGGGTGGCACTGGTACTGACGGTGACAGTCCTCTTCCTCATAACAACTGTTCACTAGCTGTTAGAATGACATGAGGCCAGGTGCACAGACTGGCGAAAGCTATTCAGTAAACACTGCTGGTTCACAAGGAACTTGGGTGACAATGAGGTTTGGTTTTTAAAACCCAATCTCACTGTGTCGCTTGGACTGGTCTTGAACTCACAATCCTTCTGCCTCAGCCTCCCAAGTGTTAGGACTCCAGGTTCCCCCAGGGATGTTGTTACTGAGGGAAAGAGAGCGTCTTAGAGCCAATGCATTCAAGAGCTGAGCAGAGTGGCTCGTGCCTGTGTAATCCACACTTGAGAAGTGAAAGGGAGGCAGGGTGAGAAGTTTAAATAATCCTCTACTACCCTGAAAGTCTGAGGCTAGTCTAAGCTACAGGAAACCCTAGCTCAAAAAGATCAAAAAGAAAAACAAAAAGCTGTAATTGTTTCCCAGCTGCTACTCCAGACAACAAAGACCTACAAAAGCACATAAGCACCACCAGATGGCACCAAACCACAGCCGGACTGAATCAGTTTGGCTAACTTACAAAGACTTGTAGAGCGATCTCCCACAACCTCTCACTCCCAAATCTCAGTCAAGGCCTCCACTTCCCTTTCTCTTCTGCACAAAACCACCAGATTTACACTAACTTTGCATTTCCAAGAATCCAAGCCATTTCTCGTGGTCTGAATTTTTGGAAAGTATTTACTACTTCGTGTAGTAGCCTGGTTTATCTCAAAGCTGTAGGTGATAGCCCATGATCAACACATCAAAAGAGAAACTGAAAAGTGGAAGGCAATCTGTTACAGGAAATAAACAGCTTATGCTGGGGCTAAGAAACGGCTCAACCACTCCGGGGAATCCCCGCTCTTCCAAAGGACCCCTCCTTGGTTCCCAGAGCGCGCGCACAAACACACACATGTGTCAGGGGGCTCACAACCATCTGTATGTACCTCCAGCTCCAGGAGACCCAGCGCCCTCTTCTGGCCTCCAAAGTAACCTGCTCACGTGTGGCTTACACTCATCCACATAAAATAAATACTTAAAACACACACACACAACCCTAGCATATATCAAGACCTACTAGAACTTTTTGAAAGCTTGCTTTTTTAATTTGTGTGTGAATACATAAATTATTTCATGTATGTGAGATGTGTTTTGCCTGCATGTGTCTGTGCATCACCTTTCAAGCAGTCTGTGTGGAGTGCAGAGGCGGCACCGGATGCCCTGGAACTGGAGTTAAAATGTTTGAGCCACCATACAAGTGCTGAATCAAACCTGGGTCTGCTGAAGGAACAACCAAGGAGCTTAACCACTGGGCAGTCTCTGCGGCCCAACAGAATTTAGATGAACAGAAGCAGTTAAAAGTCAGCATGTGAGCTTGTGTGTGGAGAAGGGTGTGATACAATAATTCATCACAGTGTGTGCTGGAAGGTGGGCTCTTGAGCCTGCTAATGCTGAGGCTGAACACCTGCTTCTATACTCAGAAGTTATTTAGCATGCTGTTGTTGACAGTAAATTATGTTAATATATAAAACCCTCAGAACTATTCCTAGCAATATAATATGAAACTTCGTATGTATTTTGTTGGGGGTTTTGTTATTGTTTCTGTTGTTTTGCTTTGCTTGCCCTTATTACTTCTAAATATATAAAGGAGGCAGATTTCCATGTCTCCTGTCCCTGTATGAAGGAATTTCAGGCAACAGTGACACATAATCCCAGCACTTGGAAGGCAGAAGCCAAGGCAGGAAGGAGCCTGCCAAAGCAGCAACAACGACGACACAAAACAGGATGGCTCAGCTGTAGAATGCTTGCATTGCATTTGATGGGGCCTGAGTTTAATTCCCAGCCAGCACTACAAAGAAAAATAATAATAATAATCTACTGAATTTCATCCTATGTACAGTTAGAACTTACCTGAACGATTTTAAAGGGAGAAAAGGGAGAGAGAGCGGAGGGAGAAAGGTAGGGACACACACACACACACACACACACACACACACACACACTGATGGCACAGTTAGGACATTAGCTTATTTGATTTCAGTTACTAGCTTCTCTGCCCCTAAAGCAGTTACATATCAACCATGTCCCCACAGTGAAATTTACTCATTTTTCTCTTTTCTTTCTTCCTTCCTTCCTTCCTTTTTCTTTCTTTCTTTCTTTCTTTTTAAAGACCTTGGTTCCCTTGTCTCTTTATATAGCCCTGGCTGTCCTGGAACTCAATATGTAGACCAGGCTAGCCTCAAACTCATAGAGATTCACCTGCCTCTGTCTCCCAGATGCTGCGATTAAAGGCGTGTGCCACCATGCCTGGCTTTGATGAGGAAAGTCAATGTGGCCTACAGTAAGCTTAAGCATCTCAACTGTAAGGGACAGGACAAGGCATCCAGCTTCCACTGCTTGAGAACAACCCACCAGCTTACTTCAGTCTGTTTCTAAATGTTATCTAAAGAGTTTCAGATGTTACATAATCTAATTTATGACACAAAGCTTTGAAGTATGATGAACTTACATGTTTTCTACATTAAGTCCCAAAATGCAAAAACTGTTTATCCTGTCTGTCACTATAGCCCACACCATAAGTAGTACCTGACATATAGTAGGCAATCAACTTTATTACTCACTTTGCATGTATTTCTTGCATGTTGGAAAGGTGCCCATGCCACAGTCCAGATGTTAAGGTCAGAGGACAATGTTCAGGGACAGTTATTCCCTTCTACCATGTGAGTTCTAGGGACCAAACTCACATCTCCAAGTGTGAGGTCAAGGGCCTTTAGTCACCGATCCACCTCAACAGTTCTTGTTCAAGAATTAGGTTAATACTGTACTGTATTCTTTCAAGGACATAAGAGAACCGTACTGTCTTTTGCACATGCCCAGTTACTATCGTAGTAACTGTATCAGAGTAAGAAACTACAGCAATCACTGGATTTTCAGAGCAACAGCAGTTGCCATCTCCTCTAACTGATCCCAGCAATCAGGGAGACTATCAAATCGTCCTGTGACCAACAACATTAGTGTCTCCTAGACACTTATCAAACCACAGACCCACTAAATACAGAAACATGTGCGCCAGGTATGATGATGATGAGCTGTGGCCCAAAGTCCTAGGAAGGCTGAGGCAGGAGGATCATTTGACCTCATCTGACCTCACAAGTTAGAAGCCAGCCTAAGTAACAAGATCTCATCTTGAAAAACAAAAAATTCTATCCCAGCAGTCTGTATTTTTACAAGCCCTCCAAATAATTCTAATGTATGCTCAGATTTGAAAAGCAATGTTTTTCAAAAGAGATATTCTGTCATACAGATAGAGAGAAAAAAAAAAACCTCAAACCAATATAAGACTCAATGAAACTAAATGACATGAAAACTAAGCACAATACATTTGAGAGGTTGGTTTTATTCACCACTTAAAACAAAGCAGAGCTGGGAGCTTTAGTATTGAAGCTATAGTGTAGAACACTCGCTTAGATGTGTGAGACTCTCAGGGCAAAGCCAAGTGCTGCATAGGGAGGGAGGAGGGAGGGAGGGACTGTACAAGTGTGACCCTCTGGGTCTGACTCCCAGACCCCACAGCAGGAGAGAACTGAATCTTGAAAGTTGTCCTCTGACCTCCGCCTTTGCATCATGACGCATGTGTGCTCACATTCGTATCACAGACACACAACAGTAATACGGGGTTTTAAATGAAAGAAGAGAGCAGAAGGCTGGTTCAGCACCAAGCCTGAGCTCCGCCCTGGAGCCTACATGGTGGACAGAAAGAACTGACACCTACAAAGTTGTCCTCTATCTTTGACAAACCATGCTGAGTGTGTGTGTGTGTGACAAAAAAGAAACAAAAACCCCTGGATCGGGCATCATAAAATTGTATTTAATGTATAATTAATATATGGCACAATTAAACATATGTTGTAATGTTTATTTTTATTTTATGCCTATGACATATTTTTAATGATTATTTTGTGTGTATGGGTATTCTGCCTGCGGGTATGTCTGTGCACCACATTCAGTGTGTGCAGTGCCCACACTGGCCACTGTTAGCCACCATGTGGGTGCTGGAGATCCAACACTGATCCTTTGGAAGGGTACAGCCAATACTGCTGAGCCACCTCTCCAGCACCTACAGGACCCATTTTAATGACTGTCAGCCCTCTACTGTTATTAAAGAAAAAGAATAGGCAGACAGTAGAATACAGAGCCTCTCCCTAATGCTTCAACCCTTTAACACAGTTGCTCGCGTTGTGGTGACCCCTAGCCATAAAGTTATATTTGTTGCTACCTCGTAACTGTAATTTTCTACAGTTATGAATCATAACATAAATACCTGTTTTACTATGCTCTTAGGCACCTCAGGGGAAGGGTCGGAACCCACAGGTTGAGAACCTCTGATATAGATGAAATGTTTAGAGGCAGTTAAAATTACAAACCCAGCCAGCAAGAAGGCTTGTTACACAGAGGTGCTTAGGACAAAGCCTGAGAAGCGGAGTTTCATCTCCCACATTTACACAGTGGAACGAGAGTCCAATGACACATGCACCATGATGGAGACATGAGCACACCCATAAATAATTGTAAAAAAAAAAATTAAATACATGGATGAGAGTTAAGAACAATACTTCACTGGCTTCTAAATGAATTTCAACGTGGCTTTTATTGTTGTAGTTTTTGTTTTTCAAAACAAGTTTCTCTGTGTAGCTCTGGCTGGTCCTGGAACTCGCTCTGTTCCAGGACCTCCAGACTCAGAGATCCACCTGCCTCTGCCTCCCGAGTGCTGGGGCTAAAGGTGTGTGCCACCACATCCAGCTTATCCATGACTTTCTGAACAATAATAAATGCATATTTTCACACTCTGCTGCATTTGTTATAGATATCCTTAAGTAGAAGTTTCAGTGAGTGCTACTTTGTAATGACAGCAGTGAAACAACCTTCCCAGGAGTTTGAGGCCCGTGAACCACATAGTGAGTTCCAGGCCAGACTGAGATAGGTAGCCAAGGTCCCGACTCAAAATTACATACATACATACATACATACATACATACAAACAAACAAACAAACAGAAACAGTTCACGGAATTCTAAAGACTAACTAATAAGCATGTCCCCAAATGTCAGGACAGGGTGAGAGAGAGGACGTGCAGCAAACACAGAGAAAACGACATGGACGTTGCTCTGAAAACAAGCTTGGCTTTCTTAAACAGTGCACAGACAGTGAGAGTCCATGGAACTGCTTGCTTAAGGAAGGGACAAAGGACGCCAGAGTGAGTACTATGGATATTCATACTCATTCTTCTCAACATCTGAACAGATATAACAGGGCCAAGCAGGCAGCCATGCTTCACGCCCCAGTCCCCACAGCTGTTCCAGTGACACAGATGCAATGACGGAAAACGGGCGCAGCACAGCAACTTGTCTTTATTCAAAGAAAAGCTTGGCGGCAAACATCTTGTGTGGGTGCTGGAAAAGCCAAGAGCACTTAAAGGGAGTGCCTTAATTATTGCCTAGTGCCGTGATAAGACACTGTTTCAGAGGGTAAGAGTCCGTGACCATCCCGGAGGGGGTTGGGGGGAGGGGGGCTGGGGGGGGTATGGTGGCAGGCATGGCCCTAGAACAACAGCTGAATACTCACATCTTGAGACAGAAGCACACGGCAGAGAGAGACTCAGAATGGCAGGAGTCATTTGAAACCTCAAAGCACCCCCAACAACACACCTCCAACAAAGCCACACCTTCTAATCCTTCCACCAACTGGGGACCAAGTATTTGAATATATGAGCCTATTGGAGTCATTCTCATTCACAGCACCACAGTGAGCATCCCAACAAGTCTTGCGTGTGCAGGCAAGCACACTACCATTGAGCTACATCTGCAGCCAGTACTGTTTTTCTTTCTAGTGAGCACTGTATGCACCAGCCATTTCAACTACTAAGAACAAACTCATAAGTTTGAAAAACTTATAGTCAGAAAATGCCATTTTAATAATGGAAGAAAAAGCTACCCCAAACCAGTAATAAAACTAATTCTTCAAGTGCCAAAATAAAATGAAACCTTTAAGCATCAACTGAGAATATACTTAAGTCCTAATCTTAGCCCCAAATAGGGCCTCACATGGCACGAGTAGCCCAGTATCTGTTATAAGCAAAGACAGACATATGTAAGGCGGATGCCAAGAACATTGTATATGCCAGGAAAGAAAGCTATCATAACAGTTAAGTGTGAGCACCAGGATAACTGGCCCTTCATCTTCACAGAGCAGCATTCTAGTCGGAAGAAAGAACAAATACACATGCGGACATACTAGTTCACACTTCTATATTGTGACGTTATCATTTTAAACAGGATGCCACAAGTCCCTACTCACTTTGGTACTACCCTGCTTCAAGTTATCATTTTTACCATATATATGATGTGTATCATATATACAGGGATATATTATATTATATAAACTATAAAAAACAAGTGGGACACTAAATGTACCACCTTTACATTACCTGAGTGAACGATATTAGGCGTCTCATCCAGTTTCCCATATTTTTTAGCAAGCACTGTTCTTAATATGCACACATGCTGCTTAGCACACATCTAGCCAGTTACTTCAAGCTGATGCATACATGGTTATTGTGCTAAGTCATGGGGTTTTTTTCCCCCATCCTTGTAAGAATTACAATTAATTTAGTAAGAACTAAAAGCTCACTTCTTTTTTGTAGCTAAAATGACCATGTAGGATCTCACACTAGTGTAGCAATGTTACTATGGAAACCACGGTGCAAGAGTCATCAGGAGAGTACAGCAGACTGGGTGATTAGCTTACAATACCCAGAACAACTCAGCAGGCACTTGTTGATATTTTTGTCTGTGTTTTAAATTTTGTATTTATTTATTTTTCTTTATTTCGTCATATGCCAGGGCAGTGGTGGCACACACATTTAATCCCAGTGCTTAGGAAGCAGAGGAAGGCTAATCTCTGTGATTTTGAAGCCAGCCTGGTCTATAGAGCTAGTTCTAGGACAGCCAAGACTACACAGAGAAACCCTGTTCCCCCCAAAAATACAAAATAAAACAAAGCAAAACAAAAATCCATCATAAACATTTTTGCATATCTTATTGTCCAGGTCCTTCCTTAAGCATAACCTTCCCAGATATAAAATTATGCGTATGGCATACAGTATGACATAAGGCCCCAAATACTGACTCTAAGGTGCCAGTGAAAATGCAGACAACTGATTGTTTGTATAAAGTGTTGAAAAGTGGGGAAAGCGTCTCAAGATAACTTTTATTTATAAATAGCAAAACCAAAAGAAAAACATTAACTTGGGCTTCCTGGCCCAAATGATTAAAATAATCTTTCTACATAATCCCTCCAATTCAACAAACAAACCAGTCCTCAGTCAGGCCAGCTGCTCTGTCTCACAGGTCACAGTAAGACCCACACTCAACAATGTACATGGAGGACACTGAGGGCCAGTGACTCCTCCTCTTCTGCATGGGCACTGTACAAGGTGCCCAGCTTCTTCACTCAAGGAAAGGATGCCTATCCAACTATGTATCTTAACTGCTACAACTTGTACCTCAACCCAGAGTGGAAGGTGTTTCTTTGTCCTACTCTCTTTTTATTTATAGTACTCAACATTTTGGAAACAACTAAATCTGTATTGTTTTTAATTGGCTTAAAACTTACAGACAGTTCTTTACTTCTCTTTAATAAAGCTCAGGACTCGGACACAAAGTTTCAAAAGCTTTTTACTCCCCTTTCTCCCCACACTGAATCTCCTTCAGCAACTCAGAGAAGCCTGGTTCCTCCAGACCTTTCCATTTCTACCTGGCTAGTTACTCCGAACCCTTGACACGCAGCTTTCTCAGAGAGGCATTCTCTGATCTCCCTGGGATTCTCTCCTCCTCTGTTGCCAGATATGGCACTAAACTTGTTTAATCTTTCCTACAAAGCTGAAGGCCTACTGAGAGCAAAGGCTCTTGCTTGCCACATGAAAAGCCGGCTCTGCCCTGGCACACAGCAGGCCCTCAGTGAGTGCAGACAGATCACTAACCCGATGCAGGCCCTGCCTACAAGGATGTATGGTGAAACATTCTTAGCTATAACCTAGGACACGGCCACCTTCCTTCCGTGAGTTGGTCAGATAGAAGATGAAAGAGAAGGGACTGGGCCCACAGTATGAACAACATTAGGGACTACACTTAGTAAAACTGGTTTGTCTTAGGGATGTCGGGAAACAAGCACATTTTATCTCTTCTTGTCACAGAACCAGACTTGTTCCATTATTGTTCTGCTCCACTACAGTAACCAGCACCCTACGCACAGCACATGTGTCACATATTAAGCAATAGGTTTTAGATCACTGCATCAAACCCTCTCCTCGACCAAATTAGTAACATCTGTAATAGAGACACTGTTGCCTAGCAAAATTTTAAGACTTTTCAATAGTTTTGTCTTCATAAACACTTTATGTCTGTGTATTATGTATGGGTGTCTGTGTATGTATGACGGATGGATGGATGGATGGACGGATGTGTGCACATTCATGTGTGTGTATGTGTACCATACAGTGTGTGTGGAGTCAGAAGACAACTTCCAGTGTTGATCCTCATTTTCCATTTTGTTTTTGAGAAAGATTTTCTTTTTCTGTTTCATGAGCCACTTCTCCAGCCCCTCCTTAAACTAGTCTGTCTGTCTGTCTGTCTGTCTTTTTTTCTCTTTTTTGGTTTCCAGACAAAGTTTCTCTGTGTAGCCTTGGTAGTCCTAGAACTTGCTCTGTAGACCAGGTTGGTCTCAAACTCACAGGGATCTGCCCTGTGTCTACCTCCTGAGTGCTGAGATGAAAGGTGTGTGCTACCACCGCCCAGAGATAGTATTTCTGTTTAAAAAAAAAAAAAAAGAAAGAAAGAAAATAAAATCTTGAGTGAAAAGAACTAATGTTATGGTTTCTAAAACAAACAACAAAAACTCCTTCCTAGTGACTCCTTTTTAACATATTTTTCATTTTCTCTATAAAACCCATGTTTGAGGGGCAATGGTGGTGCACGCCTTTGCTCCCAGCACCTGTGAAGCAGAGACAGATGGATCTCTGAGTTCGAGGCCAACCTGCTCTGAGTTCCAGAACAACCAAGGCTACACAGGGAAACCAAACAACAAAACAAAGAACAAAAACCAAAAACAAACGTACAAACAAACCCAAAACAACTAAAACACTAGTATGTGTGTATGTGTGTGTGTGTGTGTGTGTGTCTGTGTGTATTACTTGCAATGGTTCATTTTCACTTTTGCTTATCAACTGGAAGAACAACTACTTGCTGTGTCTATATGTGAACACACACTTGTACTAAGGTACCCAAAGTCCAGATAAGAGCTTTAGGTTATCTGGAGCTAGAGTTACAGGCAGTTGTAAGCATCTGATGTGGGAGCTGGATACCAAATTCAGGTCTTTCCAAGGTCAACAGCCCTCTTAAAAACCAGCCCATCTTTCTTGTTTTTAAGGTAGGCTCTAACTACACATTTTATGTTGACCTTTAACTAATGATCCTCCTGCCTCAACCTCACAAGTGCTGGGAATGCAGGTATGAGTCATCACACTCAGCAAATGTTTGGGGTTTTAGAATCTTGTCTTGAGAGGCAGTGAAGAAGTCTAAAAGCTAAGTAAGCACCCGGAAGGACTCTCCACTACAGCCCGCCACACTGCAGCTCCCTACACTGCAGCTCCCTAACTGCAGCCCCACACATACTGCAGCCCTCCACACACTGCAGGTCTCCACAAACTGCAGCTCTCCACACACTGCAGCCCCCCCCACTGCAGCTCCCCACACTGCAGCCCTCCACATACTGCAGCTCCCCCACACTGCAGCCCCCCCACACTGCAGCTCTCCACACACTGCAGCCATCCACACACTGCAGCCCCACACACACTGCAGCCCTCCACACACTGCA
>JADRCH010000160.1:1537402-1555203 GCA_019843965.1 Rhynchomys soricoides
GACAAGTGCAGTGAGCTGTGGGCTGGCTGACAAGTGCAGTGAGCTATGGGCCGGCTGACAAGTGCAGTGAGCTGTGGGCTGACAAGGAAAAATGCTTGCTGAAGTATGTGTTTCTTTAAGCTTTTTTCTTTTTCTTTATTTTTCTTTTCTTTTTTAATGTAGAAATGAAAGGAAGCCAATGTAAGATGTAAGCAAAGTTAAATGTTCTGACTGAATACACTACAGACCTGTCAAACTTGGAGACATACAAAAAGCTACTAATAAAGTCAAAGGAAGACCCATTCAAGAATTGTCCTGTAAGTACAGTCTTAAATTCCTATTTTATAACAGTGAAAGTCTGAAAAGTTTAAACATTGCCAAGTGAGTGACATGGAGGAAACCTGAAAGCAGAAGTAGACAAGTGAAGGCAGTGCTCCTTCCTGCCAAAGAAAGATACTTAAATGCTGTTGCCTAGGACTCTCTCTCATGTTTGCTTTTATAATTCTTCACGTTTTTCAAAATACAAACATTTCTAAAAGTAACTGCTTAGTTGTAAGTCATTTTCTTATCCATCCCCGTAGGGACATTCTGCAGTGCCTTTTCCCTCGATCTAACTTGTTTCCAGGGCTTCATTGAGGATGACTCCCAAATCTGTCTCTATCCTTTGGTCAGTAGTCACACTAGGCAGCTTCCATCCGCCCTAGCTCTTTACTTTCCACCCCAGGAAAGCAGCTGCATCAGAGGGGTATATGCAGCTTCAGACGGGGCCTGTTCAGTGGAGAGACTGGGCAGGGACTAGAAAAGGGGAGAGTAAGACTGGGAGACTTAACCTGGCCCTCACTGTGGCACTGACATGCGGCAAGGCCCCAGCTTTTCCCACGTTGATTCCTTTTCCAGGGCAACAGTTTCACATTTGAGTTAGTTGTACGGTTGGGCCCTCCCCTGGCCCTGGAGCCATGAACAGAAACACTGAGCACTACCCTCCTCCTCCTCTTCCATACCATGCTTTATGCTACTAAGTTAGCCATTTCCATTGTGATGGAATCCTGGTTACTCCTGTATGCATCTGTAAATACCTACACAGCCAAAATCAAACCTGACGCTTAAGATCATCTGCTTCTTAAAACCATCTTTCCTTCATCTGTCCAGGATGTCGTCATCAATTATTGTTGTGAGTACGCCTCTCCCTTGTCTGGGATCAGGTTGCATTTGACTGGGATGATGTGTATGGAGCCCACTGTTCCTATGGCCACTACTTCAGTTTCTCAAGTCACCCTTCACGTCACAACAGCCAGCCTTTGGGCCTCTTCCCGGACAATTTCTATCAAATGGTATTTATTTACTTACTTATGGTACCTGAGATTGAACATAAGGCCTTGCACATGCTAGATAAGCACTTTACCTCCATTCACCTATGTTCAGAATCCGTCCTCCATCTAGAGGTGTGAGGTCCATGGTAGTGCTTCCTCCTACAAGCCTGTGAGTCTGGCAGCTGCTTTAGCTGCCTAATTTCTAACTCATGTCATTCAGTAAAACTTCATATCTACATATTTTAAGGTAAACATTAAAAATCTCTGAAGAGAATCCAATAAGCATCCACCTCTCATCACGCCCACCTGCCAGCAGACCCCATGCTGCGGAAATGTGTGGCTCTGGGAGTTATTTCAAGCCCTCAGAGACAGAGAGGAGCCCACCCCCCACGGCTCACTGCTGTTCCTAAAGACTCTATCACTACCTTCAGCATCCTCACAGCCGCTTGTGATCAAGTGAGATGAATACACTCTGCTAAAAGTTGTACAGCTCTCAGTTTTTCCTACAGTGTCACCACTAAGCTCACAGAGAAAGATGGAGATTTCTAAAGAAAGATAAGCAAAACTACGACCAAAATGAGAGGCCTGTTACACACGGAAATGAACCTGCCCACTCCTCCCAGCCTAGCAGGGACGAGTGTTTCTAGCACGGACATTTAAGGGTATAGAGGAAGAAAAGAAGAGAACATCAACGTGACCACCAGAGCTGAAAGAACAAGTTAAATTAAGTACGAGTTCAGGTTGATAAACTATAGATCATAAGCCAGGTGTGGTGGCGCACGACTTTAATCCCAGACTCAGGAGGCAGAGGCAGGAGGATCTCTGTGACCTGGAGGCCAGGTGGCTTTCTAGGACAGCCAGGACTACAGTAAGAGATTCACACACACACACACACACACACACACTCACACACACACTCACACACACACATACACACTCACACACACTCACACACACATACACACTCACACACACTCACGCACACTCACACTCAGACAACACACTCACACACTCTCACTCACACACTCACACAGAAGGAAGGGAGGGAGGGAGACAGACAGACAGAGATAGAGACAGAGAATGAATTCTAGTTTAAAACCAAAACTTTTCCAAGGAAATCCTATTTTAAACATTTCTTTTACTTGTATGTGCTCGTGATGCATGTGTGCATATGCTCCCGGGCCAGGGTGCACATCTGAAGGTCAGAAAACAACTGTGTGGAGCCAGTTGGAGCCAGTTCTTTCCTTCCAGCTTATCACAGGTCCTGGGGTTCAGACAGAGTGCCGCCAGGCCTGCAGGACAAGCCCCCATGCCAACTCACCAGCCCTTATTCTATAGTCTTAATTCCCTCAATTCACCAAATAAAAACAGAGACCTTGTATGCCCTTCCATCTCTTCTCAGTCAGTTTCTTTTAAAACATCTACATGTTTAGAATTTCAGTTACAAACTTTTAATACTACAAGAAGTGACGCTCCCATCCCAATCCACCAGCAAATGGGAACGGGCTCAGCTAAGCCATGGCACCCCTCACCCATGTGTCTATGCCCTGTGAGACGTATAATCCACTTAGCAAAATCAAACTCAGATTTTCTAAAATAAAAAAATTATTTGGGGGAGCATGGTGAGTACATAAAACAAAAAATAACCTATGGTCATTAATAATCCTTGTAAAGTCATTAAAACTCATGATCAAGAAAGCAAATGAGGGCTGGAGAGATGGCTCAGTGGTTAAGAGCACTGACTGCTCTCCCAGAGGTCCTGAGTTCAATTCCCAGAAACCACATGGTGGCTCACAACCATCTGTAATGGGATCTGATGCACTCTTCTGGTGTGTCTGAAGCTGCAGTGTACGCATATAAATAAAAATATAAAAATTTAAAAAGCAAATGAACAGGTAAAGTTCTGAGGACCCATTACCATTTAGAGTAATGTAAGTAATTTCACTAACATTTCTTTCTACTGTTTAAGAAAATCGATCTAAAGAATAGTATTGAGAGCATGCAGGTTACAGTAGAGCATATGGGTCATCCCAGCTCTCAGGAGACAGAAACAACACACCTGGACCAAGTTCAAGGTCTGCCAAGGGTGCCTGGGAGACCCTCAAAATAAGATAGTATTAAATATTAAAACACAGCTTGTTGAAATAACTGCAAAAGCAGCTGGTTTTTCTCCATGCCTGGTCATAGTAAGCCCAGGCTGGCCTTTAAATCTCCAGCCCTAGAGTCAGCCTCTGGGGTAGTCAGGTTACACATGTGTACCATGCCCGGCCCAGCTCCAAGCCTCCTCTTCAACATCACAACCATTAATATCTCTGTCCTATGAATGGAACCATCACCCCCAGGACTCGTTAACTGTGTTACATTCATTTCTTATTCAAAATTATTTTAAATGAATGAATTAAAATTAATGAAGAACGCATTATCAATTACACAGTAACATTTGTCAGCCTGCTCTGGCATTGTAACACTGAGCATCCTGATGTGTCTACTTGTGCAAATCTTTACAATTGTTTTTATTTTTTAAAGTTTTCAACTTGATGCAAAAATCAACCAATTGAGGAAAACTCAGGTCTAGAGAGATGACTTAATGTGCTGCCTGTTCCTCCAGAAGAGTCAAGTTCAAGTCCCAACACTCACATAACAGCTCACAACCATCTGTAATGTGGGCATCCATCACTTCCAGGGCATCCACTTCTAGCTTCTGCAGACAAAAACAGCCTACACATAAAATTATTAATTCACATAGTAATAATGACTTAATTTTTTAAGGAAGAAAGAAGACATCCCTGGACCTACACTTCTCCCTCAAAAAGAAGCGTGTCATCCCCTAGAGCAAGGCACCACTCCATGCAACATCACCAAGTCTCTAGGAAGTGCTGGGCTCCCTGTCATCAGATGACACAGTTGGCACTTCCCCGAGTTTTGCTGGCACATCATCCTTACTTGGAAGAACAAGAGCTCCTAATCTCAGCTCAGTAGAAGACTGAAACTGGAGAACAACTTGAGAATGACAGCTAGCAGTACTGAAGAGGGCACCACTAGGCCCCCAGAACCAAAAGACGTCAGACACTCAAAAGGTAATTGGGAGAATTTGCTACATTTGTGGAAATATTTAAGAATCTTCAAGCCCATTAGAAGTCTCAATATGTAAAAGCACTAATGAACAACCAAGTTCCTTCCATGGGACTCACATAATAGAAGCAAAGAGGAACTGATTCCCACAAGCTGTCTTCTGAACTACACGCACGAAAGAAAGAAAGGAAGGAAGGAAGGAAGGAAGGAAGGAAGGAAGGAAAGATGGAAGGAAGGAAGGAATTTCACTAGGATTGCAAGCCAGTAAGAATTCTTCCAAAACATTACCAGACTATGATTTTTTTGTTTACTATTATGTAGATCACTAAAATGATTTAGGGAAATTTTTCTTCACAGTCATAGCAAAACCAAAAAGATTTCCCTAAGAATTACACAAACTGATCCCCAAATGCACATATAGCTGACGAAATACACACTAATGGAAGCACCAGGATGTCTAAGAACACAGAAGAGGAAGAGGAATCCGACAGGCAAAGATGCTTCAAAAAAAGAAAAAAAGGACTGCTCCAGCAATGCTAATTCACAGAAGGGCTAAACTATCTCATTTTTCTTTTGATTAGAAAACATCACCCTTGTGTACTAACCTACTGGTTTTTATAAGTAAATAACTAGTGAATATCTGTAGTTAAGCAGAAATAAATAAAGCAACTTTTAAGGCTGTAGTATAGTGAAGAATCACAACATAGGACTCTATCACATTTATATAAACTCTCTCTAAACAAAGATTTTGACGCCAATATCCATCCTATGCTAAACAGTATTTTAAGATAGATTCTTCAGTAACAGACTCCCCAACAACAGTAGAATACTGACGCTTACAGAACAACTTATGGGGCTGGAGAGATGGCTCAGCAGTTAAGAGCGCTGGCTGCTCTTCCAGAGGACCTGGGTTGGGATCCTAGCACCCACATGGTGGTTCACAACCATCTTTACCTCGTTTCAGGGGATCCGGCACCCTCTTTAGCTGCCATGGACACTGCACACATAGTGCAGACATACATGCAGGCAAAATACCTTTACACATAAACTAGGTAACTTGTTAAAGAGGTGTAGGTAACAAGGACTCTTTGCGATGTCTACCTGTTTCTGAATTCTCCGTCTCAACTTCTTGTTCTTCTGCCACATCCTGCATCATGTAAGTCTCGTCGTCATACACCAGCACCTGGGCAGCGTAGCCCTGCTCTAACCTCGCACTGGGCACTGGCTCCACAATCACTGCCGGATACTCAGGGACCGCTCCATCTCCCTACAGAAGCAAAGTCAAAGAACAATCAAGGTTTTTGTTGGACAATTCTGGATTTATTTCTGAATTGGATTCACATAATGTCATTCAGTCCATACAGTGTCTTTCATGTGATACCTATACATATACATATATGAATGTATAAAACAAAGAAATGAAGAGGCTGGCTGTGATAACCTTTTAAATTCTTAGGAGACAGATGAAGTATCAGGGCTTGTGGGTTAAGAGCTAAATTCAAAGCATGCATACTTCACTTTTTTGTGAAAGCGCACCAAAACAAAGGTAAGAGACTTCATTTTAAGTCTTACACTAAGGAACATAGATGTTACAACAAACAATAAAAGCCAAGAGCCTCAAACCCTAGGAAGAAGGAAAGGTGTGTTAATAGGTATCAGATGGGTTAGCAGATGCAAGAAAGTCAAATCACTAACAGCAAGTCAAGAGTTGAGAAGCAGCATACTACTCAGTGGCATGGCCACAGACAGCACCAGACTCTGAAAAGAAAATTAAAACAACAGAGTATCCACAGAAGTTGGAAAAAGCACCCTGAGTCAATCAAAGCATAAAATACGTTTCAGACAAGAAGCTTTTGTTTTCTTATAGTTCCAGGATCAAACTCGCAGCCTTGAGCCATTAAAAAGAAAACTCATAAACTTAACAGAGAGTTTAAAGTAAAGCCAGAGGCAACCCAACACAAGATGAAGACAAGGAATTTTACAGAAGGCTAAGACAATCTCCAGGGTGTCTGCTGTACCCGCACTTAAAAGTCATCAGGTCAGGACTACATCAATCTTGATTGTCAACTTGATTTGGGGACATGTAAAAGACTATTAATAAGTCTCATCCCTAGCTGTATCTGTGAGGGTGTTTCCAGAAACAGTTTGATCAAGAGGGCTCTGGCAGAGAAAATGGCTTAACCCACACAGGTAGATTCAAACTTCGAATAGACTCCAGAGGAATGGTGAGACTTGGGAAGTAGAGCCTAATCAGAGGAAGAGGGTCACTGGAGGCACACACCCATGAATAGTAAGTACAGCTTGGTCCCCTCTCCAGTCTGAAACTCCTCTGCTTCCTGGTCACCAAGAAACAAACAGCTCTGCTCTCAAACCGTTCCATCCTGACATTCCGCCTCCCCACAGGATGCTGTTGTCAATGACTGAAAAGGCTCACTACAGAGAACGTAAAGGGGCTACATGTGAAGTGTCTCTTGTGACAACGTGTATAAGCAGTGACATTCTTTCTGAGGACACAGCGCTAAGGAAAACACTCCAGACTGCTACCATATTGGCCTTCTCTTAATACATGTACTCACTCCACCTTGCCCTGAGGCCTGAGATATCAACCTCACAGTGGGGAGGAGCCACGTGATTCTGCGCACACAAACAACAGAACAGAACCCTTTATCTGACCATATGTCTGCAGAACCAACAGGCCTATGCTGATGACCTCCGGCTGTCCTATGATGATACTAACTTGGCCTGGAACTGAGTCATGCTTTACAAAATAAACAATTTACTGCTCAGGAGCATTATCATAGATGCCAAACTATAAAGAAAGGTATAGAAGCCGGGCAGTGGTGGCGCACACGCCTTTAATCCCAGCACTCGGGAGGCAGAGGCAGGTGGATTTCTGAGTTCGAGGCCAGCCTGGTCTACAGAGTAAGTTCCAGGACAGCCAGGGCTACACAGAGAAACCCTGTCTCGAAAACCCAAACAGTAAAAAAACAAAAAGAAAGGTATAGAAATGACAGTGTATGTAAGGATGATACTTCTGAAAACAAAGACGGGATACAGGAGAGGCACAGTCTACTTCTAAAACACTTGCAATTTTAGCTCAACATGGTGATGTATAATCCCAGCACTTGGCAGTAGAGGAAGGATAAGGTCAAAGGCATCCTCACATACACATCACACTCTAGACCACCCTGGGCAAACAAATAAAATGCCAGCAATTACTTCACCCAATCGGAATGAGAGTAATGTACCGGGGGTAGTTTTCTTGGCTTTTACTAGTGTCCGGGTGATTGGGGTTTCTGTGGTTTTTTTAAGACATGATCACGATATATATCTCAAATCAGCCATGAACTCATGATCATTTACTGCCTCATACTCCCAATGTTATTCTTAAAATATGTATACATTTTATATGTGCTTCATTGTCTTTAATATACCTCACAAAAATTTGAGAAATATACTGAAAAAAAATATTAAGGAAATATCCATTGACTAACAATTTCCTATTTGGGATAGGACAGAATATGAGTCCAGCTGTTTAACAGAGAGAGAGAGAGAGAGAGAGAGAGAGAGAGAGAGAGAGAATATGAATGCTGCTCCCTAACTGTGTAAACTAACAGCTATGCTGTCTGTACTTCCATCTGAACCCACAGCCAAAGCAACATCCCATCCCCTAAACACACTGGGAACATGGACCAGGAAAGACTCCCGAGTTCTCTATTCAACAGCAAGAGACAGCAACACACTAAGCAGCACTGGCCTTATGCTGACTCAAGCACTGGATATTTATACAAGAGCATTAGAATTACTCCCTTCCTCTGAAATTTTACAGTATTTTTTTTTTTTCCTTTCAGAGAACAGGCTCTTGGCTCAGCAGTTAAAAGCACTGGCTGGTCTTCCAGATGTCCTGAGTTCAATTCCCAGCAACCACATGATGGCTCACAACCATCTGTAATGGGGTCTGTCCGATGCCTTCTTCTGGTGTGTCTGTCTGAAGACAGCAACAGAGAACAGGCTCACTATGTTACCCAGACTGGTCTCAAACTCCTGAACTTAAGCAGTCTTCCTCCAAATAGCTGGGACTACAGGCCTACTGTATTTTTGAAGCAAACTTAGCATCAGATGGCTTTATACTGCGAACTTCCCACCAATTTACCCTGGAGAAAAGGAAAAGTTCATACTTGTCATAGCACAAAAATACTCAAGGATGGAATGCTGCACAATCCCTCGGAACATTCTCTCCTCCCGTCAAGACCCGAGCTAGCCCCACCCTCTCAAATCGCGACGACGTTATTTCATAGTCCCTTTCTTTGACCATTGGGAGGGGGCTTAAATGTTTTTATATTAGAATTTTAGATAAAAGCTAAGTTTTCGCTGATCCTTACCTTTTACTTTTTACTCCTCTAAGAGATACTCCTGCGGGGCGTGCGAGCACTCTCAGCGCTCAGAGGCAGAGGCGGGCAGGTGCCTCAGAGTGCAAGACCTGCCTGGTCTACAAAGTGAGTTCCAGGACAGCCAGGGCTACACAGAGAGGGCTTCTCTATGTGCCACACGCTGGTCTTGAACTACGTGGCCCAGATGACTTCTGTTAAGTCTCAGTTTCATATGCCCAGAAATGAGCTCAAGCTGAACTACAAGAGGATTTCTGGTGGTCAGATAGCGGCCAGCCTTCCCCAGGAACTTGTGACACTGCCAAAGGAGTCCTTCCCCGATGGCTGGCAGAAGGAACATATGGCTACTTGAGGTTGCATATCAAAGCCCTGCGGCGTCCAAACTCCTCTAGTCCCTGCTCACAAATACTGTCGTGCACTTCCAAGTCCACGCTTGTCTCCTGGCCCTTCCCTTCCTTCTCTCCTACCACCATATGCCACATGTCCTAGCTCAGCTCTCCTCGCCCGCCACTTGCTAGGCTCTAGTCCCCTGCGCTCTGTTTCCCTCCTGCTATCCCCTGCTCTCTGCTATCCTCTATCTCTTGCTGTCTCCACTGTTCCCCCCAGCTAGTCCCTCTCCTGCTCTCCCACCTCCCAAGCCCTGGCCAGGTCCAGTCTGCTTCCTTTTTCCTCTGCTCTCCACTCTCTGAGTTACCTCTGGACACTTGCCCACAATAAAAACCTTACCCCATTGGAGCAGTCTTGTCTGCAGTTTCTTTACCCAGCCCCTCACAAAGAACCTCAACTTTGTAGCAGTCTACTACTACTGCCTCAGAACCTCAAGTGCTGGGATTACAGACGAGTTTCGGCATGTCCGGATTACAATTTCGAAACTTCAAATCTCTTACAAATAACAGTCAAGTTTGAAAATGTCTACTCCACTGAATCAAGTTATTTCACCTCATACACAAAAACTCATACATGCACAGACATATATAGAAACACACAAACATGTAAAAAATTTTTAAATAAAACTTATAAACCAGGCAGTGATGGTGCACACCTTTGATGCAGGACTTGAGAGGCAGAGAGGCCAGCAGATGTCTGAGTTTGAGGCCATCCTGGTCTATACAGTAAGTTCCAGAACAGCCAAGGCTACACAGAGAAACCCTGTCTTGAAATAAAAAAACAAGGGGCTGAAGAGATGGCTCCACAGTTTAAGAGCACCTACTGCTCTTCCAAAGGTCATGAGTTCAAACCCCAGCAACCACATGATGGCTCACAAACATCTGCAATGAAATCTGATGCCCTCTTCTGGGGTGTCTGAAGACAGCTACAATGTACTTACATATAATAAATAATTTAAAAAAATAAACAAAATAAATCTTTAATACAGCCAAGCACAATATACAATAGGGCATCTAGACTAACATGTAGTCCTGTCTGTGCCCCGCTTCCTCCTTCCCTCCTTCCCTTCCCCCTCCTCCTCCTCCTTGCTTTTTCCGGTCAGGGTCTGTCTGTGCAGGCCAGGCTGACCTCAAACTCAGATACCACCTGCCCTGCCTCCTAAGAGCTAGGATTAAAGGCGCGCACCTCCACTGTCAGCTCCGCCTGTGTTCTTAAACATCAGCAGCATCTCCTCCTCTCAGTCTCCTCTCCTTACTTCCACCTTCCGTTTACCCGCTGACTCCTACCTGGTCGCCACTTTTCTCTTAGCATCGCTTTTCGACTTCACCCGCCTTGGCAGCCCCCCCTCTTCTCCCAGCAGCACCTCGATGCTGATGGTAGCCACCAAGTCTCTGTCCTTCATCCAACCCTATGTTCAACTTCCATTTCAACTACCACAAACAAAACACCGACATCGTGAACGAAACGATCAACATCTCTTCCTGGTCTCACATTTTGTTTTCCTCCAAACCTGTTTTTTATATTTAGATAATAAGTCACAATAATATTTCCTAGGTCTTTAAAATTAACTATGCACAAAGACATATCACAGGCAGAATGAGTTACTGGCAGCTTTCAGTATTCTACAGTAGCAGTACTGGTCTGGAGACCTACTCTTGGAGGCACCTTTCCACACCACATTCAAACTGTTTATGTCTTCTTTCTTTACACAAAAGGCGTTAATAATGATCCTGTATTGTCTAAAAGGCTAAATCATACATACAAAACAATGATTTTCACACCTGTTATGGGTTGAATCATGTCTTCTAAAGGGTAGATGTTTTTACCCATATCGCCTGTGACGGTGGTCTTATTTGGAAATGGTTCTTTGTAGAGAGAAACAAGTTAAGATATGATTAGTAGGACAAGCCCTAGCCCAATCTCATTAGGCGTTACAGAAAAGGACAATTTGGACACATAGGTAGGGGTAGAGGGAAGCCCACTTAAAGATACAGGTGAATTCTATCTTCACACCAAGGACGGTGTGAAGCTACCACAAACTCATGGGGCATACAGCGGACTCCCACACCTCTTAGAAGACAACTCGCCAATGCTGGAATTTCAAAATTCTAGATTCTAGAACCATAAGATTTAAGTTTGGGCTGGAGAGATGGCTCAGCGGTTAAGAGCACTGACTGCTCTTCCAGAGGTTCTGAGTTTGATTCCCAGCAACCACATGGTGGCTCACAACCATCTGTAATGGAGATCCAATGCCCTCTTCTGGTGTGTCTGAAGACAGCTACAGTGTACTCATATACATGGAATAAATAAAAATAAATCTTAAAATAAATTTTAAAAAAAAAAAAAATAGAGGAAGCCCAAACTCAGTGGGTCTTGATACAGTCTGTCTAATTCACTATCTGTTAGGGTTGCTAGACTTAACAAAGAAATCAAATTATGACTAAATTCAATTACGCATACATATATGACCAATATATGAACAACCCACACAATGTTTGGGAAGATGTTGCTTATCTGAAATTCAAGCCTAACTGGCTTTCCTGCAGGGGAGCTGCATGTGCATGCACAGGTTTCTGTATGTGTTCATGCTTGTGGAGGCCAGAAGTCCACACTGGGTGACTTCATCTTCACCTTATTTGTGTTTGTATATCCATGTGTGCACATACATGCCATCGCTCACACATGGAGGTCTGACGACAACCTGGGCTGTTGGTCCCTGCTTCCACCTTGTTTGACAGGGTCTTTTGTTGTCCAGGATCCTCAGTCTCTGATTCCAATTTCGCCTCAGAAACAGGATTAGTCACACCATCCTGTGCTGGCTTTATGTGAGATCTAAGGATTCAAATTCAGGGCCTCAAGCTTGCATGCTAACGCCTTACCCACTGACCCAGATCTCCAGCCCCCAACCTCCTCATTTCCTGAGTCAGGGTCTCCCACTGAACCCGGAGCTAACAGATTCAACAAGGTCCAAACACTTTACCTGTGCTATGTCCCCAGGAGACTGTACTGTTGGTTCTAAGAGTGCTCTGAGAAACTTCTATTCCAAGGGAAAGACTTAAAGCTGCAAGACAGCAGTGTTTCCCTAGGAAGAGGTTTAGACACTTGTCGCTGCCTCTGTAAATTTAACTTGTATTGCCAGATGCAATTGTAGTCTCCAAGGTTTACTGTCTCTATCTGATAACCTGGGTCTAGTCCTGGAAGCTTCTAGCCTCCATACAATCTAATGTAGGCCTAGAATGTTCTCAGCCTCTGAGACTACGATGCTTATGATTAAGTCACCCTTTCTAGTTCTTTCTGAACTCTGGCTGGTTCAACTCAGCTCTTCTGGCTCAAACTCCTCTCCCAGCTGACTGCTTCAATCTGGCTTCTCTCAGTTTCTTACTGAATTGCTCTGTTTGGCCTCATACTAACTTTGGCAATCTGTTCTATGGGCTCCTTCTCGTTTGCCTGGCTCATCCTATCTTCACCTGTGTCTAGCTTGTTCTCTCTGCAACCTGTCTCTGTAAACCTCTCCTGGTAAAACTCTTTTCTCTGCACTGCTCTAAGTAGCTTCCCTTTCCTCTCTTCTCCTGAGAGTTGGACATATCCTATTCTGTCAAACCTTTCTCTGATTCATCACTTTGTCAGTCACTCATTTAGACATCACTTTCAAACATGGGCGCTTCCTTCTACAAACTAACTGTACCTTCATTGTTTGGAACTAAAAGTGTGTACTAAGGGCTGAGCCACACTAGAAACAGCTTTTTCAGTAAATAACACAATATCAGGGTTCACAGTGTGATCAGATATCCTGCAACATCCCTCAAATTAGAAACCCACAAAAGCAAACGTTCGTTCATAAATGCCTACCAGTGCTCATCTTATAACCCTTACCACTGGACTCGGGGCAGAAGACACGACGTTAAAGAGGACATGAGAAGTGCTTACAGTTTCCCGTATTTTCTTTCATAGTGTAAAGTAGGAGTTCCTTCGGACCCCTTAGCAAACTGAAACACGAATCAGACATGGCAGTGCAACATAATCCTAGCACTACACTAGTGTATCTGGCTGGCCTGGAACTCGCCATGTAAAACAGGGTGGCCTCAAACTCAAAAATGCTTCTGCCTCTGCCTTCCTAGTGTTGAATGTGAAGGAGTGAGACATCAAGCTCAGCAGTGCATAACAATTGTGTTTTCCTATTTGCTTCTAATGGTCTTCATGAAGGTAAGATGCCCGTTCTAATATGCCATCCCTGGACTTTCATAAACACGTATCTTTGTAACAACAGCCAGCAGAACACTCAACAACTTCCCTTGTCCCTCATCAGCAGTCTACCCCACTCACACACAGATCCAGGCAACCATCAACCCATCCCTCCAGATCTCTAGCCCTGTATCTCAGCCTTTTCTAAACAAGTTACGCACACAGACAGACAAACATGCACACAGACACACGCACACACACACACACACCGACTTGAAGGAGCTGATTCTCATCTCTCTTTGTAGGTCCAAGAGACTGAGGTCACCAAGCACCTTGACCTGCTGAGCCATCGTACAAATCTATGCCTTTTCTATAATTTCATGTGAAAACCAATGCATTGGGGGGAGGGGCTGTTAGCTTTTTGTTTTATGTGTTTTTCCTGTATGTACACCTGTGCACCACCAGTGCTTTCAGAAGTCAAAACTGGATCCATTGGAACTGAAATTAGAGAGGGTTGCTAATCACATGGGTGCTGGGAATTGAACCTGGGTCATCTAAAAGAGCAGACAGTGCTCTTAACCACTGAGCCGTCTCTCCAGCCCCCATACTGTTTTGTGAGTGTGTGTGTGTTTAACTTTTTGTGTTGATGCTTATATATGTTCTGGATCAGTCTACACACAAACATGAGGATCAGAGTCTGGATCCCCAGCATCCACATGGTAGAGGCAAATGGGATCCTGGGACCAGCTAGCTAGCTAGTCTAGCTGAACTGACAAACTCTATACTCAAGTAAGAGACCCTGCCTCGATATGTAAGGTGGGAGTCTGACAAATAAGACAATGATCTACATTTAGTTCTAAGTTGTCAAATTCTTTTCTAAACTGGTTCTTAAGACATTCCCATCAGAAATGTCTGAGCACCCAACTGCTCATCCTCCCCAATTAGCCAACTACAATTAATTAGCCAACTACAATTAATTAGCCACAGTACAATTAGCCCGGGTGCACCATTTAATGTGCATTTCTTTTCTTCTTTTTAAAGATTTATTTATTCGTGTATTTCATGTATATGAGAGCTCTGTCTTCAGACACAACAGAAGAGGGCATCAGATCCCATTACAGATGGTGTGAGCCATCATGAGCTGCTAGGAATTGAACTCAGGACCTCTGGAAGAGTAGTCATGGGTTCTTAACGCTGAGCCACCTCTCCAGCCCTAATTTGCATTTTCTCAGTGGCTAAAAATGTTGCACCATGTATTTTTTGTTGTTTGTTTGTTTCTTGGCCAGTCATACAATTATTCAAAGCATCTTTTTTTTTAATTTCTTATGTGTGCACACACACATAGGCCAGGGTCATTCCCTGAACCTGGAGCTCATGTTTTCTCAGCTGGTCTGGAAGCCAACAAGCAGCTGTTAGCCTCTCTCCACTTCCCTGGGGTTACAGGCCTACGTGCTAGAGGTGTTAAGTGGATGCTGGGATCTGAACACCAGTCCTCATGATTACACAGCAAGCCTTCCTAATCACTGACCCCTCTCCCCCTATTTGAGTAGAGCTCCTTCTTCACCCGGGTTAAAGTGTATCCTCCATGGGTTCAAGTAACAGAAGCTTGATCCTCAGGGTGGCATCGTTAAGAGGAAGATGGACTGTGTGGCAGTGGAGTCAACTGAAATGTCTTCATATCATTAAAAGTGCCATTCTTGGGGCTGGAGAGATGGCTCATAGTCAAGAGCACTGACTGCTCTTCCGGAGGTCATGAGTTCAATTCCCAGCACCCACACGGTGGCTCACAACCATCTGTAATGGGACCTGATGCCCTCTTCTGGTGTCTGAAGAGAGCTGCAGTGTACTCATATACATAAAACAAATAAATAATTTTTTTTTTTTAAAGTGCCACTCTTGAGAAGCAGTGGAGTAGATCTTCGTGACAGTGATGGAATTATAAATAATGAGCCTTCCCTGGCCTGGTCACAGTGGGTTCCTGTCTTGCCAAGTGACCTCGTTCCTTGATTATGACACCACCCATCCTGATGCCTTCACCAGCGCTAAAGCAAAGCTGGTCCTGTGTCCTTGAGTCTCCAGAACTGTGAGACAAAGCAGCTCTTCGGTTAATAAAGTATGCAGGTCCAGATAGTTCCCTGCAGTCCCAGGAAATGGTGGCACGCTCTTTGGTTGATATATGTGTTGTGTTTTTTTCTTTATTTATTTTGGTTTTTGTTATTGCTGTTATTTTTGGTTTTTCAAGACAAGGTCTCTCTAAACAGCCCTGGGCTGTCCTAGAACTCAGAGATGCACCTGCCTCTGCCTCCTGAGGGCTGGGATTACAGGCGTGCGCCACCGCTGCCCAGCGGCTTTTAAACTTAATACAACTATACAAAAGCAGTTGGTTTTGGTTTTGTTGAGACAGTCTCACTGCGTGGACCACAACTAATGGCCCGCTTGCCTGGGCTTCCCAAGAGGGGTGATTACAGGCATGTGTCAGCTATACGTTTGTGTTTCTATTCTTTTTACACATACTTGGTTTTTATTTATTGTGTGTGCATGTGGCACACTTAATATCAATAAAACTAAGTTTAAGTAGCCGGGCAGTGGTACATACCTTTAATCCCAGAACTTGGCAGCAGAGGCAGGTAAATCTTTGAGTTCAAGGCCACCCTAGTCTACATAGCTCAAGGCCAGCCAACCAGGGATATATAAATTCTGTCTCAAACAAACAAACAAACAAAAAAATTGTATATATCTAAGCACATTAGGAGAGCTATATCACATGTTAAGTGTTTATAATAAGCTTTACTCTTAAAAAAAATTTATATTCACCACACACCAACCATTTCTCCAGGCCTTTTCATTTTGCATAAAACCAAGTTTCAAATGGAATCATTAATTTCTGCCTAAAAAATTATCTGTAATTTCTATAGTTCATGTATATTTGTGATAAATTCTCTCTGCCTTTGTCTCGAGTGGAAAACCCATTTTAAAATTTTTAGTTATTGTGAGAGTGTGTGTGTGTGCACACATGCGCACGCACATGCACACATGCAGAGGGCATGACACAATCTGCAGGAGTTGGTTCTTTCCACTTTATGGCTTCCGGGAATTGAACACAGTTCATCAGGTTTGGGACCCGCTGAGCAAACCCACCAAGCGACTAGATATGTAACTATAAATAGGAGTTTTACCCTCTCAGCATTTTTTTTGAAGACTTGACTTTATGTGTATGTGGGTTTTGCCTGCATGTTTGCATGTGTACCACATGTGTGCCTGGTATCCTGAGATGCCATCCTAGGATGACACCGGATCCTGTAGAACTGGGTGCTAAGAACGGTATCCAGGTCATCTTAAAGAGCAGCCATGTTCTAACCCCTGAGGATTTCTCCAGCACTTGGAAGGTACTGGTGCCCTCTGACCTGTAAGACTTCAACTGAAGTATCTAGCACACTTGTCTTCACTTTGCCTGAGACTCACCTCTGGCTACTCTTAAGAGTCTTTCTCTAAATTTGGCTTTGAGCAATTTTATTATGATGTTCTTGCTACTTAACTTCTGGTTTATCTTACATAGTATTTAAAATTATTCTATCTATAGGTTTATTTATCAAATTTACAAAATATATGGTTGTTATTTCTTCACGTCTTTTTTTTTTTCTTCCCCTTTTGCTCTCTGCTCTACTCATAGGCAGGAAGCCAGGGTGGCATGCTCACCTCCACTCCCAGCACTCCGTGAGTTCAAGGTAGCTCTGCACGCTACACAGAAACACCGTCTCAGAAATGAGATGTGCCGCAATGGTACCACATTAAAGCAAGCAGCGCCACAGAGGACGAACACTGCTCTCTGCCCTTCTTGTTTCCTTGTCTTTCTCTGTGCTTGTTAAGGTGCTTCCTTCCCACTGCTGTCTTCAGACTTTGATGTCTCACTTCTCAAGTAACTAGACAGCCATTTAACAAACTCTTCAGGTGGTACCCTTCAGGGCTGTATGCTTCATAAAGTTTACGTAAAATTTCCATGAATAAAGGATACATTTCACTTGTTATTTTAGGAATATTATGTATGGATTAAGAACAGTTATATATGTATCAACTTTTTCAGGTAGAGAGCAGGGAGCAATACCAGGGATCTAGCCCAGGTCTGGAACAGGCTAGACACCTACACCCCTAGCCCCTGAACCAATTTTTAAGGTTAAAGTCCAGCTAGCCTTAATTCTAGAGCTAATTTAGCCCTACTATGTAAGTAAGACATGACCCTTATGGGTTTTTTTGTGTTTTTAAAATAAGATTTATGTATGTATGTGTGTATGGTATGTGTGTATGGTATGTGTGTATGTATGTGTGTATGGTATGTGTGTATGTATGTGTGTATGTATGTGTGTATGTATGTGTGTATGTGTGTGTGTATGTGTGTGTATGTGTGTGTGTATGTATGTATGTGTGTATGTGTGTGTGTATGTATGTATGTGTGTATGTGTGTGTGTATGTATGTGTGTATGTGTGT
>JADRCH010000160.1:1566722-1594120 GCA_019843965.1 Rhynchomys soricoides
CTAGGAACTAGAGCTAAGAATGACTGTGAGCCACCATGTAGATGCTGAGAACTAAACCTAGGTCCACAGCAAGAGCCACAAATGCTCATAAGAGCCGAGCCTTCTTCCCCTCCAGGTCCCTAATAGATCTTTTAAATATATACTGAATCCTGGGCAAAGGACATGTCTCATCTGCCATGTCTGACCAGCTGAGTTCCATCCCCAGGACCTGCACGCCAGTACAGGAGAAGCGATGCCCACAAGTTGTTCTCTGGTCTCCACATCAGTGCACGTTCCTTCAATATAAATAAAAGTAACTAAAACTTCAGTTGATATTTTAAAAATATATGCTGCTCCTATCTACCAATAACCATTAGTTAATTAGATAAAGTTGCAAACTGTTTAAATAAAAACTACCACATAAAATTCAACTTTCAAAAGTAACATACTACTGTGCATATCTTGAAATATAAATAAATACTGACTGGGATTTTAAGTAAAACATTTTGTAATTCAATAAATGATTTAGCTGTTACTTTATATCTAAGATGTACAGGCCAGTGAGAAGGCTCAGAAAGTTAAGACACTTGTTGCCAAGACTGAAACTTCAGTTCAGTCCTCAAGACCCAAATGGCAGGGAAACTTGCTCACGCCAGGCATGGTGAACTCGGGAGGCAGAGGCAGACAGAGCTCTGTGAGTTCAAAGCCAGCCTAACCTGGTCAATATAGCAAGTTCCAGGCCAGCCAGGACTATGTAGTAAGACCCTGATTCAAAGGAAGGAGGGAAGAAAGGGGGAGAGAAAAATAAGTAAAATTCAGTTTCATTTCCAAACAAATAAAACCTATGTTTAAATAATCCAGGCAGAGTAAGGCAGCTATGAATCAAGATTGGGCAATCTCAATGAAAGTTTCAAAGTTGCAAAAATGAACAAAATAAAATTATAATGCTGAAAAGCATTACACTAAAATTAAAAATCCATGCCAGCACGGTGGTGCATGCCTTTAATCCCAAGCACTAAGGAAGCAAAAGCAGGCAGATCTCTGAGTTCGAGGCCAGTCCTGATCCTGTGAGTTCCAGGACATCGAGGACTACACAGAGAAGCCCTGTCTCAAAAAAAAAAAAAAAAAAAAAAAAGCCATCAGTAAAGGAGCTGGACAGACGGCTCAGGAATTAAGAGCAATTGCTGCTCTTGCAAGGACCCAGATTGGGTCCCCAGCACTCACATGGTGGCTCACTGCCATCTGATCCAACACTCTCTCCTGATCTCCACAGGCACAGCCATGTCCATCGCATGTACATTCACAAAGATGAAAGACACACACATAACATAAAACTTAAATTAAAAAAATAAAAAACTCACTAGCAAAGCTCAACACATTTGAATGCCAGATTAACGAACTTGAAAATTCATGAAAAGAAATCAGTTATTCTACAGAGCGGGTCTGGGAGAGGTAAGATATTTCAAGAAATAATCATCAGCGGGGCTGCAGAGATGGCTCAGCAGTTAAGAGTGCTTGTTGCTCTTGCAGAGGACTTGGGTTCAGTTCCCAGCACGGACATGGTGCCTCACAACTATCCAGTTCATGGGATGCAATACTATCTTCTGCCTTCTGAGGGCAACACACACACACACACACACACACACACACACGGCACACATAGATATACCAGGTAAAACACTTATACACATACATTAAATCTAAAACTAATTGAAAGAAAGAAAATCATCATGATTTATGAACTTAGCCAGGGACAGTGTGGTATATGCCTGTAATCCCAGCCCTCCAGCTAGGTTAAGGGTTAAGGCCTAAGGGTTAAGATACGTGTTTCCAAGATCTCAGTTCAATCTCCAAATAGTAGAAGGAGAAAACCAATTCCCGCTAGGTATGCCTTTAATTCCAGAACTTGGGAGGTAGAGGCAGGCAGATCTCTGTGAGTTTGAGGCCAGCCTGGTGTTCAGAGTGAATTCCAAGATAACCAGGGTTACACAGAGAAATCCTGTCTCAAAAACCACACACACTCACAAACAAAACATACATTCATGAAAGGATGTTAGCCATTGAAAGTGCAGAGTGAGTAAAGTGGCTTGGTGTGGCTTGTGGTAAAACTGTAGTGACCAGAGTTCAATCCCAGGAACACATGTAAAGATGGAAGGAGAGAACCAGCTCCACAAAGTGGTTCCATGTCCCCCACATGTACACAATAGCATGCTTGCCCTCACAACATACACAATAGGGGCTGGAGAGATGGCTCGGTGGTTAAGAGCACTGACTGCTCTCCCAGAGGACTAGGGTTCAATCCCCAGCAACCACTTGGCACCTCACAACTGTCTCTAACTCCAGTTTCAGGGGATCTGACACCCTCACACAGAAATACATTCAGGCAAAACACCAATGCACATAAAAATAAGTCTTAAAAATAAAAAAGAAGGTGGGCAGTGGTGGTGCACGTCTTTAATCCCAGCACTTGGGAGGCAGAGACAGGCGGATTTCTGAGTTCGAGGCCAGCCTGGTATACAGAATGAGTTCCAGGACAGCCAGGGCTATACAGAGAAACACTGTCTCGAAAAACCAAAAAAAAGGAAAGAAAGAAAAGAAAAAAGAACAGACACAATAATAAAAGGCTGGGAACTCATGGAATGAACTCAAAGGAATTACTGATTACTGCATAAATACAGGGCAAAGTTATGGTATTAACATATTTAATTATTATATATAGATACTTTTAAGCATTTTAAAAACTAAATGAATGATGAATGCAATATACAAAAGAGAGATTCATATTAGACATATCATAATAAACCTGTTAAAAGTCAAAAACAGACAATCTTCAAAGCAGAAAAATAACTTATAAGAAACAAGGAGAGACCAGACTGTGGCAGATTGAATATTAAAGGTCCTGAGGGGAAGGAAGCACCTGAGCCCCAGGAGCTCTGCGCCCAGCCAAGCTACTCCTCTAAGATCTCAGAAAACCAAATGCTGAGGAAAATGCCTTCAGAGCAACTCTCCAGCAAGCAGCTCCTTCAGGCTGGACAACTCACACCCACGACCAGAAAGGAATGCAAAGAAACAGATGAACCTATACAAAGAAATAAATACGTAGCCAGTATAAAATGCTCTTTTAGAAGACACAAAACTGAAAAAAAGAAAACGGAAGTCCTGAAGTGAGTTACGGAGCTGGCAGCACCTGACTGCCCGCTCAGCTGCTTGGGAGGCTGACTCCAGGGTCACATGCAATAGTTCCGGACTAACCCAGGCCCCACAGTACGGCCCCGTGTCTAGACAACAAAGAAGAAATAAACGCAGAAGACTGCACTGCTGCACCCTAGCTACTACGAACAGGCAGGATGGGAGGCTAGACTGAAGCCAAGTTCCTATGCTAGAATGAAGTTGCTCTTGATCTGAAATAGATTTAATAAATTAAAAACTATATTTTGCTGGGTATGCTGACACATACTTGAAGTCCCAGCACTCAGCATATTGAGGCAGGAGGATTGTGTTGAATTCAAAGCCAGCCTGGGCTACACGGTGAGCAACAGGTCAGTAAGGAGAGCCTATCTTTAAAAAATAAATAGAAACAGGAAAAGAGTGCCAGTAGCACACTGAGAAGTCTGTTAGATATAAAAGAGGCAGCAGAGAGTAAGCGAACTATTTTTAATGGGACATACGAAAAGTAGTAAAACTGCAGGCATAAATCTCTCAGTGACTACACAAGGAACACGTGAAACCCTATAATCAAAAGCCAGTTGTGACATTTTTCTTACAGAAAGCATTTCACTAGATGCTGTTTACAAGACACGCTTTACATCAATAAAAAACAAACCAGCCGGCTGAAAGTAAAAGGACAAAAAAGATGCTGTTAAAATAGTGAACAGGAGGAGGAAGAAAAAGATACTTTGTAATGACTGAAGGACTGAGGCAGCGGATAACAGCGCAGCAGATAGCGTCCCCTAAGACAGCCTGCTACCGAGCCTGGCAACCGGACTTCAACCCAGGACCAGCATGGAGACAGACCAGCAGGTCCTCTGATCACACGTGCTCTGTAGCATAGGTGTGCACACATACACCTCGATTGCTGATCAATGGAGGAGTAAATCAATTTGCCCACTGTGGGTGGACTCATTTCTCAAGCAGGTAGTTCTAGACAGCATAAAAAAAGCTATCCAGGGGGTAGAGACAGCTCAGCAGGTGGAGTTAGAACTGTTCTTGCTAGGCCGTGGTGGCGCACGCCTTTAGTCCCAACACTCAGGAAGCAGAGGTAAGCAGATCTCTGAGTTTGAGGCCAGCCTGGTCTATAGAGCAAGTTCCAAGACAGCAAAGGCTACCCAGAAAAACCCTGTAGAAAAACATACATACATACATACATACATACATACATACATACATACATACATACAATGGAGGACCTGAGTTTACTTCCCAGAACCGACGTCAAGGAGCTTACAATTGCCTGCAACACCAACTCCAGAGTACTCACAAGCAAGCACACAGAGAGGTGGGTAGGGGGAGGAGAAGGGAAAGAAACGGACAGACAGACTTAAAAGTAAAATCTTAAAAGAAATCAAGCTAAGTAGGAGCCAGCCAAATAACAAGCCAGTGAGCAGCAGTCCACTATGGTTTCTGCTGAAAGCCCCTGCCTGGGCTTCCCCCCTTGATGAACTGTAACAGAGTAAGACTAAGCCTGAAATTAATTACCAAAGAGAAAATCCAGGCCAGACACTTTCACTGACAAATTCTATCAAAGTATTTAAAGAATCATACCAATCCTTCACAGAAAACAGGAGGCAAAAATGCTCAACCCATTTCCCACGGTACTACTACTATGGTCCTTAAACAGAAGGTGCATTACTTCTTCTTTTGGCTAAGATTAAGATTAAACCAAAATATGTATAACAAGAAAAGAAATATAAGCCAATATCCCTTATAAATACAGGCATGAAATAGCACTGAGGCAAAATCATCCGTCAACATATAATTGTTTACCCTGAGCAAGGGGGGTTTATCCTGGGAGCCTGCTTCATACCTGAAGTCAACTGACATAACACGGCATATTTTTGGAATAAAGGACAAACCATATGGTCATCTCATAATGACCAATCATACTGATTTGTGTAGGACTGAAGGACTTCCCAAGATGCAAGACTTTCAATACTAAGCCAGGCAGGCCCAAGTAGAGTCACAGCTGGAGATGACAAGAGATATGGAAAGAGCATGTGACAATCCAGTGCCCACCCATGATTAAAAACAACACAAGTGTTAGCACCATCTGCGAAAACACTGTACCTGATGATAAAGGGCTCAATGGACGATTTCCTCCTCCTACCAACCTGGAGGACGGCAGGCAGGCTCCCTCTTCTAATCAGCCTTTACTTCCTGGTGGCTCTACTCAAGGAAGGAAAGAAATGTATCCTGATAAAGATGATGCAAAGCACCGGGCAGTGGTGGCTCACGCCTTTAATCCCAGCACTTGGGAGGCAGAGGCAGGTGGATTTCTGAGTTCGAGGCCAGCCTGGTCTACAGAGTGAGTTCCAGGACAGCCAGGGCTACACAGAGAAACCCTGTCTCGAAAAAAAGAAAAAGAAAAAAAAAAGAGAGAGAGAGAGAGATTGAAAAAAAAGACGATGCAAAGCCAACTCCATTGCAGGAGATATGGTACTGTGTGTAAAAACTACTAGAGTTCACCCACAATACTGTAAGAATAATTATTTCAATGAAATAAAAGTATGAGAAAAGAAAAGAAGTCAATGCAGCTTCTATATAATGGCAGCAACAAAACTGGCATGTTTTAAACTGGCACAACCACATCTATGGACCAGGAGATGGCTCAGGAGTAAAGACACTTCCGGACAAACCCTAAGGTCCACCCCTAGGACCCACATGGGGAAAGGTCAGAACTCACTCCCAAAAGTTGTCCTCTGGCCTTCACACCTACAGTACATCACGGCATGTGCACACACATTAAGAAACCAAACAAATATAAAGAAAAAAATGGCAATTCCATTCCCAGTATCATCATAAAGAGTAAAACACTCAGAAAATAAACTGGGGGAAAAAAACTAAACAAAACTATACATCTGGCAGTATACTCATATAAATGAGCTAGCCGGGCTGGGGAGATGGCTCAGCAGTTAAAAGCACTGACTGCTCTTCCGAAGGTCCTGAGTTCAAATCCCAGCAACCACATGGTGGCTCACAACCATCCATAATGAGGTTTGATGCCCTCTTCTGGGGTGTCTGAAGACAGCTACAGTGAGCAAGGGGGGGGGGGGGACAAAGCGAGCAGGGCTAGAGTGAGAAGAAAAGGTGTCTGAAGACAGTGTACTTACATATAATAAATAAAGAAATCTTTTTAAAAAAGTAAAATATATAAATAAATGAGCTAGGCAATGAGCCTTTAAAAATAAAATTCATCTGGTCATTGGTGATGCACCGCTTTAATCCCAGTACTCAAGAAGCAGAGGCAGGCAGATCTCTGAGTTGGAGTCCAGCCTGCTCTACAGAGTAAGTTCCAGGACAGCCAGGGTTACACAGAAAAACCTTGTCTGAAAAAATAAGCTAAAATTATATAAAGGAGATTCTGCTATTTGCAACATGGATGAACGCTGAAAACATTATGCTACACGGAATAAGGCAGACACAGAGAGCAAGTACACTTCTGAGTTACTGAAAAAAGTCAGACTCATAGAAGCAGAGAACAGCAATCTCCAGAAGCTTACAAGAGCCCAGCTGGTCGGTTGTACAAAATATACAATAAATGTACAAATAGAATAAACTCTAGACATTTGTTATGTCACATTTGACCACAGAAACAACACTACTATATTATACGCCTAAATACAGCTGTTTTAAAAGTAAAGGTTTATTCACTGAAGAAGATAAAATTTAAATGAATACTTAAGATCAGTAAGTAATTCTCATGTTCAATATGGTAAGATAGGAATTCACCACAAATTCATATATTGATTCAAAATAATCTTTACCAAAATTCAAGAGGTCTTTTTTCAGATGCATAGTCCAACCCTAAAATTATCTGTAAATAATAAAAACGGACCAAACAGTTGACTAAAAGAGATGGATGAACAGGCTGTGCCTATAACTCTGTGGTGGAGTACTTGCTTAGCATGTTTAACTAAGACAGACAGGAGAGGGACCATTACAGTTGCTAACTATATGAAAAGATAACACTATGAACCATGAGGAAACTCAAAACTTCAATGAGCAAGCCAGTTCCTATCCACTAACATGACCTCTTCATAGCCATCTTAAGTGAAAACACCAGACAGAAATAAGCACTGACAAGGACACGAAGAAAACGAGACTCCTCCAGTACATGACTGATAAGCTACAAGACGGTACTCCCTCCCACTTCGAGAACAGTTTGGTAGTGGCTCTGAAAGTTAAACATACGATCCAGCAAATTATATTTCCATGTGCTTACCCATGAAAAGGAAACCATGCATCCACATAAGGCTTGTCATCAAACATTTAAGGTACATCATCTTAAACCCTCAGAAACTAGAAACAACTCAAATACCTATGGTCGAATAGGTATAGCCATAAAATACGTACTTATCAGAAATAAAGTCCTGATACATGCTACAATATACAAAAAAATCCTTAAAGTGTGCTAAATGAAAGATGTCAAACCTAAAAAGTGTGTATCAAGATTCCATTATGCAAAATAGCCAGTGGGAGCAAACCTGGGGGGATGAAACAAAATGGCTATTGCCTCGGGCTGGGCCTTTGGGGAGTAACAATTAACCACAAAACAGGTTACAGCAAATTTTAGGAGTAGACTGAAAAAAGTATTATAAAGCAAGCCTGGGAGATTCTCAGTCCTATGCATGTGTTCATAAATACTGGATTAGCCAGGCAGTGGTGGTGCACACTTTAATCCCAGCACTTGGGAGGCAGAAGCAGGCAGATCTCTGTGAGTTCGAGGCCAGCCTGCTCTACAGAGTGAGTTCCAGGACAGAAAGGGCTACACAGAGAACCCTGTCTCAAAAAAACAACCAAAAAATTGGATTATACACTCAAAATGGAGGAACTATTTTTGAAATCATGCCAAAAAAGGCTGATTTCTTTAAAAATATCACTCCAAGGAGAAATGAAAGCATGTCCCCACAAAAGCTTGCATACAGATATTACAATAGCCAGAAGTGAAAGCTCAAATATCTATCAACTGATGAATAGGTAAACAGAAGGGAGCAATATCCATGCAAAAGAGCATTACTCAGCAAAAAAATAACAATAATGTACCAACACACGCTACAACATGCACCAATTTTCAAAACTGTATGCCTTGGCAAAGAGGCCAGTCACAAAAGACTACACATTGTACACTTGTACTTACATGAAATACCCAGAACAGGAAAACACATAAGAGATACAAAGGGCCAGAAGGATGGGTGCAAAAAGAGTGACTGTTAACTCCTATGGGAGCTGAACCATGATTGGTGTCTGCATTGGTAATACTGGGGATTGAACTCAGAGCCTCCCCCATTCAAAGCAAGCACTATGCCACTGGCCTACATTGCAGACCCATATGATCTTTATGGGGGGTAAAAACATGCTTTAAAATTGAGTTCAGTAATTGTTCAACTTCGTGATTATGCCTTAAAAATTGAACTTGTACACTTATAACTGAATGGTATGTGGTTAGTATTTCAATAGCTGCAACCTCTCCCCATGCCGACCCACTCACAAAAAAAAAAAAAAAAAAAAAAAGATACACACAACCTGTGAACAGGTAAAACCGACAACCTGATTTAGTAAACTCACCATTGAAGAAACTCGGGAATTAAAAAAAAAAAAAAAGTTTTCAACTCTTGAAACATTTTGCAATAATTTAAGGCTGCGAGGTACAATGATTAATCCAAGTAATCAAGTTTAAATAGGATAACACTGCCAGGGCTGTGGTGGCATACACCTTGAATTCCATGCACTCGGGAGGCAGGGGCAAGCTGATCTCAGTGAGTTCGAGGCCAGCCTGGTCTACAGCGCAAGTTCCAGAACAACAAAAGCTACACAGAGATTCTACCCTAGAGAAACAAAAAGCAAGCACACAAACAACAACAACAACAAGATAACGTTAAATATTTAAACTTTAAATGTTGAAGATACTTCAGACTTCTACTTCTTGTATTTACTGGATGTATCAACTACAGTCACATGAATGAAGTCCGTAAACTGCATTGCCTTCTATAAACCTTATTCCTAAAACCCTTTAAACATAATTCAACAGCTCTCGGTCTCATATGAAGTCATTCAACACTCTGAAGAAACTGTAAACCACAAATATACAATCTTATCTCTCTCAGTAAGGCCCAGATGGACATTGTTCGGCTGCTGGCACTAAAGAAAGTGAGCAATTTGCCTCTCAACAGAGACTTGGAGAAAAAGAAAAGCAAAAGTCTTTAGCTCAAAGGCGCAGTTTGTATTAGACTTTCTCACTGCCGAATTAAAGCATAAACCACAGAGTAATGTCATGAACACGAGAAAGATGTTCCAGGGTTACAATGACGCTTCCCCCATCTTATTGATAGAGTACTAAGAACTTAAAAAAAGGGTATTCAGCTGAGACTGTGGCTCCCATAAGGACAGCCCACCTAGTTGGCCCGTGGGGGGCATCGGAAACTGCATTGGGGCTCACTCTCGGCATCGTGGGTTATTTTTCTGTCCTTTGCTGACAGAGTGAAAATGTCCCACTAGAGCCTTGAGTGGGTCCGGCCGCCACGCGCAGCGCCGCTGAGACAGAGTCCGTACCGAGGAGCGCGGGGCGCCCACGACACTCTCTGCGAGGTACCCTTAGGGCCAGCACCGCCGGCAGGGGAGCCGGGAGGAGACACTGGACTAGGGCGCTTCGGGGAGCCCCGGGGTTTTTTGTTGTTTTGTTGCAAACACAGACTGCGATCGCAGCCTGGCTCCCCGGGGGACCAGGAGGAGGCGGCCGCAGAGGGCCGGCGGAGAGTGAGAATAAAAGAACGGCGGAGTACAACCTGTCTTGCCCGCCCGGGCGACGGCGAGCAGGCCCGACGGCGACGGAAACTGCCGCCCGGGACGCGCTTCCCCGGCAGCCCGGCCGCCGCGCGATGACTGGCGCCGCGAGGTAAACAGCGCGCGCCGCGGTCCCTCGGCGCCACGACCGTTGCCCCGGGCCGCTCCGGTGCGGGCTCCCGCCCTGCCCCCAGCTCCGCCGGTGTCACCGCCCCAGCCTCCGGAAAGCCCCTCCGCCGCCTCCCGAGCAAACAACACAGGCGCGGGGCGGGGGCGCCCGGGAGGAGGCGACACTCGGGACGGCCGGGCTGACTCGCCGCGCCCTCCCTCTCCCTCCCGCTCGCTCCCGCCGTCCTCCGCCGTCCCCGCGCTCTTACCTGCTCTCCCTCCACGTCGCCGTGTCCCTTGCCCTTCCCCTCAGGGCCGCAGACCGGCCGAGCTGCCGCAGCCCCCCGCCGTTGGCCCGGCGTCGTGCGGGAAGCCTAGGGGGCCTCCCCTGGCCACCGCGCGAGCCGCTCCGCACCACAGGACGAGACAAAACCGCGCTGCGCACCCCGCGCGCGCCACCCTACAGATCCCCCCCCCAACCGCCGAGGCGACGGCGGCGACACAGCCGGGCGCGGGGAAGCTGCGGCCGGCCCCCGCCCTCCGCACCCGCCTCGGCTCCTCCCCCTCGGCCTCCTGCCGCCGCCACCAGGACACTAGAGTCCGCCTCCCCCACCCGGCCGCTCCGCGCGCTCCTCCCTCCCTGCGCGCCGCCGGGGGAGGCGACACCGCCAGTCACCGCAGCGCCTGTCAAACCGGGCCGGCTATTTATACTCCCCACCGCCCTCGGGCCCCCCGCAGCCCGCCTCCTGCGCTCTCGAATCCCGCCCTCTCCTCCGCGCCCAACTTCGCCCGAACCCGCCTGCTCAGGTGGAGACGCTCGCCACTCGTCCGGCTCCGCGTCCCCGGGGCTCCCCCACTCCCCCACGTCGCGCGCTGCACTGCGCTGCGGCCGCGGGACAAGCGCGTGGGGACGGCGGGGCCGCGCGTGCACCTGCAGCCCGGCCGGGACGACACGCGCACCTCTTGGGCCACTCTCGGGTCTTTGCTGTCACCCCTCATCCCCTTCCAACTCGGAACTCCCCTCCCAGGACCCCGAGGGACCGCTCTGCACTCAAAGAATAAGCGTTAGGGAAGTGAGGGATTGCAAAATAAAACTCTTGTCAGCCCGGGTGTTCAGAGTCCCCGCGCGTCTCCCGGGCTCGGTGGATGGTGGCGGCGCTGGCGGGCAGGAGCGCGCGGCCCGCCCCACCCGGCCACTGACGCACGTGGCGCTCCGCCCCGCCCGTTTCGCGGCCCGGGGCGCCGCCCGCTCCGCCTCCCAGCTCGTCCACCCCGGACCCCGCCCCGTTCCCAGAAATTACCACCGCCCAACGGCCCGGCTGCGCGGCGGTTGGTGCCCGCGGTGGCCGGCGGGCGGGCGGCCCAGCGCGCAGCTGCGGAGCACGGCGGGCGGCCCCCGTTCGGGAGGGGGGGGTAGTCCCGGGGAGCCGCGACCGCCCGCCCCAGTCTTTGTCGCTTCTAGCCCTGTCCGCCGCCGAGAAGTAACTCAAGTCCCGAGATCTTCAGGGCCAGGGTGAAGGAGCGCGTGTGTGTGGAGGAAGAGTATCTTGTTCCAAGTGTCCACGAATTGGAAAAAAAGGGGGGGCGAAGCCAGCGGGAGCTGCAGGCTTCTGGTTTGCACACTTTCACACAAAGGGGAGCCTCTGAGCAGGGCACTCTCACGCGCCTTCCAGGGCACAAAAGCCAATGACACGGTGCCCGGGATGTCCTGCGTTTGCAGCGGCTCGCTAATGGTCTTTCTTAGGCGCAGTTATGCATGCCTAGGTCTCTTCCCCCAACCTCCACCACCATTCCCCGCCGCCGCCGCTTGTATTTGTTTCTTTAACAAAGAGCATCGGCTGTCCCGGTGCGCGCCGGGGCCGATCCTGCTGGGCTCAGACTCCAGCAGGCTCCCTGTGGGAGACCGGGCACTTGGAACCGCATACACCGGGTTAATTTCTGGGCTCCAGCCTGTTTTTTGATGTTCGACAACCAGTTTTTACAAGAACAAAATACTAAGCGGTGTGATGGCTATGGAGATGAACGTGGGAACCGTGGAAATGACCCTAGAACGGGGCTCAAAGCATGCCAGAGGTTGCTGTGTTGTTTTAAGTCCCTGACGAACATTAGAATTTAGCCTCATTTTTAAAAGCTGTTACTGCCTAGTTGGTTCTTTCGTATCTTAAAAAGCAACTTTAAAAAAAGAAAGAAAGAAAGACGTTTTCACTCTGAAATGTACTAGAAATTTGCATTAGCAGAATGGCTCATCAACGGTCCTCTTAACTCTAAGAAAGTTTGTGGGGTTGGCATCCTCTGAACTACAAAAAAGGAAGTCTTGAAAACTTTAAGACCTTAATACATACATAACACGCACAGCATCCGTTATAGAGGATGATATTTATCTCCTGTTTCGTATAAAATAAATTACTATTTATGAGATCCACTGCCCGCTTGCTTTGACACTTTCTGAGTAAGAATACTGAGTCTTTTACATGGCAGGAGCTTGCTTTCTTTAGTTAAAGAGAAATCTTACAATGGGGAACTTCCTATTCCTATTAGCTACTTTGAGAAACAATGTTTTGCCCCATTTCCCGTCCAGAGTATGATGGAAAGTCCCGGGCAAAGAACTTACTGAACTTACTCTAGGCTTTTTCACTGTTCTATGGACTTTGAAATGTAGGTCTGGGCTAGAGAAATAGCTCAGCAGCTGAAGAGTACCTAATGATGTTACAAAAGACTTGGGTTTGATTCCCAGCACCCAAATTATGGCTTACAACCATTTGTAACTCCAGTTCCAGGGTTTCCAGTGTCATTGTTTCTGGCCTCTGTGGGTACAAGACATGCATATGGTGCCTAGAAATATATGTAGGCAAAACATTCGTACACATAAAATGATAAAACAGTGATTTTTTTTTTTTAAATGTAGATCTGGGGGGCTGGAGAGATGGCCAGAAGATCAATGACTGCTCTTCCAGAGGTCCTGAGTTCAATTCCCAGCAACCACATTGTGGCTCACAGTCATTTCTAATGAGATCCGAAGCCCTCTTCTGGTGTGTAGACAGTGACAGTATACTCACATACATAAAATCTTTAAAAAATGTTTTTAATGTAGATTTGTCACAACTCAAGAGTAAGAACATTTCTCCACCCTGTTGATGTTGGAGTCAGATAATTGTATTTGCTTCTGAGCAAAAGAACATGGACAGAAGTTACAATGTAAAGATTCTGAAGGCCCTGGCCTTAAGAGGTATTGCATGTTTCTGCTTGCTTCTCTAAAACTCCTGCCTTAAACAATTTGAAGAACATGTCTGGAGAGTCAGCTGGTCCAAGAAAGATGACACACGCACACTGGAAACTGGCCTGGAGCCATTCCTAGCTTATAGCCAAGGACTTGTATATTTTGCAACAGTTTGAAACATTGAAAAATTGCATTCTTCAGGGAAGCTCCTTAAGTAGGAAGATAACTCAAAAGAACTTCAGGAAGTCCCTGAAACTGACCATATTCACTAGGCTCCTCCCTGCCAGAGTAAGCAATAAAAAGTGAGAATCCCTCTCAGAAGAACAAAGCCAAACAGCAAAGAAGACTCCGATACCAGCCCAATGGCCTAGAAGAAGTAGAAAGCAACTGAACTACCTGGCAGAGGGCTACATCAACTGAAGTACCAGGTTAGGGCACTCTCCAACCTTTTGAGCTGTCTGCAAGCTGTGCAGTGTTTTAAGTTCCTAGTCTTTCCAAGCTGTCACCCATGCTGAGTGGGGTCTTGGTGATACAGCTGTCTTTGAGTCATTTCTGCTTCCATAGGAACCCCTCACTCCTGAAAGTAACCTCAAAAAAAACTCATTGGTTCACCAAGATGGACTTTGGTGGTAGGTATCTGTACTTGGTCTGTGTGGGTCATCTAACTGAGGTGAACAGATAAATGTGTGTGTTGAGTCTCCCCAGGAAAAGTTTTGTACACACCATTGTAGAATACAAGAGTCTGTTTGAAGAGGTTCTCCTGGTTGTGCATCTTAGACTAACCTCCAACCTAAGATTCTCCTGCCTCAGCATTGAGGCTTAAGATTATATGTATGACCAGTAATGTTATTGCTTTGTGCTCTGCATTTTGGGTATATTTGCTTCCCAGATAAAATGATCTTCTCTCTTGATATTAGCCAACATTGTGCAGAAAGAGTTTCTGAGAGAGCTCTTTGGAAGTGGACCTTCAAAAGACATATCCATCCTTTTGGTAGAGGGAAGCCTAGTAAGAAACCAGAAAGCTTTACCACAAAGTATCTTAAAGACCCCAGGGTCAGGAGGTAATGTCATCTGATGAAGCCAGAAATCCTAGCAGCACTCTAAGGATTATGTAATAGGTATCTATGTTATAATTGCATTGCTTTTAATTTTTGTATCATACAATTCATTTAATAATTATACATATGATCCATTAATATATTGCTATCATTTTTTAAATAGTATAAAATAAATATCTTAAGATTCCAAGTCTAGCCAGGTGGTGGTGGAAAATACCTTTCATCCCAGCACTCAAGGGGAAGTGGCAGGTAGATCTCTGAGTTCAAGGCCAGTCTGGTCTACCGAGTGAGTTTCAGGAAAGCTAAGGCTACACAGAGAAACCCTGTCGAAAAGAAAAGAAAAGAAAAAAATAAAAAGAATCCAAGTCTAAGCATACCTTTTATCTTAGCTCTGGGGAGGCAGAGGCAGGCAGACCTCTGTGAGTTCAAGACCAGCCTGTCTACTTAGAGAACTATAGACCAGCCAAGGTTACATGGTGAGATTGTGTCTAACATAAAAAATCAGGCATGGCGGTATGTAATTCGTGCAGGTAAAGACTTAGCCTAGGGCTCCTGAGGACAACCGCCTGAGGTTGGCCTCTGGCTGGATCAACGTGCACGAACACCAAAAGTTAAATCCAAGTCCGGCTGTACTTAACCTCTCTCACTTTCCCAGCCACTCCAGATCTCACCTCTTTCACAAAAACCCCTAACAATAGTTTAGCTATACCTGGGTCCTCTGCAAGAGGAAAAGATACGCTCAACCAATGAGCCATCTCTCTAGCCTCACGCAGGTGTTAGGTGTTTTCCGTGCACATATACATATGCAAATATGAAGACAAATTAAATATACATGAGATTATATAATTGCGTTGGTAGAGTATTTTTATACATCTTTTCTCTGTTTATTTCCCCTCTGTTGTCTTTAATTACACAGAAAGTGTTTTTAAATTTTAGCCTGTCTTCCGTTGGACAAGCTAAGCAAAGGAAGAGGCTTTCCTGCTTTGATATCAGAGTGTTAAACCAGAGAACTCCTCAGGGCCCATTCTGGGGGTGGCAGTGACAATTGCCATGAAAACACAATAGGAAATCAAATCCTCAGAGTTGGCCAAGCAATAGTTCCTTCTGCTAACCAGGATATTTGCTTTTGGAGGATCAAAGTTATTCTTAACTAAATAAAGCTGCATTCCTTAAAACCTATCAGTTGTCCAAGAACAAGGTATAAGCTACTCTGACCTAGCCTGGGGACCCATACACGGTCACTTCCATTCAGTTAGTGATGTGGTTCAGTGTGGGAGGCCACTACTCGAAGATATTAGTACCAAGAGCTGAGGGTGGCCAGGACCAGTGTCTAAATTCATGTAAAATTCATGTCAGGCTGGCATATTCAGGGTTGTCAATGAATATGGGATCAACCAGATAACAAAAACAGAGACTGTTTGTTGCTCCTTCCTTAAGCAAGTAGTTCTGAGCAACCATCCAAATGAATTCTGCTACCTTGTCTATCTGTGGACCAGTATAGCTACCTCCCCAGCCTCCCTTCTAGGCTTCTACCCTGGGCCTGCAAAGGAACTCAGTCCCTAAGCTCATGTTTTGGTTTAGGTCAGTGGTTTTCAACCTGTGGGTCGAGACCCTTTAGAAAGCAAAAGACCCTTTGACAGAGGTTGTCGAAGACCGTTAGGGTTTATAACAGTGATGAAGTAGCAACGAAAATGAGTCTATGGTTGGGAGCCACCACCACATGAAGAACTGTAACTACGTTAGGAAGGTTGAGTCTATGGTTGGGAGCCACCACATGAAGAACTGTAACTACATTAGGAAGGTTGAGTCTATGGTTGGGAGCCACCACATGAAGAACTGTAACTACATTAGGAAGGTTGAGAAGTGCTGGTTAGGTATTGGCTGGCCTCTTTCTTTCTTTCTTTCTTTCTTCCTTCCTTTCTTTCATGCGTAAGAATGTTTTGCCCACATGTATGTCTATGTACTAGCTGTATGCCTGTTACTCAAGGAAGCCAGAAGAATGGATCAGATCCCCTGGGACTGGCGTTATAAACAGTTGTGGGACTCGAACTCAGGACCTCTGAAAGAGCAGCCAGTTCTCTTAACTGCTGAGCCATCTCTCCAGCCCCTTGTCTTTTATAAGGCAGAACCTTTTAAAAGCTATGTAGTGATCAAGTTACAAAAGAGCTGTCTTAGGGAATCACAAAACGAAATTGATTTGGAGAGGATGCGCTGTTTTGAGAACAGGAAGAAGAAAAGCTTTGCACTTACTTATTTCGTGTGTACCTGCTGTGCAGGTACAGATGCCAAGGCACACTTAAGGACGTCAGAGGGCAGCTTGAGAGAGTCTGTTCCCTCCTTCCACTGCGTGAGATCTTCAGATTGAACTGACGTCATTAGCTTTAACAGAAAATGCCTTTATTTTCAAGGTCATCCCACTGGCCTTAATGAGACCATTTTTGTTATTTTATTTCATAGCTTTGGCCAGACTGAAATTTCTTATGCAAACCAAGCTAGCCTTCTCCAATTCATAGAGATTCTCCTGCCTCTACCTCCCTAAGTGTTAGGATTAAAGACATGTGCCACGCCACCTAGCTCCAATGAACGAATGTTTTCGGATGAAATGAAATTTGTATTGTACTGTCTAATGAGATTAGATAAAATAAGCAGAAAGTATAAAGCTTTCAACATATAAGTGTAGGTCCTCATGTCTGTGTGTCCACATAATGTTTTCTACTAAAAGAAGCTATTATTTCATAATCCAAGTGTGTGCGTGTGTGTGTGTGTGTGTGTGTGTGTGTGTGTCCCCATTTCCCCTTTGGTGTTTTGAGATATAGTCTCACTCTATATCCCAAGCTGGCCTCAGTTTACAATTCAGCCCAGGTTGGCTGGCCACAAACTCTTGGCAGTCCTACTTCAGCCTCTTTCCCGAGTCCTGGGATTAAAGGCTTGTTTTATCCGTTCATGTCAACCACTAAGAACTGTTCTCTGCCTCTTGACACCAGCATCATGTTCTATTCTCCCAAAAACATGAATCGTGCTTCCTAACTCACTTCTGCCTTTTGTGCTCCGCCTGACAAACCAGGGCCTACCACAGAGCCAGGCTCCTCTGTCTCCAGACATCCCTACCCCAGAGCTTGCCAACAGATCCCTCTGCTTTAGCCTGTGGCTTCTGCATCTCGCCCTTCCCTCTCCTCTTCCTGACTGAGCACACCATCCCTCTCTGTATCTGCTGGTAACAATGACTTCATCCTAGGGAGAGTGGGGGAGGAGAGGGAGTGTCAGGAAGAGACGAGATAAGCCAGTCAACATGGAAGTTAACTGTGCATCCTGGAGGCCCAGAATCAAGCAAGAATACCAGAAAGAAACAGTTGGAGTACATGGGAAGAAGACTTGAGAGTTGTAAAATATTATGAGAACCAGTGAGATGGTTCAGCAGATGAAGGTGTTTGCCACCAAGCCTAACAGCCCTTAGTCCCATATGTTGGAAGGAGAGAACCAAATAGTACTCTGATCTTCATATATACATAGTGTCATACACTCCCTTCCCCACACATAGAATGAATGAATGAATGAATGAGTGCATGTGTGTGCCTGGTGTCCACAGAAGTAAGAAAGGTGTACCAGATTCTCTGGAATTAGAGTTACAGGAGGTTGTGAGCCACCATGTGGATGCTGGGAATTGAACCCAGGTCCCATACCAAACAAACCATGCTCTTAACTGCAGAACCATCTCTCCGGTACCATTGTGTGATGACTCTGCAGTAGTATTTCCTAGAAAGACTAGAAGAATAACTGATTTTGCCTTTGGCATAGATTAAAATTTGTTTTTTGTTACTGTTAATCTAGAAAAGTTCGTATCAGCATCACAATTTGTAATCAATAACATCGTATGAACCTCTTAGGTCTGTTTTTAATTTAAGGAAACCTTTGTCACACTTCTTTCATATAGAAGGATTTGGGGACTGGTGACATGGCTCACCAATATCAGTGGCTACTCTTTCAGGACCAGGGTTCAATTCCCAGAACCTACATGGCAGCTCACAACTGTCTATAACTCCAGCTTTAAGGAGTCTGATGCCCTAATCTGGCCCTGAGGATGCCTGCATGTATACAACATACCCCCACACAGACAGACAGTTGGACAGACAGACAGATAGATACACATGTGCACTTGCACATGTGAACACAAACACATACATATTTTTTTAAATCATTTTGTTTGTTTTGTTTTTCAGACAGGGTTTCTGGAAACTCACAGGTTCCTGGAACTCATTTTGTAGACCAGACTGGCCTTGAACTCAAGAGATTCACCTGTCTCTGCCTTCCAAATGCTGGAATTAAAAGTACTTGCTGCTGCCCAAAGTCCAACTTAACAAATGAATTTTATTAGTGTTACTTACAAAAATTTGGGTGAGAGGTTCCTTACAGGAGTAGAAATGACTCAAAGACAGCTGCATCACTACAGCCCACCTCAGCATGGGTGACAGCTCACAAAAGCTAAGAACCTGGAGCATACTGCACAGCCTGCAGGCAGTCCTTCCTGGTGCCTCAGTTTGTCTGACCCTCTTTCAAGTAGCTCAGTTGCCTTCTGCTTCTTCCAGGCAGCTGGGCTGGCCTCAGAGTCTTTGCAGCTTTTATAACTTACTCTGATACAGAAGCCCCTGAATCTAGTGAGTTTCAGAGACTTCCTGAAGCTCTTTTGAGTTGTCTACCTTCCTTCACTGTCATAGAACATTGGTTCAAAACACCAATACCGCAACCATTGTGGAAGCAGTTTTTCTCACTTCAAACTCCCTTCCAAGAGGAAAAAAAAAAAAAAAGTCTGTGTATGATGTTAACTTTTCCTAAGAGGGAGTCTGTTCCTACCAGTTAGGGAGCCAAGGACAGCCCAAGATAATGATTCCACCAAAGTCCAGCTCCATAACCAATTAGTTTATTGGGCTTACTTCCCAATGCACAAGTGAAGGTTTACTTAGAGCCTCATGGGTAACTCCAGAACAACTACATCACCCAAAGTCTCACACCATCATAAGGGTGACCTCTGGGGAGCTGCATTACTAAGGACCCTTTTGTTAACCTTCTTCCAGAAAGATGAAGCACCTTAGTGTTCCTTACTTTACAAAGTTTATGAAAACACTTGGCCACTTGAGTAGATAGATTTCAAGGGCCCACCCCTTTTCCTTCCCTAAAGCCATCAGTTTGGGAGGCCCTGATATTCGGGTTCACTGATCTGAGACTCACCTGTCTCCCAAGGGTTCTCTGGGTCACTCTCCTATACTATGCTGTCATATCCCCAAGTTGGTTGATGAAGCTGGTTCCCATTCTTCCCAACCTAAAAGTATCTCATTCAAAGCTGTATTAGATAGTTTTTGTAGACTGTTTCATTAGAACCTGTGAGTGGAGAGTAGAGACTGGAAGACCTTCATAGACAGAGAACATTTCAATAAAACCTACCTTATACAACCCTAAGGGGGGGAGGGCTGTGGGGGGGGGTGCTATGCAATGGTTTGCAATGGCCACAGGCCTCTTGGCCACCTGCTGTCTAAGCTTCCTCTTCCCTCACTAGCCAACACCCATTCTCAGGAGTGCTTTCTGTTTCTTAATAAATGGTGACTCCTTGTATTTCTAACCAACACAGACCTGAGTACTTGACAGGCAGATGCCCGCCTGTACATGATGATATGATTCTCAGCATGAGTGCAAAAACATAACTCTTACCTCAAAGGTGATTTAAAAAAAACAACAAAACAACAACAACAAAAACCGGCAAGTTCTGCAGTGATATAGGATGACCACAGCTCTGCAACACAGGTTGAAGTTACCCCAAATTCTACGTTTCAATATAGAAGCAGTTTCAAGAAGTTTACAGTAGCCAAATAAAGTTAAAAATCAAGACACTTAAAAAAAAAAAACTTTTAAAACCTTTTTTCTACATTAGATTAGATTTACTCGTTTTACTTTATGTGTGCTCTGCCTGTGTGTATGTATGTGTAACACAGTTGTGCTTGGTGCCCACGGAGATCTGAAGATGGCTTTAACTGGAGGTACAGATAGTTGTAAACTGCATAGTATCAAATCTAGCTCCTTTCTCTCCAAGAGAAGCAAGTGTTCTTAACTGATGCTCCATCTCTCTGGTCTGACCATGTATTTCTTATTTATGTTCACGGGTGCCCGTGTGAATTTTTGAGTGCTACTTAAGTGCAGAAGGCCTCAAGATTTGGAATAGAGTATTGAATGCCCTCGAACAAGGGGAGAGGCCTTTGTTTCCTGCCATGTCGGTGCTAGAACCAAACCCTGATGCTTCACAAGAGCAGTAAGTTCTGTTAACTGCTGAGCCATCTCTCCAGCCCCAAGACACCTTTTAAACACCTTGGTGGGAACATTAAGTATGCGCACAGCAAAGACATCTCAGCTGTAAACACCAGATGCTATCGGATAACATTCTTAACTTTTAGTTTGGCAGAAGCTTGTGTCTGCTAAATGAACACATTCCAAAAGGTCTTTATCTGTTAGTCACAGGATGTTAGGTCCGCCACAGAGGTGGGTTAAAAGGGGCTATTCAGAGACAAAAGATAGTCCAAGATAAGTAGCCATTAGATTCTGGACCTGCAACATACTGACCTCTTCATATTACTGCAGTTCTAAATAGTCAGTCAGCCTTGGCAGACAAGGCGTCTTTCCAAGAACCATCACTCATAGCAGGATGCCTTGGTAAGAACCGATTCTGGCACTGAAAACCTCTATGCACAGTCCAAGTCAGCCCCACCCTTCCACACAGACTTCCAAGACTTCCATCTTCCCTCCCTTCCGTCTGTCCTTTCCTTTTCTGAGACAGAGTCTCACTATGTAGCACTGACTGGCCTTGAACTCAGAGAGAACCTGCCTGCCTCTGCCTCCCGAGTGCTGCTGAGCTGCAGAGATGGCTCCGTGGTTACCAGCCCTGGCTTCTCTTGCTCAGCACCAGCGTTCAGATCTCAGGATCTGCGTGGCTGCCTACAGCTGGAACGCCAGTCCCGGAGAATGTAGCACCCTCTGCTGGTCTCTCTGGGTACTTGCATGCATGCGCTACGTAGACACATGCATAAAAATAAATAAATAAATCTTTTTTTTTTTTTTTTTTAAGTGGAATGCTACTACTGACTCTTCTTTCTTTCTTCCTTTCTTTCTTAACAATTTATTGAGTACAGCATAGGAGAGCAATGAGCTGGCAATAATTACAGTACTTACACGGGGCCCCAAGGCTTTTCTTTTTATTATTACTAGTACTATTACTGTTATTATTATGCATATGGGTCTTTCACCTGCAGGCATATCTGTGTACCATTAGTATTCTTGATGCCCAAGGAGGCCAGAAGAAGGTATCAGAGTCCCTGGAAATAGAGTTACAGACTGTGATGAGCCATCATGATTTGAACCAGACAAGCTATCTCTCCAGCCCTCGAGATTTTTCTTGATGGAGTCTGGGTCACAAATGGCTCCTCATTGTTCACACCTTGAACTTCCCCACCCAGCTGCCCTTGTGGAGGACAATCTTCCCACACGAAATTCCCTCCCTTGTCCTGTCTCTCAGAGGTACTTGTTCTTTAGAATCAAAATACCTCAAATATTACACAAATATCCACAAAGCAAGTCTGAGTTCCCAACACACCCCTCAAACTCCCTCGGACTCACCACAGCTTTTGGGTTTGGCTTACCCTCTGACACTGTATTTTAACATAGTTTGTAATTGTTGTTATTAGCTGCCTTAAGGCTCAGACTCCAAAGTCAGCAGGGGGAGGGGGGGTGGATGGAGTATGTTCAAAACAATTACTGGAAATGTCTTAAGAAGGTACTAATTTACTGGCCTACACTCTCCTGCAGAATTGAAGGCATCACAGTCACAGCCCATATGAAAAAGCTCAGACTCCAGAGGCCTGGAGAGACAGTTTAGCAGTTAAGAACCCTTCCTGCTCTTACAGGGGACCTGGGTTGGTTGCCAGCACCCACATGGTGGCTCACAACTGTCTGTAACTCTAGTTCCAGAGGATTCAACATGCTCTTCTGATCTCCTTAGGCATCAGGCACATACATGGTGCACAGACATATGTGCAAGGAAACAGTCATACACTCATACTGTGTATGACTGATTGAAGGGACCCTATTTCCTGCGAAATCTTCAAAACTGAGTCACAAGGCCAATATACCTTAATCCAAGACACACGATAAGATTGCTGATCCATTTAAATTCTTCTCTCTTCTTAGAGCATGCAATTGAGTCTATACATTTTAAAAGCATTTATAATGGGATTTTACAGTACATAAAGTAGATTTAAGAGTGATTAAGATGCAGACTCTAACGATAAGTGCAGTTCTGTTCTCGGCTCCACCGCTTACTAAGATGTATTATAACCTTGCTGAGGTACTTAATCACCTGTTTGTTTTTGTTTTCCATCTCTACTTACATTTACAAAAAAGGGAACAATAATGAAGCCAAGGTAATCAGCTTGTTTGAAGGATGAAGTTAGCTAATCTGTAAAGTCATAGTACTTACCGTCTAAGCCTTGTCTGTGCCTGTTGTCTTTTGTGGTTAGTGGAGCTGCTTTTATTCTGTAGATCTGGCTGTAGCCTGGAACACTCACCCTGGAGCCCATTCAAGCTGACCTCAGATTTTCGGTAAAGCTTTCTGAGTGCTGAGATTCATAGGCTTACCATTCCTTGTTATACCCTTTATATTTTGAGTGAAAGTTAAATGAATTAATATATACATATTTTATACACTTCTGCATGTGTTGGCATTGCTTGTCCTGTCTGTGTCTCAGTGTTCTCATCTGTAAAAGGAGGATAGCAATGGAACCTCTCTTGTTTGCTTATAAAGGATTGAAAAAGGAGCACTACATAGGCCAGGCTAGCCTTGTACTCAGACAATCCTCCTAGCTCAGCCTCCTGAATGATGCTGAGGTTACGTTAATGCCTTTTTAGTTCTCAATAGTCCTGATTTAGGTGGGGAGGGGGGAGAGAAAGAGAGAGAAGGGAGGGAGACAGAGAGCCAGAGAGAGAAAAAGAGACAGAGAAAGACAGAGAGACAGAGACAGATAGAGACAGGTATCCATAGGTGCCTTCTCTCATGCCGGGCATGTGGTTCTTCCACAGTCTGTCCTTCCTTCCTTTCTTCCTTCCTTCTTTCCTTCCTTCCTTCCTTCCTATTTTGAGAACAAGCCTGGGTATGGGGTGTGCACATCTTTGTTGTTTTGTTTGTTTTAAGACAGGGTTTCTCTGTGTAGCCCTGGCTGTCTTGGAACTCACTTTGTAGACCAGGCTGGCCTTGAACTCACAGAGATCCACCTGCCTCTGTGCTGGGGATTAAAGTCACAGACCACCATCTCCCCTCTTTACAGTTTGTGTCTATACCTTCTTTTCTGAGACATGGTCTGTCACTAAACCTGACACTTGCCCTGAGCATCCATCTGTCTGTTTCCAGCCCTGCTGTCAGCACGGGGACACTAATGTGTCCTGCTCTGTCTTTCTGTTATGCAGATGCTGGGGACTGACTGTAGATCTTTATGGTTTGTTATCCACGGAGCCATCTCCCTAGCCCTCAATACCCTTTTCTAGGTAAAAAAAAAAAAAAAATCAAGTTTGCTAGTGTTCTAATTAGAGCGGGTCACCTGTTTTATTGTTGCCATCTTTTTATAAGTGTTTATTTGTTTGATGGTGGAGTGTGACTGTGCACCACAACCTGTGTGTGGAGGTCAGATCCCTCCTTTCACAATGGAAATCCTGGGAGTCTTTCCCCGACTAAGCCATCGCATCTCAAGCTTTGGGGGAGAATAGTGTTCAGATAAGCCTGAGGAATTCAGGGCGTGTTCAGCAACGGGCAAGCACGGTGAGCTGCGTTCTGCTCTTGACTTCCTTCCTATGCAAACAGGATGAATGAGAGGCAGGGGGCACAGGTGAATAGCCAGGTTTCCCTTGTGGCCTTGGTTTCCCTGGTGGGCGTGGCTGCCTCTAATCCACCGTGCCGGCTTCCAGGCATCCTCCACTACCACGTACGCTTCGGTGTTACAGGCTGGCCTCCAATTTGCTATAAAATAGGGGATGCCCTTGACGTCCTACGTCCTCCTTGCGCTAACTTTGCAAGTGCCACCATGCCTATCACAAACCTACATATGTAAAATTTCATTTAAAAACTTCTATAATAATAATAATTAATTAGAGTGGGTGTGCGCGCGTGGGTGGGTGCATGTGTGGGTGTGTGTTTCTGCGCGCGTGCGCGCGAGTGTGTGTATGTGTGTGTTTCAGAGGAAAACTTTGAGGAGTCAGATCGCTTCTTCCACTCTGAGTTCCAGGGATCGAACTCAAGCCTTCAGGCGCGCTGAGCAGTGAGACTTGAGCCTTCACGGGCACTGAGCAAGTGTTTTAAGCAGCTGTTCCTTCTTCCTCGCCTTCCCAAAACCTCATATTTTTAAAGATTCTTTTGAATTCTACATAGCTAGGGTAGTTATAGGCCCTTGATGTACTTTGTTTGGATAGCCATTTATCATTTTGAAACATGGTAAATTCTGCACTTCCCTTTGTGCCCTCTGACATAAGCATGCCCAGAAAGTAGACTGACATGTCTGTACTTTACACAGGTAGGCCGTTAGGGAGTGGAAAAATCGTGGGCTTAGCAACGCTTTCGTTTATGCAGCCAAACTAACACACCCTGGAAGTTCAACGTGAATTGTGTAATCCATGGTAACTACCAAAGAATTAGCACTATGATTAGAATGGTAGTACAGTAGTCCTTTGTTCTCACTGTAGAAGAGGAAACCAAACCTACTGTGTTCAGCGGCTCGTTGGTCTAGGGGTATGATTCTCGCTTTGGGTGCGAGAGGTCCCGGGTTCAAATCCCGGACGAGCCCAGCTACTTTTTACTCTCTACCTTCTCAAAGTAGTTGACAACTTCCTTCTGTTAAAGCCACAGAAAACAAGGACAAGAAAAGTAAAAAAAAAAAAATCATTCCGTCAGCGAAAAATCCTCCCTTGGAGTTGGCAGAACGGAGGATTCGGTTCCTCACTACCTAAGCCCTAGGAACTTGTCCACAAAAGAGGGAGGGAACTGGTGGGTTTGATCCGAAGAGCCCAGAGACCGGTTCAGCCCAGATCCACCGGATTCTCCCAGGTATAGAAAGCCTGAGAGGGTATTCTCCCAGGTATAGAAAGTTGGAGAGGGACCCAACTCTGTACAGAGGCCCGGGTGTCCCGGGGGTGGCTAGGACACAGCGACTGTCCCTGGGGAGGGAGGAGCATCGCAGGCGGGGCCCAGGGGTGCGATCTGCTGGGTGGTCCGCCTGCACCATCTGCGTGCACCCTTTCTTCGCGCCTGAGGCCACCGGCTGGCGGCGGTTCTCGCACCTGCTTCCGGTCCACACAGGTAATCGCCGGCTCTCGTCGTGGTTTTGTCACGCCGGCGAGCGAGGCACAACATACAAGCGGGAAATGCTACACCAGACACGCTATACCTCAGGATGCGGCATCATAGGCTGGTGGCCGGGTTTGGGATCCTAGGGGTTGCGCCCGAAGGAACCTCCACGCAGCCCCGGCCCGGATCTTTGGAGGACCTTCTGTCCTGCACAGTGACTGTGACCTTCAGAACGCGGGCTTCCACATGGGCAGTGTGAATCGCCAGCCAAGCACCGAGTGGCTCCTTGGGTCAAGATCAAGGGAACGTGACACTGGCGGACCTTACTTTACTTACTTTACTGGCTCCTTACTTTGCTAGTGGTGGAAAGGGACCAGAATTGTGGAGTCCCTCTGTAATTACAGTCTTTGAATTCACCCTTACAGGGCGGCTCTGAAACCCGACTCTTCTTCCAGCTCAGACTTTCAGGTCCCGCCCCAAGACGCCTCAACGGTCATAAAGTGGACTAGACACGATGTCCTGCGTGGCTCGTTGGTCTAGGGGTATGATTCTCGCTTAGGGTGCGAGAGGTCCCGGGTTCAAATCCCGGACGAGCCCATCTTTATCTTGCATACTATGTAAAACTGACCTCAGTTGTATTCCCGAGAATGGCAACAAAAATTATCCTTTAAGAGAACTAAGATTTTGCTGCCCACCGGTGCAGGTAGAAAGAGTTGAGCCTCAAGTCAAAGGTCGTTCAGACTTCTGCATGCCCTCCCACCCACACCACCTGGCTCAGGAGGTCAGAGTTTTAGCATTTTTGAAAATTAAATTGTGTTTTATTTTATTATTTATTGGGGGTTGGGGCGATGCCACTGGGGAGATCAAAGAGCACCTTGAGGAAGTCAGTTTTCTGTTTCCTCCGTGTGCGTCCCTGGGGATGGAACTCAGGTGGTCCTCGAAAGGAGTCAGTCTTGACAGAGGGAGCCTGGAGCCTGAAGAGAAAGAGTGGCATGTTATAATGCCAGAGTGGAGGACTCCATCCAGTCCCTCAAGAAAGTTTATTTAGGTTTAGTTGTAGGGGGGGAAACAGGCTGGAAAAATCCCATTTTATTTTGCTGCTACCAGACATTGAATCTAGGAGCTCAAGTGAGCTGGTTAAACACTACGGACCCCGGCTATTTATTTTAATTACATTTATCTATCTATCTATCCAACTATCTATCTATTATCTACCTGTCTATCCATGGTGTGTGTGTGTGTGTGTGTGTGTGTGTGTGTGTGTTTACAGTGTAGAAGACAACTTTCAAGAATTGGCTTTCTCTTTCCAGTCTACTATGTGGGGCCTGGGGTTTGGTGACAAATGCCTTTAACCACAGAGTCATCCCCAAGGCCCTGTTTTGTTTTGCTTGGTTTTTTGTTTTTTAAATTTTTGTTTGTTTGTTTGCTTTTAGTTTAATTTAGTTTTGTTTTAAGACAGAGTTTCTCAGTTTAACACTGGCTGACCCGGAACTTGCTCTGTATAAAAGGCTGGCCTTGAATTCACAGAGAGCTGTCTGCCTCTGTCTCTCGGGTTCTGGGAATCAAAGGAGTGCATTACTACACTCAGGTCTTTTAAAATAATGAAGAAGAAGAACAAGAAGAAGAAGAACAAGAAGAAGAAGAAGAAGAAGAAGAAGAAGAAGAAGAAGAAGAAGAA